>JAPPVO010000002.1:97180826-97719276 GCA_030407325.1 Camellia japonica | reverse complement strand
CAATTAGCATACAGTATGATAGCATGTTTGCATTCATTCATCTGTTTTGCATATACCGGGCTCGGCGCATCATACTAACTGCATTTGTATTTCAATTCTGAGTTTAATACATGTTAGCTGTAGCATTCCATATGCCATGTTTAGAATAGCCGAGCCTGCTATAGTTGCATTTTTGCATGTGTTGCATTAGGCATTTCTGTATAATTAGGATCATGCATGGATTTCTAATTAGTTTCTGTTTTGGCTTGGAGTACTCAGTAATTTTTATGCTTTAGCATCCTTGCATGTGTGTGAGTGACTGCCATGATAGCATGCTTACCATTAGGCTATTTGCTTATGTGATATAACTGCCTGAGTGCCTGTGGGTGAAGGTTGAGTTATTTGGATTGGAACAATGCATTAACTGTGAGTTTTAAGCCCACTAGATAGTGGCAAAACCATCTTTTCTAAGCCCACCTGAGGGTGGCAAAATCTGTATTTTAAGCCTACTTGCGAGTAGCAAACCATCTTTCAAAAACAAACATGAAATGTTTTGTTCCAATTTAGGCGACCCGGTCTATACTTGTATGCTGTGCGCATCACATAGTAAATCTAGGCTAATAACCGGAATAAGAATGCATAAGGTTTTCAAAACTCGATATCATATTTAGTAGAGGCCGATCTTTGATCGGGCGAGCGGGGGTGCTCACGAAGTGACCTTCCCCAATCGTACCAAGTTCCCGAGCCGAGGCAACTTTGGTGATGACGGACACGTGGCCTTAGGCAAACGAGTCAGGGTTTCCTAAATTTTTCAAAAATAAAATATTTAGGTGGCGACTCTGTATCTAGCAAAGCAGTCCATGTTTGGCATTTCTTTCAAAAAAATCTGTTTTCTCAAAACGATTTGCCGGATTTGGACTCTTTGGTTCAGATTAAGAACCGTGACATTGAGTCCTTGAACTGTAGTGAACCCAAAACGAACGGAACGGGAGACTCATTCCCTCCCGGGGCGTTTAGGGATGTCCACAGAAGGTATTAGGCACCTTATATCGCTCTTTCAGTACTATTTTTCCTATATGTGTTGAAACCTGTTGGAGTACATGAGCTTTGGTTTTTTGCAATGATCGGTTTGATTGTTTGCTAATTTTATTATTTATGGAGATGAAAATGTGTAGATTATTTTATTTTATTTTTTTTGGATCAGCAAAAAAAGGAGAAACCTTTATTGATGATAAACCATACAAAGAGATGAGATTACATTAAAAAAGGAGTGAAAGAGCATAAAGCATCATAGCAAACTAACTCAATCCCAACTAGGTTGGTACTGAGAAGAGAGCCCAATCATCTGCAAGCTCGACCATAAAGGGTTGAAGGGAGACCAAACACCGCAAGAAAAAATAGCAAGAAAGCTAAACCGAAACTACCAGACAGTTACACACTCCAGCAGAAACAACAAGAAAGCTAAACCCAAACTGCTAGATAGTTACACACTCCAGTAGAAACAATAAAAACCTAAACCCAATCACCAGCTCTAGAAAAAACAACTACAGCAGAATCACAGCAGAAACAATTACAGCAACAGCCTAAATCAGTTCATACTGTAGACTATAACCTGAGCAAGAAGGTTAAGGATGAAAATGTGTTAATTGTGATATAATTAATTCAGGACAAATGATTGTAATTTATCCTTAAAAATAAGAACAATAACTTTGTAGTTTCAAAAATTATGAAGATCACCTTTGATTTGTTTGTCATTAACAAAGTCAATAATTCATTACTAGGTCAGTTGACCGAATGAAAAATTATAAATATGATTAATCAAAGGAATGGAAAGATGTAGTAATTCTTTAGAAAAGCCTGGTTAATTATTTTTCTAAATTTTCTTCTATTTTGTCCTTACAAAAATGTAAATTTTATATTATCTGAATTTTTATTAAAATGATCGATTTACTTAAAAATATATTTTTATACATGTGATACAGAGAAATAGGAACCATTAAACTTTATTAAAACATTTTTTGGGTATTAGTGTATAACGCGACAACCATAAGGGAAAATATGGTAGTGTTTCTAGCTAACGAATATAATTTTTGCCATGGCTGTCATGATATGTCGATGGATGAAGGTGGGCTATGGAGGTGAAGTTGGATGGTTGTGGAATCGTGGTAGGCTGCAAGTAAGCCTCTCATAGGATTGAATTTAATTTGAATTTGATATGAGTTGATCCGGCAAATTCGAATCCTTTCATGAATGTTCAACTTAAGAAAATCAAATTCTATTGGTTTGATTATTGTTGGATTGAAATCAAATGGGTCTGACTTGATTCAATTATCAATTCGATTTAATTTTCATACTTCAATTTTTATATGTATATATACGATTATTTTATTTTAAAAAATGGGCAACAACATTTAAAAATTTTAAATTGTGAAATTCAAACAAAAAGTAAAATATTATAATAAATCAGGTTGGGTTGAATACTTGAATAGAGAAATTTTTTGTTCAGATGATCTCTTATCATGTTTTACATAACTAGATTAGGTTCAAGATTGACCCTTGGTGGAAGTAGAGCTGAAGTTAAAAAGAGAGATAAGAAGTGAAATATGGAGGCTCAGTAGAATGTTAGAATGGTCATGGTTGCAAAAGTCAAGATTGGAGTGGAACTTAAAAGGGGACATGAACACTAGATTTTTTCATATGATGGCTAGCAGTAGACAGAATAGGAATGCACTGAATTCTATTTTAGTTAAAGAGATGGTGGTTAAGGATCCAGAGCAAGTGAAGTAGGAGGTATGGGCACATTTTAACAAGCATTTTACAGAAGAATGGAGGATCAGACCTGTATTAATTGGTGACTTCAAGAGTGTCAGTTGTAGTGATTTTTTTCAGCAGTTGGAAACAGAGTTCTCGGAGGAGGAGATATGGGCAGCAGTAAAAGAGTGCAATGGGAATAAAGCACCAAGTCTAGATGGTTTTAACTTAATGTGCTTTCAGAAGAACTGGAAGGTGTTTAAAGAAGAGGTGATGCTTTTCATGAAGTAGTTCCACAGTTTGGGTAGTTTGGCTTATGGGATGAATAGCTCTTTTATCACATTAATTCCTAAGAAGGTCAATGCAGTCAATCTAAATGAATATAGGCCAATAAGCTTGATTGGGTTAATGTACAAGATTTTGTCTAAGGTTCTTGCAAGTAAACTCAAACCAGTTATGCTAGAAGTAATTAGTGAAATCCAATTAGCTTTTTTGAGTGGAAGGAATATCTTGGATGGGGTTTTGATTATGAATGAAATTGTGGATGGGTGGAAGAAAGCCAAGAAGAAGGGGTTGTTGTTCAAACTTGATTTTGAGAAAGCTTATGACTCCATCAACAGGGGATTTTTGTTTTCCATGTTATCAAATTTTGGTTTTGGTTCTAAATGGATTTCTTGGATGAGGGAGTGTATCTCCACTGCTAGAATTTCAGTACTTGTGAATAGGTCACCAACTAAAGAGTTTAGTTCACAAAAAGGCCTCAAACAGGGTGATCCATTATCACATTTTCTATTTAATTTGGTAGCTGAAGGTCTAAATATTCTACTGCTCAGAGCAAGGGATATGGGTTTGATAAAAGGGATACATATTGGAGTTAATGGGGTGGTTGTATCATATTTACAATTTGCCGATGATTCACTACTATTCTGTGAAGTTGATGTAAAGGAGGTGATGAATCTGAAAAGAATCTTAAGGTGCTTTGAAATGGTCTCAGGGCTTAAGATTAATTTCCATAAGAGTGTGGTTTGTGGGGTTGAAATTTCTGATAGTTTCTCAAGGACTTTGCTTAATTGTAAAACCCAGAGTATACTACTGAAATTCCTTGGTCTACCATTGGGTGCTTTTCCAAGCAGAAAGAAGTCTTGGAAACCTATCATTGATAAGATCAAACTCAGGAGGAGGCTCATCTCTTTTGCTGGAAGACTGACTCTAATCAAATCAGTGCAGTCTAGTTTGCTTGTGTATTATCTATCACTCTTCAGGATGCCAGAAGGAGTTGCTATGGAAATCGATAGATTACAAGCAGCCTTGTTGTGGGGAGACACATTATTGAAGAGAAAGATTCACTTAGTGCAATGGAATGAGGTGACTAAGAGTATTAATCAAGGTGGGTTGGGAATTAGGAGAATTAGAGAGGTAAATGCTTGCCTATTACTGAAGTGGTGGTGGAGATTTGCCAATAAAGATGAGGCACTATGGAAAAAGGTGGTTTGTAATAAATATAAAATTAAAGAAGGAGCATGGCTTCGAAATCAAACTATTGGCTTAAGATGGTCTTAAGTTATGGGGTGACATCCTAGTAGTGGTAGAACAAAGAAACAATCTTCTTCAATTTTTTGTTAACAATTTTCAAATTAAAGTGGGTAATGGGAACATAGTGAGATTTTGACATGATAAATGGTGTGGTGGCATTTGTTTAAAGGAGGTTTTCCCTAGACTTTACTCTATATCCACTGTTAAGAATGGTTCTCTCAAGTTTTATGTTGATAAAAAAAGAAGCTCTGAGATGTGGGATCTCAATTTAAGAAGACCTTCGCTACAGTGGGAGGGTGAGGAGGTATCCAGGCTCATTAAAGTGTTAAGAGCAATGCCTGCATTATGTTTGGGTAACAAAGATAAACCAAGGTGGTTAGCTTAGGGTTGCATTTTGGGTTAGAGATTCTAACCCCTCTTTTCTCTACTCTGTAAATGATATTGTGTATCATTTGTAGCAGGTTAGATTATGTATGTAGGTCTGAATTGTGTGGTGTAAGGCTACTGCTGCTGGGGCTGTTCTTCTTAGCAGAGTGGGGTTGACTTTCTGGGGGATTTTCTCTGTTTGCTAATCTGATCTGTTAATGGTAAAAGCGTAAATGGTGTGGTCCCTGGTGTGTTGTTGCAGAGGGTTATTGGTCTGCTGTTACTACTGCTGGCTGATGCTGGATTGTATGCTCAGGTTCAGAAGGTTCATCAGGAGGTCTCCTGTGTATTTGGGATCCTAGAGTATTCCAGATGTCAAATTGTTGTAGTAATAGAAGTTGTATTTTGATTTCAGGGTAGCATGCTCAAGCTACAGAGTCCTGAAGTTATGCTGCCACTGAATTTGTATTGTTGTGTGTAGGATGATCTGTGTGAGAGGTTGAACAGCAGTCTGGGTGAAAAAGGAGTGCTACTGATCTGTGCTGCTGGTCTGGGTGAAATGAGTGCTTTTGATAGGATTAAAGCCTGATTTGCTCTTGATGTGCCGCAATTGTCTTTGTTTTCTGTTTTGATCTATTGATTGTGGTTGTTTTGTGTTTTGCTCTCCTAATTGGTGACTGCTGCTCCTATGGATTTTGTCCTGCTTCTTGATGTTTAACAGGTATATATAGTGAGGGAGAAGATATATCTCCTACAATGGTGATGACAGTTGAGACAAGAAAGGATGATGATGAGTTAGAAAGCCAATATCAGAAAGGTGTGAAGCATTTGTCAGATAATGGGATTGAAAAACTTCCAAATAAGTACATACTGCCTATTTCAGAGAGGCCTAATTTATTATTAATCAAGGAATAGCATATGCATGCAAGCACAACAATCTTAAGTTGCCAGTCATTGATTTTGCTGAGTTGCAAGGTCCCAATCGCTTCCAAGCCCTCAACTCCCTTGCAAATGCTTGTGAACATTATGGATTTTTTCAGGGGAGCTAAATTGCATGATGAACTGATGGGGTTGGATTGTGATCTATCTACTGCTGTGTTCTGTGATAGCTGCTAATGTTATGGATTGCTGGTGTTCTGTGTGGGCAGTGTTCATGTTGAGTTGGCTGCTGCTCCTGTTTCTGCTGCTATGGATTGTTGTTTGTTTTGCTATGGCTTGCTGCAACTGTTTTTCTCTATTGTTTGTCTTCTTTTCTTTCTGTTTGTTAGTTTTGGGTTGCATTTTTTGGTGTAGTTTTGGTTAACTTCTGTTTGGGTAAGATTGGCTTTGGTGTTTGTGGTTGGCTTCTCACCAACTCTTGATGATGTGTTAGCATATGATTGGGCGATCTTATCGGTGCTAACCTAGTTGGGATTGATTTGATTCGCTATGATACTTTTTGCACTCATCATTCTCTTTTCTTTTATTGATGTAATTGTTTTCTAATTCATCAATAAAATTCATTTTCTTTGCTGATAAAAAAAAAAAAGGTGGTTAGCATGCCAATCAGGTCAATCCTTTGTTGCATCTCTCTATAGGCATTGTGAATTGGGTTTTGGTGAATTTGTGTGTTCTAGTAGACTGGTGTGGATTAATTATCTCCCATCCAAAGTTCAATTCTTTGGGTGGCTAGCTTGGAAACATAAAGTCAAAAATTTTGTTTTCCTCTAAAGGATTGGAGTTCTTGGTGAGGAAGCCTCCACTATGTGTGTTTTTTGTAAATCAGAGGTAGAATCTGTTACACATGTACTTATTTATTGTCCTTTGGTTTGGAAGGTTTGGATTGGCCTACTGCAGTGGTGGAGAATGATATGGGTTGTGCCTAGTTCTGTTGAGTGTTTGTTGCATTAGTGGGCTGGTAACTGCCTCATGAAAGCTGAAATGAGGATATGGAAAGAAATTCTTTTGGTTGCTCTTTGGTCCATTTGGAAGTATCGGAATAACTGTTTGTTCAATAATATTCAGCTAGATATGGAGGAGTTACGGAGTCAATCATCATTAGATTAGCTGTTTGGCTGAAGGTTTCATCTAAGGATTGTCAGTTTACTATTAATGATTTTCTTTATAACATCTGGCAGATTAGAGTTTGTTTAGGGTGCAAGGTTCGATGCGATTTATAATGACAACCATTTGGTTAAGGTGTAACAGTAGCAGATTTTACCTGTTATTGCCCTGGTCTATAATCTGCTTTATCTTCGTGTGCAGCAGCAACTATTTTTGGTCTGGCCCTGGTTCTTGGTTTTGCTTCCTTTGGTTCATATTCTTTAGGTTGGCCTTTTTCTTTATCTATTCTGGTTGCAGTTCTATGGGTAAGGTGGCTGAGTCTGCTGGTTGTTTTGCTGTGCTGCTGGTTCTGTTTTTTGTGGGATTATTGATATGCTGGCTGTTGGAGTTTGTTGTTGAGGTGTTTGTTTTGTTTCTTTGGTTGGTTCCTCCCTTTGGTTCGTACTTGGGTTGGTCTGCTTCTTTATCTGTTCTGTTTGTAGCTCTGGTTCTATTGTTGTGGGTTTGCTAATATGCTGGTTGTTGGTGTTTGTTGTTGAGGTGTTTGTTTTGTTTCTTTGGTTGGTTCCTCAGCAACTCTGAGAGTGTTAGCAAATGATAGGATGGGTTCTTTGGTGCCAATCTAGTTGGGATGATTTACCCCATCGTGATACTTTTGCACTTGCCTCTCTTTATTGGTGTATTGTGTTTTGTACCTTGTATTCTATATTCTTATATCAATAAAGTCCCTTTTTTACCGTTAAAAAAAAAAAAAAAAAAAAACTAGATTAGGTTCAAATTCAATTTTTTTATAATCAAATTCGAATTCAGATTTAGATTATGCCAAATCTGGTCTAAGCTTGTTCCATTAAGAGGCTTGACCGCAATTAATGAAATGTTAGATTGTAATTTAACAAAAAAATCTTAAAATATAAAGGGGTTAAAGGATTCTCATAATCCAAAATGCAATCAATTAATTTAAGTAAATGTTTTTTTTTAAAATTTTTTATTTTATGTAGATGGTAATTTAAATACGTGGTTTAAGGATTCTCATAATCAATTGCAATATTACATTGATAGTTTATTAAGTATGTAATTTAAGTTCAAAGCAAAATCATTGGTAATAATCAATTGCAATATTACAATGACAGTTTAATAAGTATGCAATTTAAGTTCAAAACAAAAATCAATGGTAATTTAAGTAAATAGTTTTTTCTTTATTTTAGATGGCAGTTAAATTTTAAATGGTTTAAGGATTCCCATAATCATATTTGCAATAATCTTGCAATGGTAGTTTAATAAATATGTAATTTAGGTTCAAAACACAATCAATGGTAATTTAAGTAAATGCTTTAAGTTGAAAACAAAAATTTCCTCGAAATAATCTTGCTTGTTATAACATTACAACCATGCTACATACTTCTAAAAAGGCAACTCTAAACCACCTCTAATAAGTGGAAAAGGGGAAAAAAAAAAAAAAAAAAAATTCAAGACACCTGATTGGCTGTGGCAGTGGGGACCCACTGCCACATCACTAGTGGTACCTCTAAATTAGAGGTCCAATCATTTTTCTATAACATTATTACAAAGATATTGTAGAGGATCCTATTCCCAAAAGACCAAATTGTTGTGTACGAAATTTTTATGCAAAAATTTTGTTTATATTGCATTACCTTTTCTGAAAATTTCAAATTACTTTTCTCCAACACTTTCATGATAAAACACAATGAACAAAAGCAAACCTTTTTAAACACACACAATTTTTTTTTTTTAATAAAAAGAACTTCATTTCAAATGAAGGCAAAGATAAAGTTACTACCAAAGATGCATACAATAAATCCAACCCATAAGGTACTAAACAAGAGACAAACAAAGGCATCAACATAAAAACAACCCAATGTATCTGTGAAGTCTAAAAACAACCCAATGTATTTTGAAGCAAAAGCAAGAAAAGAAGAAAAATCCTTCAAATATGTCTACTATAAAGTAGCAATCTTTGCACAATAAAACATTAAAACAGCTAGCTAAAACCTAGGTGGTCATTAATCCACATTAGAGCAATCCAAGGCAGCCTTTATTTTCTGGACAGTGGAGCTGACAAGGGTATTGACAATAGCCACAGACTCCATGTTGAGTTGCTTTGAATGTAAGTGATTAGATACCAGAATCTGGAAAACCACCGTGAGAAGCGAACCGCTGGACCTTTTGTTACCACCGCCACCTGTGCTCGTTGAAGCTGCTTTGTCATGATGATGAGGAGGAGGAGGAGGAGGACGGCCATCATCCGAGATTATCAAGCCTGATGGAAGTATGGGTATGTTTGTGGAGTCATCGCCGCTTATTGCTGACTTGATGGCTGGGATGTCTATTGGGGCATACACTATCACTGAACCCGCCATAGGCTCTATGCAGCTCTCCTGAAGCATCAGGATGTTGTTATCATTGGAGGCGAACGACTGCTAATTTACATGCACTCTGTTAGTAACCATGCATTAAAAACAAATTAATAATTCAAATAGACAAGTGATCAAAAAACATGAAAGCATTTTTAGATCTCACGTGGAACCAAAAACTTAGAGGTTGTTTGGGGTGTCCTAAATAAGTGCACTTTTTTTCTTTTTAGACTAAAAAGTTGAGGTTGAAAATATGAATGTTTGGGTTAACTTTTTGACTTTTTATGGAAAAATGTGTAATAAAAAATTGTAAAAATTGGTTTGCAGGGAAAAATTAAAATTGGGAGTTGTGCAGCCGTAATTGTTGACTTTTGGTGAATAGTGATAACTTTTTAACTTTTTGAGTAACTTTTTGACTTTTTTGAGACTTCCCAAACTTGGCCTAAACTAGTTTATGTTTCATTCTCTGAATCAACCAAACAACTTCCATGACTTTGTAGTGACAAACTCAAGGGGGATTTGAATTAGAGGGATGCTATGAGTTCAACTCTCCTTAAGAAAAGTTGAATTAAAGGGGTAAGCACTTGATACATTGTAAATAGTAGAAATGTTATTATAATATCAATTTCTATAAGCATAAAAAGTGAAAATGCGATAAAAACATATATATATATATATATATATAAGCATTTTTGTTTTTACATCTATGTTGAGTTATAGATAAGTGCAAATATAAGACAATAATTTATTTATTTTTATTAGCAAAATAAAGCTTTAGTGATGACAATCAGAATACAAGACACATGACATACATCAATAAAGAGAGTGAATGTGAGAGTATCAAAGCAAAACAAAACGATCCTAACTAAGTTGGCACTAAAAGGCAAGCCCAATCGGTATTGTCTAGACACTTCAACATAAAAGGGTTTTAGGGACCAAATCTTTATCTCCAATGCAAAAAACATTATTAAACCAATTACTATCGTCAAGAGAATTGTTACTAAAAGTTCGCTCCAAATTTTTTATATTAAAAAAAGACCTTTAGTAACAAAATTTTGAAAAATGTCACTAATAAATGCAAGATAAAATGATTTCATTCCAAAAGGATTCACTTTTTGAAATAAATGCACTCGTAAGAAAAGTTGCATAAAATTATGAAATATGAGATAAATTAGACTAAAATTTTTTATATAGTCCTAAAGGAAAGGCATTATATGATCATTATTATAAGTCGAAAGTAATATAAATATATTGATATATTTGAATAAGTGTTCTAATCGCCTTAAAAGGTTATATCAAATAGCTTTGTATGATTTCTATAGACAAACATCTCCATGCATCCTTGCACCCTCTATTATATTGTTTATTTTATGCTTTTGCTACATCCAACAAATTTGGTATCAAGGTGGTTATTTTCCAAACCCCTTGGATTTTTTCTAGACTCCCAAATAACTTTCTCAAACCATTTTTTTGAAAAGAAGTCCAAAAATCACGCATGATCCAAAATCAAAAAATTTTTTATTTTTAATTTTAGTTTAATATTTAACTTTAAAAAAAAATCTTCTTTTTAGAAAATAAAAACTTGGCAAGTGCTATCCAAGGTCCAAAAAAGGCAAAATAAGAAAGGAAAAAAATAAAATTCATAAGCTAACAACTGTTTCATTGAGGATAAATAAAAAATGTTCGTCTCGAAAAAAGAAAGAATGAGAAATTGGGTGTTACTAACAACTGCTTCATCTAGTGTTACTCTACAAATGAAAATGAGTTTGTCAAAAGACATGTGGAAGTTGGGACAAAAATAGGCATTTTGTACATGTAAAAAAGTGAAAAAGGGCAAGACACCCTAGGAAGAAGTATGAAAGGTCATGGAAGTGGAAGAAGGTGCAAAAAAGGGCACACAATTTTTAGAAAATGGGAAGCTAACCAAGTTGGGACAAACATAGTGATTCAACAAAGTGACATAAGAATGGCTGAAATGCTAAGATAAATGAAGGTAGATTAGAAAAATTTGCAGAACATATTTCAAATGATTGAGAATCTGTTCGGAGCAAATTAAAATATTTTGAGTAAATTATAAATATATCTCAAGAGGTTTGGATAAAATATAAATTCTCCTCGCGGTTTAAAAAATTATAGACTCCTTCTCTTTTGATGAGCCATTTAACACAGTTAACATACAAGATAAAATTACCCTATTACCCATCATTCACCTTGCCAAACCACCTCCCACCCTACCTAGCTAGCCCTTATCAATACTTCCCCATATTCAACCACCTTCGACTGCTAGCCCCACCCCATTCCTACATTCTCTCGACAATCTCAACCTCATGCCCCATAAACCATCCTTGTAGCACCCAACTGCCATTGGAACCCCCTAAACCCACCATTTTGTTTTTAATCAATCTTCTTTATAGTTTACCGAAATATTTTTTGGGCATAAAATAAGAAAATTGGTATCCCACCAACATTGAGGTTGGCGTTAGCTTAAGTTTGGGTTGATTTCTTTGTGCCTTTGTCTTCCTCTTTATTGATGTATTTCTAATATGTACATATGCAGTTTCATCAATAAAATTTTCTTTTACTGATCAAAAAAGAAAGAAAAAAAGAGGGGTGTTGAAAATTGAACCCACAATTTTCTAGAATATAATTAAATTGGATTTATATATATATTTTTTTGAAACAGCCAAAAGGAATTTTATTGATAATGATCAAGCAGAAAAACATTGACAATCATCAATAAAAAGGAAGGAGCAAAGAGCACAAAAAACCTAACAGCAGAAGTTGGTAAGACACCAACCTAACAGCACAAAAAGACCAACAGATGAACTCCAACAGCACAAAGACACCAACAGATGAACTCCAAGAAAAACCATTAGCACACAGAGATCTAAATTAGCCACACAGGACAGAATTACTCCCCAAACAGTATCTGATTTGCTTTAAATTGGTCAGGAAGTCCTGGACAGTAAATTGGATATATTGACCACAATCTTTTATGTAGCTTTATTTATGGACGTTCTATGGTAAATATTGCAAGTTAAAAAGGCATATTTGAGTAAGTATTTTTATATTGAAAAAGATCTGTAAGGTTCCTATAATCGTATATCTCCATGCATACTCACTTTCTAGCAGGTGTGTAGCAGCTTGGGTGAATAAAAAAGCTTGGGAGTGTAGCTGTGTTTTAGGTGGGGCTCAAGAGTGTGGTTTATTTTATTTTATTTTGTTTTTTTGTTGTTTTTTAAAATATAAAATCGTGAGGCTAAGGTTGGTTGTAAGATCGCGAGTAGCAGTAGTAGGAGAGTGAATGTTTACTCTTCGAATCTCTCTCATTGCGTTTTATTTCCTTGTACCTATAAATTTCATGTTTTTAATGGAATTTTTCTTTGCCGATCAAAAATATATATATATATATATATTTCACAGCATATGACTGTACATTTGTTTTTTTTTTTCTTTACTCATTGAAGAAGATATTAAATTGTGAATCCAATGAATAACCGCTACAACACTTCATACAACAATGGAAATTAAGTAGAAATGCAATTACCTGGATAATCGATATACAATTTCCTGGGTGAGTTCCATACGAGACATGTGCAATTTCATTCACTGGGTTTCCATTCGAGAGCACATCCCACTATTACATTGATAAAAAGAATAAAATTTAAACCTTGAGGCCACCCATGCAATGCATTATTATGATTGATTTTCTAGATGAAAATTGTTTGTTACTATACTAGTAGAATATAAAATGAAATGAACCTGATGTCGTGTTTTCTCGTCTGTGAAGAAATTGAAGAGAGTCTCGGATGATAGAGGGAGCCACAGAGAGGAAGCAGCACTGACAATCATGCCACTGGGTTGACCTATTTCATTGTTTTGGCGAACGGAGACTCGAATTCCACTATTGTTCAGTTCTGACAAATGAGGAAAATCTAGTTTACCTGACATGCTCAGCATTTCCCAAAAATTCTTTACCATTCTCTGGGATAGGTTCATTATGCTTTTCCTTCCTTCTGGTATATCGAACACTGAGTTAAAAAAAGAAGTTGAATCACGAATAAATCCCTTGTGATTTATAAAAAAATATATGTAACTCTCTCACATTCTCAAATTACGTTCAATCTCTTGAAGTTTATATCTGCGTAATAAAT
Organism: Camellia japonica; assembly: GCA_030407325.1. Taxonomy (NCBI): domain Eukaryota; kingdom Viridiplantae; phylum Streptophyta; class Magnoliopsida; order Ericales; family Theaceae; genus Camellia; species Camellia japonica. The sequence continues at coordinate 97,706,078 of JAPPVO010000002.1, read as the reverse complement.
TGTTCTATCTGTAATCTATCGTTAGGTCAACAAATGGAATCCGATGATATCAACAATTGTTTTTTTTAACTACCTTTTTTTTTATCACCTAGAATATAATCTAATGTATTATTAATTAATTTACATTAGAAGATAGTTAGCAAAAATTAATTTAACTTTTGTGACAACACTACTGTGCAACTAAACTAGACTTCTAAATACAAGCCTCCCAAACAATGCATTGCTAGAAAATAGCAAAAACAATGTCTAACCCTAATTCTAATCTCTCTCTCTCTCTCTCTCTTCCATCACCATCATTCCCATTGCCACATCATCTTCCTTATAACTCCATTCCTGAATGGAACTACCACCAGGACCTCACCATGGCACTACCACTCCACCAATCGCCTTCCACCAGTGACTCTATATGCCTTCAGCCGGGGTCGAGGGAGGGTAGGGCTGTGGTGGTTTATTTTTTTGTTGAATGGAAAGTATTATTTTATTAAGGTTAGTAAAACATTACCAAAAAGAAAACAACACAATAAAAAACTAATAATAATGAGTATGTTTGAGAGTTTGCAAAAAGTAAGTACCCCCTCCGAGTTCATGTCTAGGTAAGGATGCCCCTACTGAGTATGCTAATCTCTCAGACATCCGGTGAAGAGTGGCGATCCATCTTTGGGCTCCATATGCTAAACCACCACATACTAAATCTCTATAGAGACGATGAGTTTGGGATTTATCGTCCACTTCCACGTGTTCCACCCATGTAACCTAACAATATAAGAGGGAATATAAATTACAAATCAATAACATGCTATTTATGGCTAGGGATAATTATCCATTTCAAATCTCTTTTTTTTGTCTTTTTATTCTACAAGCACTGACCTCACAACATCCATTAGGCTTATCTTGAAGCATGCAACCGGAAGGAAGCCTCCACGACCGTACAGGCGAACCATGAGGGTCTGGGTCTTTTGATAATTTGGAGCAATCATATTCATATGATACATCAACCATCACCCACACACTTGCCTCCACTTCTCTACAGTATCGGAGGAAGTAGAATTCTCGAGGCGCCACAAGAGGTGATAATATATGCATTTGTTCGTACATCTGTATCAATTAATTGTTATGAAGAACGAAAATCTCATTATATATATATATAAATGGATGTTTAGTACTACTACTACCTACCAGCTGCAAAGATCCGGCTTGATCTCCCAACATTCTGGTATCAACTACTTCAATTGTCCTTGCTTTTGTAACTATTGTAGGAAAAAGATCCACCCATTTATTCTGCATAATTAAAGCATTTACTCACATAATGTAAATATATAGTAAGTCTGTAAGAAGAAATAAAACATGTGATATGCATGATAGATAAGAGAGGAGGGAGGGAGAGTTATGAGGGTGAAACCGAACAAACCGAGTCAAGAAACATGTCGAGCAAGTGCACTGCACTCATTGGAACCACACCGGAATCTTTGGATGACTCCATCCGGGCAGTGGAACTTTTAAAGTGAATAGACCTTGGGAAAAGCTTGTTATAGCTGTCACGGTGAAGAAGATATGACGATCTTCGGCTGTCACCAACATGATCAACCGGGGAGGAGGACTTGATCCACACGGGTTCATTTACTTGCAAAAGGCTCATCAGTTCGCCCATGGCACTTACTGCTGTATCAATCATGTCCATTTTTTCCATCTCAAATTTGTTGTTCCCATAATCATTTATTAACGGGTATTGCATCTGTTGTTGCATTGTGGAATTATTGTTATTGTTTGAATTCCCAATATGGTCATCAAGTTGCTGAAACTGATGTTGAAGCTGATCAATGGAATTAGAAGAAGAGCCTCCCAATATCCCTTGACTTGCTGGGAAACCTAATATATCTGTCTGTGATTGAAAGTCCATTGAGCTCAATGATTGAATTTGCGCAACTGGTTTTCCCAGGGAGTTGGCAATAAGGTGGGACATTCTTTCATACTGCAAAGCCAAAGCATACAACAATCAATCAATAAAAACAACAAGAAAAACAGCCGATCAAAAAAAAAAAAAAAAAATCATTTTAAGTTAACCATATGTGGCCGATCAAAAAAAGTTAACCATATGTGGAATTGAAGAATAAAAATTGTCCAAACCCTAATTATTTTTTTTCTAGCCGCGAGTAAAGAGCAATATATTGATGCAAAAAAGTACAACAACGACAATCATTCCAACCCTAAATTAACTTTGAAGGAACAGATGAACTAGCCTCTTGTTTTAAATGGGAATTTTGCATCTTCAGTTTTTGCACATCAAGTTGTCTTTCTTCTTCCCCGAAGGGTGGACCACCACAAGTCGGGCATATCACATTTTTGAGAGCCTCTCTGATTGCAAGGTTCTCACATTGGATTTTTTCATTCTCTACCTTAAGAGCATTGTTGTCAGCTCTCTCATTCTGGGCCTGAAAATTATTGAAAGATGAATCACCTCTATGTTAAAAATTTTGCTTAAAATACACATGCTCTTGCATGTAAGCAGAAGTTCAATGATAAAAAGAGAACCTTTGTCTGAGTCCTCTTGTTCTGAAACCAAAACTTGATCTGCTTAGACTCAAGCCCCAATTCCCTGCTCAGTTGACGCCGCTGATTGTCATCTGGATGTTGGCATTCCTTGAAGAACCTTCATCCCAAAAACCCATTAATTAACTATATATCAAGATTCGCCGATCAAAAAACAAAATAGACTGTATATCAAGATTCAAGATTCAAGAAATCAAAGAGAGAAAGAGAAAAGCAAGAGGAAAGTAAGAGCCCATTCATAGATTTAAATAGATCAGGCCAATCACCAATAAGAAAACTATGTTGAATTGAAACAAACATTGGCCAAACAAATTCAAAACCAATGAATGCATCACCAAAGATCCATTTAAAAGAGTTTGTATCAGAAAGTTGACGAAAAATGTATAACAGTACTGAGTAAATACTTGGCGGCCCTAGATTAATGATAAAAACATCCTTTGATGAATTCATTATCATTAACCATAGACACACAACACAAAAACATGGAAGAAAAAAAAAAATCATTAATTAATTAAATGCAAAACCCTAAACGTGATACCGAATAGAGAAAGAGAAAAAAATAAAATAAAAACCACCATTAAGACAGACCAATGATAATCAATCCAAGGCCCTAGAGTCATAAAATTCATATCGATTATCTCAAGAAAAACCAGAGATTCCAAGATGGCCATAGACATGAAACCTAAGCAAACTCTTCAAAAAACAAAAAGGATCTTACGCCTCAAGCTGTTGTATCTGGTAAGCAGTGTGGCGATGATAGTGTTTCTTGTTTTTGCGAGAACTGGAGCCTGCCTCTTGTTCTTCTCCAGACCCATTACCATTATTACTTCCATAACCACCAAAATCCATCATTTTCATTTCACTTTCTCTCTCCTGTTTCAGACAAGAATATGGGTTGGTTAACTTAATCACTCAGCCTCATGTATATATATATATATCATTCTCACATACTACTACGTAACGTAAGAGTTGAAACAAGAGTACCCCACTGTATTTAACCTGGTTTTTGACATCGTATCCACACCAAGATGTGCATTGTCTGTCTGTCTATATAGAATTTCCACAAAAGGACAATTTAATCTCATTTACAAGCAGGAACCAACGAATCCCATTAAATTAGCCACATTAAAGACAATATTTCTCCTTCAAAAAAAAAAAAAAAGGAAAAAAAAAAGAAAAAAAAGAAAGATAATATTTGGTTTTTCTTTTAATTAAAAAAAAGGTCATGTGTTAGGAGTTGACACACCGAGTAACATAACATCCTAAAAATCTAAATGTGAACACGGATTTGCTACATATAAGGAAGCAACCAAATATGTCAAAATATTCAATTCCAATTTTTTTTAATATATTTTTTATATATTTTTATTTTTTTGTGGAGCAAAATTTAGTTGGATTTTCTATGTTAAAAAAATAAGGGTAAATTATAAACACACCCCTTGAGATTTGATTAAAAAAAAATATATTGTAACTTACAGTTTTAGAAATTACATTTCGTCCATTTAAATTTTTAATCACCAAACAAATGACTCAATTTATTAATAAATTATTAAGTCGATTAATAGTTTTTAATTATGTTATAAATATATTTTAATTAATAATTTAGATAATTTTATTGATGTATAAAAGAATAGTTAAGAATTTTATTTTTTGTTTTAGTTTTGTTAAATAAAAAAAGATACTTGTAATTTCTAAAATCAGAAAATCTATATTTTAATCAAATTTCAGCAGTATTTTTATAATTTATCCCAAAAAAAAGCCAAATATGCTAAAGATTAAAAATGATAATCTGTCTGACAGATGGATTTTCACTTGCCAATTTACAAGATGTCCCATTTAGTTCGCAAACTATTAAAATATGTGAATGAATATAAATTTGATTTTAGAATAATTGAATTTACAATTTTCATGTGCGGCTCACAATTTTAACGTAATTACATTATGTATTTTGGTTATCCACTCTCAAAGTGTATGAATAAATTCATTTTTTTATTTATCGAATGCTTGGCCACAAAATTTAAAGGAGTTGGATTTCCTTTATTCCATAATTTAGATAATTTAGATTGGAGAGTATTGTCTGGACTAGTGGAATCCACCATGAGTTTTGTTTTGATATCTAAACTGTTCATTTTATAAAAAAATTAATTGATAATCGTAACCTATTTAATTTATTACATTTGTGTCACAAAAAAATTTTAAAAAAATGAACAAGTGTATTTTCATTTATTTTGTTGTGTGTGAAAAATATGATAAATTGATGAATTACAATTATTGGATTGATCTCTTCTTTTGTGAATGATATATACAAAAGACTTTACGAAGTGGTGAATGATATGCTTTGGCTTATTGTGTTTAGTTTCTTTTATTTCTTTGTACTGTTTTGTTCCGTTGCTTTGGTCTCTATCTGTTGTGGGTCTGCTGGTTGAATTCTTCTCAACTAACTTTTGGCAAGTGTAAGCACATGATTGGGTGGCTTTTCTTGTGTCAACTTAGTTGGGATGAGTATGACTCACCATGATGCTATTAACACTGTTTTTGTCTATCTTTATTGATGTAAGATGTAAAGGAATTATCCTTGATTTAGATTTAATAAAGTTTATTTTTGCTGGAAAAAAAAAGAAAAAAAAGAAGCATGACAACAACCTAATTGGAATGTATCTTGAGCAATTATGTTTATATCCTAATCCTTTTCTATTGATGTAATATTGTTGTTATGCTTGTACTATATTATTGTTAAAGGGTAAAAGTAGTAATAAAGTTTGGGTTTTAGAGAAATGTTATATACTCTAAATATTCTACCAAACCTCTTACATGGGGTAGGACTCATACTAATTCACATATGTGTAGGTCCCATAACCATGTAAGAGATTTAATAGAATAGTTGGGGTTACTAGCATAACTCTTAGGTTTTATTAAAAGTCTAGGTTCAAGTAAATGAGTTCAGTTTGGTTTGGATGGTCTTGTTATCAACCAACAATAGTTTGCCGTCCATACATTGACATCTTTTTTGATCAACAAAAAAAGAGAGAAACTTTATTGATGAGATGAGCAAGTACAAGCATCAAGATACATCAATAAAGGAGGGAAGTGCCATCAGGTTGTGAGCTGCAGAGTTGTGGCCATCAGGTGTTCTGCTAACTTCGGCAGGTGTTCTGCTGGTTATTTCAGAGCTGTATTGTTGCTTGTGTTTATTTCCACTGATGTTCTATGTTGCTTGTGGTTGGTTTCTCTCCAACTTCTGGCTCCTCTTCCCCCTTCTTTATTGATGTATTTCCTTCTATTTCATCAATAAAGTTCTTTCTTTGCTGATCAAAAAAAATAAATAAATAAAAATAAAGGAGAGAAGTGCAAAAAATATCATAGCTAACACTCCAAAATCGCAACTAGGTTGGCACCAAGGAGGAAGCACAATCATCTGCTAACACTAAGTCCACAGATTGGCGAGAAACCAATCCAAAAAAAAGAACAAAACAAAAGAGAGAAATAAAAACCACCCTGCCATAGCAGAACTGCGATGCAGATTTAGATGAGATTCGATGTATCATAAGAATTCTTAGATGTTTGAGGTGATTTCAGAATTCTTAGATGTTTTGAGGTGATTTTAGAATTCTTTGATGTTTTAAGGTGATTTCAGGGTTAAAGATCAATTTTCACAAAACCACTATTTGTGGAGTGGAAATTTCGGAAGAAATGATTCGGGATTGTGTAGACACCCCATTTTTGACCGACCTTAAGACTCAAACGTCACCAATTGAGCGCTTGGTGATGCTGCATATCGTGCTCGTTCAGAGGTCTCAGAGTCTCGGCTGCGAGCCTTGCCTCCGGACTTCCGGACTCTTTTGTGCCTTGCTTCGGTTTGCGAACTAGGCTTCGTTTTCTCCGTTTTCTCTTCCCGAAGGGAGGGAGAGGTCTCGTAAATCATCTCTCAGTGGCCGTAGGCTACGTTTCGTGGTCGTAGGCCTTTTTTTTTTTCCCGTTTGGAGCCCGGTTCCCAGTTTTTCGGAGCTGTTGGCCGTGTGCCTCGGTTCGGGACCGCTTAACCATCTCCGTTTGCTCCGGTTTTTGGCGTGCATCTTATTTCCTCCCTTTTGAGGGACACTGTGGCTCGAGAGACCAACTTCGTGGTCAAACGCCACCTCCGGTGCTTAACAGTCAGTTTTCGGGGCCCTAGGCCGCGCGTTTTGGCCCCCAAACCTTCGTTTTACATCGGTTTGAGTTCATTTTTTGCAGGAACCTCATTTTTATTGTTAGGAAGCTTGTAGAAGGGTGGGAGGCCAGCAATTGTTCTGAAAGCCAGCTTTATTCCTTCATCGCTCTCCGTCGCCCGTTTTCCTCGCTAGAAAGCTGGTGTTGACCATTCCCGGGCCACTTTCTTGGGCCATCAACCACATATTTGTGTTGTACACACCTGGGAGGCCACCAATATGTCATGACCGGCTAGCAATTGTTCCTGACCCTTTTGAACCCCTCTGAAAAGTTGGGTTTTCTCTCTCCTGGTTCACTTTTTCTGGGTTTTGACCACATGGTTGTGTTGTGCACACATGGGAGGCCACCAATATGGGTGGCCGGCCAGTTTTTTTTGATTGACCCTTTTGAACCTGGCCGGCCAGCCAAGGGAGGTGGCCGGCCGGCCACCTGAACCCTCTGAACCTGGCTGGCCATGCTCCCCTCAGCGGGTTCCTTACAGCTGCACCCTCCTTTCCCCTCTAGATCCTGTATCCGAGGGGGGTCTTTTGGGGGGAAATTTGAATTCAATTTTTCCCCCCTTTCCTCCACTCCTTTGCCTATATAACCAGATCCTCCAGCTCCATTTTGGAGGGTTACAAATTCTTGTTGAGAGCCTTGCTTACATCTCTCCCTCTCTCTCTACTTCAACCCTCTAAACCCTAAAAGCCTTGCACCATTTCTTGCACCATTCCATAGCACAACACCTCCACACTCCATTCCAGCAACTTGAGGCTATTTCCAGAGGTTAGGAGCACCATTTCGTCAACCAAAAGCTGTTGGAGCTTTGTGCTACAAGGGTAAGCTTCTTTTCCCTCTTTTTTGTTCCTATTTTGCATGCAATCTTAGCCTTTGTTGCTTACATTTTTGGGCTCCGACCCAAACTGTAAATAGTTATATTTTGAGCTCCTTTTCATATTTGATCAAGGACCTCTTACTGTTTGAGGTCTTCTACTATCACTTGCCTCTTTAACTCTCTTTTAGGCCTTTTTTTTGTATAGTATTTTAGGATTATTTTTGAGCTGTTTTGGACTTGGTCATAAAATGTAAAATATCTTATTTTGAGCCCCTCTTCAACATTGTTGAAGGGCTCTCCTCTGTTTGAGGCCAGCAGCAACCACTTGTCTCTTTATCCCTCTTTTAGGCCTTTTTCTTGCATGGTAGTTTAGCCTCACTTGTGTTTATTTTCGTGGCTTGATGTAAACTGTAAAGTGCCATATTTTGAGCCCCTCTTAAACTTTGTTGAAGGGCTCTTTGCCATTTGGGGCCAGCTGCTGTCCCTTGTCTCTATTCTCTCTTTTAGGGCCATTTTTGCATGATAGATTAGCCCTATTTATGTTCATTTTTGAGACTTGTTATAAACTGGAAAAATTCTTGTTTTGACATCATATTCATATTTTATTAAGGGCATTTTCTTATTTGAGGTCACATGCTTCCTTGAATGCTTGATTGTCCCTTGTTTTGAGCCTTACACCCTAGCCTTTGTTGCATGCCTTGTTTGACCTTCTAGCCACTGGAATCCAGTGCATTTCCAGTGGCTTTGATGCTATTTTGAGCCTCCAAATCAGAGGAGGGTGACCCCCTCTCACCTTGACTTGTTTGGTGGTCATTTTGGCCTTCCAAAGAGACCCCTCTTTGCATGCTTCTTAGCCACATTTCAGGGTCAATTTGGTGAGTTTTGAGACTATCATATTTGATTTTAAAAGTTGATTTGGGGCTGCCACATGTCTATCTTGTATATGCTTAAGAATCCCTTGTATAGCCCTCTAAAGGAGCTTATCATTTGTGCATGTGTTGGCTGCTTTTCAGAGGTTATTTAGGCATATTTTGACATGTTTTATTCACTGATTTTTTCTGGTTTGATGAGTTCTTACCTGCTTCATACACTTGCCATGTAAACCATGTTTGCCAGTCAAAATTGCATGCTAATTTAAGCCATCTTGCTAGCACTTTTTGGCCACACTCTAAACTGGAAAAGTTCATGTTTTGGGACTGTCTTGACTCTGTCTTCATGCTTCATGTTCAAATAATGCATGCTTTGTATAGCTATAAGTCATTCCATGTGCCCAGTTTTGAGTTTCGGGTCTCATCTCATGCATCGGGTGCCATATTGCCCTGCTTCGGGGCTGTTTAACATCATGCTTTAGTGCTGAAATTTGCTTGTTTTCATATCATGTTCCATGCCTTACTATGCTTTGGTAGAGTGGCATTCGTGCCTTAGGTTCGGTCCTCGGTTTGCGTGCATGTGTGCACGCATCTCGAGTGTCTCATTTCCATCTTATGGCCTCCTATGTGAGTGTGGCTGAGGTCCACTTGTGTTGATGTAAGTCCATTATGCATTGTGTATGCCATTTCATTTCATAGCATTGTGTATGCTAGGTTGTATGTTAGCGCATTGTGTATGTCATGTTACCTCGTGCATCGTGTATGCCATTTCATAGCATTGTATATGCTAGGTTGTATATTAGTTGCATTCATGCATGTCATGTATATTGCATTGTGTTTGGGATAGGAGTTAGCCCGAGCACGGGAAACGAGGGACATTTCGTACTTCGAGTGACGGAACGTGTCTCAATTCCCCAGTCGCCGACACTTCGAATTACCCATGATGGAGTTTAGGTTTTGTTGTGCTTTCATGTGCATTCATTTCAAATCGAGTCGTGCAATTTGACTCCTCGGCCATCACGCAGGATCGAAGACTACGCTCCCTGAAGAGTAGTCAAGCATACATATGTGAAAATATATTGCCATGCCCCTTTCTTGCTCTCTGTTGCAGCAAATCAAAAACCGACAATCTTTGGGGCTTCGCGCAACATTCCGAGGTCAATTGTAAACAGAGGCTAATCGGGGCGTCGCGATGGATTTCCGCGCCAAGCAACTCAAACATGCATAATTCATCATTCGGAGCAGAGTTGAGGCAGTTCCCTAGCTTGCATGCTAGTTTACTGTTTTTCCTAGTTAATTTGTTAATTAAATTAGGGTTTTGTATTTATTCGGACTGTACCATTTATTCGGACTGTAATTATTCGCTTGGGACTGTATTATTTATTCGGACCCTCCGAGCGAAGGCACAATTGTAATAAGTGTGCGTGCGTGTGATGTATGTCTTCCAACCCCACGTCTTTCTCCCTTTTATTTACCAGCTTATGATGGTTAGATTAGGGCATGTTTCAATTAGCATACAGTATGATAGCATGTTTGCATTCATTCATCTGTTTTGCATGCACCGGGCTTGGCATCATACTAACTGCATTTGTATTTCAATTCCAAGTTGAATACACGTTAGCTGTAGCATTCCATATGCCATGTTTAGAATAGCCGAGCCTGCTAGAGTTGCATTAGGCATTTCTGTATAGTTAGGATCATGCATGGATTTCTAATTAGCTTCTGTTTTGGCTTGGAGTACTCAGTAAGTTTTTATGCTTTAGCATCCTTGCATGCGTGTGAGTGACTGCCGTGATAGCATGCTTACCATGAGGCTATTTGCTTATGTGATATAACTGCCTGAATGCCTATGGGTGAAGGTTGGGTTATTTGGATTGGAACAAATCATTGACTGTGAGACTTAAGCCCACTAGATAGTGGCAAAACCATGTTTTCTAAGCCCACCTGAGGATGGCAAAATCTACATTTTAAGCCTACTTGCAAGTAGCAAACCATCTTTTAAAAAAACAAACATGAAATGTTTTGTTCCAATTCAGACGATCCGGTTTATACTTGTATGCTGTGCGCATCACATAGTAAATCTAGGCTAATAACCGGAATAAGAATGCATAAGGTTTTCAAAATTCGATATCATGGTTAGTAGAGGCCGATCTTTGATCGGGCGAGCGGGGGTGTTCACGAAGTGACCTTCCCCAATCGTACCCAAGTTCCCGAGCCGAGGCAACTTTGGTGATGACGGACACGTGGCCTTTGGCAAACGAGTCAGGGTTTCCTAAATTTCCCAAAAATAAAATATTTAGGTGGCGACTCTGTATCTGGCAAAGCAGTCCATGTTTGGCACTTCTTTTCTAAAAATTTGTTTTCTCAAAACGATTTGCTGGATTTGGACTCTTTGGTTCAAATTAAGAACCGTGACATTTGAGTCCTGAACTGTAGTGAGCCCAAATTGAACGGAACGGGGGACTCATTCCCTCCCGGGGCGTTCGGGGACGTCTACAGATTGTGCATAAGTTTTTACGGTATAAAACACCACCATTTCGGGATTGTGATTCAGAAGGATTAGGGATGTCAATGCATGTCTGCTTCTAAAATGGTGGTGGAAATTTGGAAATCAAATCTCAACATTATGGAGGAAAGTTATCTGTAGCAAGTATAAAATTGAGGTCCAATGTTGGCATCCTCCTGTGCAATCCTCCTACAAGTTCTCTAGGGTATGGAAGGATATCACCTGTATAGGAGTCCATAGCGCTCATATGTTTCAAATCTTCCTGGATAACTGCCAAATCAAGGTTGGGAATGGTAGTCGTATCAGATTTTGGCATGACAAGTGGTGTGGATCTACCTATCTAAAGGAGGAATTCCCCTCTCTCTTCAACCTGTCTGTTGATAAGAATGGTTCTCTTCAACATTTCTATGCTAGGAAAACCAGCACTTCAGTTTGGAACTTTCCATCTGGAAGAAACCTCTATGCCTGGGAAGAGACCAGTGAAGCTAGGTTGATTACAATGTTATCTTCTGCCCCCCCCCTTTTGTGCCTCTCTAGTCCTGACAGCCTGGTGTGGTCTGCGGTGGGTCCAGGTTCTTGTGTTTTCTCTGTGTCCTCCCTATATTCTCTTTGTAATTCTCTCATTGGGCCTTACCTCAACATCAGTGAATTCATCTGGAGCAAGACCTTACCTCCCAAAGTTCAGTTTTTTGGATGGTTAGCTTGGAAAAACAGAGTTAAAACAGCGGTGTTTCTGCTCGATATTGGTATCCTAGGCAGCAATGTTTCTCCTTTATGTCCTCTCTGCAAAGTGGCCTCTGAATCTGTGTCTCATGTTTTGCTCCATTGTCATTTCTCTTGGACCATTTGGTCATCTGTGCTATTTGAGTGGGGGCTCAGTTGGTGTATCCCTCAATCTGCAGCAGCTCTATTTAACTGGTGGATGGGGGTTAAGCTCAAGCACCCTCTCAGGAAATTCTGGGGAGCAATCCCACTGGTTGTACTGTGGTCCCTTTGGAGGCTAAGGAATGAATGTGTTTTTAGAGATGCTCATCCTAATGCTATAGAATTGTGGAACTTATTAAGATCAGATTGGCTCTTTGGCTTAAAGCTTCTATCAAAGATTTCCCCTTCACAGTTGAGGATGTGGTTCTGAATTGGAGTCAAATCAGGCTATGTTATTCAATTTAAAAGGAATCTGCCACTGTCCTGTTCAGTTTCAGCTCCAGTGGTGATCTGTTGCTGTTATCCCAGGGGGTGATCTGCAATTAGTGATTTGTCATTCCAGTGGGTGATCACAGTGCTGTTTTGCTGGTGTTGTGTTGTTGGTATTGTGTAGCTGACCTGGTGATTGATACCCCAGCGGGATTGTTGCTGAATTGGTGATTTTATGATCTGGTAGAGTGGCTGATTTCTGGGTGCTTGTTGCTGTCTTGCTGACTTGTTTGTTGCTCCAGTTGGTAGAGTTGAGTTGTTCTCTGCCTTGTTGACTTGGAATTCTTGGCTGTTTAGGGTTCTGTCCCGCCAGTGGGTGATCTCCGTCTGGTATTGTTGCTGATTTTTGTGGGGAAAATGATGGTAGAGTTGAGTTGTTCTCTGTCTTGCTGACTTGGAGTTCTTGGTTGTTTGGAGTTCTTTTTGTTCTCTCTTCTTGTTGGTTTCTCACCAACTCGAGCTTCGAGCTTGTCCTAGCTCTGAGCTCCTCTTTATTGATGTATTCTATCATTATGTTGTTTCATCAATAAAGATTTTTTTGCCGATCAAAAAAAATATAATAATAATAATAATAATTTCTATGTTTTTATTTCACTTCATTTCTTTGATCTCACATTGGAATATAAAGAAATATGTACACTTTCACTTTGGAGGAAATTCAATATTTCGTTTTTTCTCCATGCAATTAGAATTTAAATTTTTAGCTTGATTCCTACATGGAAATCTTGAGCAAATTAATACACTCTCATCTACTATAAATGGAGGAAGGACTTTTCATATTTCTTCAAACTTCCATTGGTAGTTTTCTTTTGAAGATATCCATCATATGGAGCTTCTAGTTCTTTTGATATATATATATACTCACACTATAGTGGAAAACCGGTGCTATGTACGATGAGAAATATTTGAAGTCATTAAAATACATCAATAAAAAAATAAAGAAAAAATTGTGCTTTATACTTATAATGTTTGTTATTATTTTAAATTTTAAATTTAAAAAATTGTAACTTTCCATCTTAAATTTTTTTTTTTCATTAGGATTATGATATTTATCAATTGAGTGGGTTTGTTAAGGTATTGGCTTTTTTAGTAGCATTTTAGTTAAAATGTGAGATGAAAAACATTGAAGCATTTGCTAGTTTTAAGGGTATCTACCTTAAAAATTTTCAAATTATAATTATGTTATAGTTATTAGTTAACTTTTATATAAATGTTTCTTATCCTAAGTTTAGTTATTGATAAATTATCTTATTTAGTTCTCAAATCTCATGAGTTGCTTAGCTTGTGTATTATTATTTTTTATTCATAGATAATATTTTTTTTTTAAAAAAAATATGCATATATATATATATATATATTTTTACATTTATTAATTTGTTAAACTTTAAAAAAAAATTTGGGTAAAATTCATTTTATCTCCTTGTGGTATGGTTTGATAGAACTTTACCCCCTGCCTTTTAAAAATAGTTATATACCTCCTATGTGAATTTAGACTAAAATGCAACTGTTAACACCGCTAACTATAGATATCAAATGACTTTAATACCCTCAAATCTTATATATTTTTTTATTATTTTCTTTCTTTGTCATCTCTCATACACATAATTTATAATGTATAGTATTAATTCAATTAAATCACAGTTAATTATAAATTATTTATTATAATTCTTAAATTTTTATTCTAATTTTAATTTAATTATATTTTATATCACAATTAATCCTAAATATTTAACTATTTATTGTAATTAGTAACTTTTTAATCTAATTTTAATTTAATTGCATTTTATATCAATTCTTAATTATTGTTTATTTTATATTTTATTTAATTATATTTTATATTTTAGATCAATTCTTAATTATATTATATTTTATTTTATTTTGATTAACATATTAATCTAAATTTAGGCTTGGAGAAAATGAGGGTAAAATTATCTTTTTATTTTATTCATTTCATTCTAATTTTTCATAAAGCAAAACCCATTGTAAAAAATAGTGTATTTACCTTCCGTTAGTTTCAATGGAAAAACTAAAGGTATCCCTTTAGTTCAAAATTACATGGAAATTTTCTTATATTTGAACTATAGAGGGTAAAGTGCTCTAGTCCCAAACTACAAAAGGGGTAAAATGAATTTCATCCTAATTTTTTTTTTATAGATTTATTCTTTAAATATGATTAATATCGATTATATAAAATTTGTAAACTTTAATTAATATATAATTATGTTTGAAAGGCCTATTATGGATCAAATCAAGTTAACGCATGCACTCTGTTTTATCTAAGAATTTCAAGAGTAGTGATATGGTACTTTGAAAAAGTATTTGTTAATTATTATTTTAAACTTAATTTAAAAAATTTTAACTTTCCATTTAATTTTTTTTTCCCAATGGGATTATGATATTTACTAATTTGATTGGGTTCGTTAGGGAAATGGATTTTTTAATGGCATTTTGGCTAAAATATGAGATGAAAACAAATGAAGTATTTGTTATTTTTTAAGTGTATATAAATTAAATATATCTAAAAAAATTAAAATATTAATTAAAATATTAAAAAAACTCATTAAAATAAAAAAAAATACGGATTTTGAAATTTTCAAACCAAACAGAGTGATTGAATTGGTAAACCTAAAATTCATAAAATAGATAAAACAAATTAATAAACTCAAGCGTACTTAAAAATGTTTGTTCTTAAAATTTAGTGATAAAAGAAAAACAACAGACAAATGAATAACTTGACAAAGTCTTACAATTATAATATAATAGTATATAGACAGATTGCTCTCTTACGTTGGTTCCTCACCAACTGGCGCTTGGAGCTTTATCTTAGCTCCAAGCTCTTCTTTATTGATGTAATCTTTCATACTTCGCATATTTTCATCAATAAAGATTTTCTTTGCTGATCAAAAAAAAAAATAAAAAATACTATATAGACAGATTCAAAAATTGATTTACGTTACAAATTAAAGTAATTTGATGATTATGACCATATGAATCAAATAATTAATTATTAATTACATTTGAAATACAATAATCAATAATTGAAAGACATGTGTATTTATGAACTTTATAAATTAGAAAAAAATTAAAAATATTGCAATGAGAGTTTCAAGCTCAAAGAGGGTGGAACGTTTTTCCTTATATTATACAAGTATGTGACTCGTGCTATGCACATGATAAAATAATATATTATTTATAAAAAAATATGATAATTATATTTAATTAATTAATTAATTTATTATTATTTTTTTTTGTATTCTGTCTCCCATAAATAAAATTTTATATATAAGTTTAAGAGTTTTATAAAATCTAAAGAAAAAAAAAAAGAAGCTTAATATAGAAATAGTTTAATTTTATAAAGCTCAAAAAATTAGTTACTCTTTTTTTTTTTTTTTTTTTAAATCCCATAGAAAACAAATAATTGTTACCATAATTTTTTTTAAATTCAAAAATCAAAATCAATTTAGATTTTTAAATATTTTAAAAGGTTTTAATAGTTGTTGGCTGTATACTTTGTAAAAGTCAATCACAATTCAACACGTGGCACGAAGAGAGTAATTTAGGCAGTTAATACAAGTTGCTAACCAAAGTCAGACACGTGTCAGTCCGTATTGGTAATAATGGATCTGCGTAGTACTGGAACAATCGAGGGATAGAAGGTGATGTGACTTAACGGTTACTCACAAAGTTTAAATTTAAAATCAGGAAGGAAGCTTAGCTACAAGAGTGGCGTAGTGGGACTGACTGTGAGAGAGCATGTTCAACAATCATGGGAGAACATTCGACGGTTGGAAGCCCACTTCAACGGTTATCATTGGAAAGTATAATAGCAGAGAAGGCCACAGAATGAAGGACCCAGACTCAGATAAAAAAACCAGTTTATTTACTTCGTTTTTTCTTCCAGTTTTTACAGTTGTTTAAATTTTTGCACTTCAATTCATGTACTGCACTTCATTTTCTAGGAGTAGTTTCAAATAGCTTGTTGCTGTAAACCTCTACGAGGTTGGGTCAGATCATTGTAAGTTTTCATTTTACTTAATGAAATTCAAATTCTGAAATTGTTCTGCACTTGTTATTTACCAAATTCTCCTAAACAAACCACCAGTAAAAATCCCCTTCATTGAGACTAAGAGAACTAGAACACAATCGTCTGATAATTGGTTGGCAATTAATATTCTGTAAGGACTAATTGATCCTTACTGGCACGCTTAAAATTACATTATTAACCTTCGGAAGCCAAAAAAGCCAACATATATTTTTGGCACGCCCAGTAGGACACTAAAATGGCTAGACGTAGGAGATATGGAAAAAATGAACGCCTGGAAGGTGTAGAGGGAGAGGTAGAAGTACCTTTTTTTTTTTTTGATCAGCGAAGAAAAGATTTTATTAATAAAAGAGGGAAGGGAAAGACTTGACTAAATTGCATCATAGCTCAAGAATACATCCCAACTAGGTTGGCACCTATAATTGAGCCCAATCAAATGCAAGCCAAGATCAATACAAAAGGTTGACAAGACCTCAACCAAAGCTGAAAATAAAGAAAATAAAAACAACAAAAAACATCAACCAGCCAAGAAACTACAACTTATGGTCCTTCAATCCATTCAAACAGTGCATGAAGTCATGGATTGAGTAATAAGGCAAATGACTGGAAAACTTCACCCATGTGGCCACTTTGATCTTGATGCTTTCCACAATATTTTCCCAGATAGGAACTTTAGAATTAAATATCAAGTTGTTTCTTGCTATCCATAAGCTCCAAAGCACCGCCAATGGAATTGCTTCCCAGATGAGTCTACCCAAATTATTGAATTTTTGACCATACCACCATAAAAGCAGGCCTTGAAGAGAGCTAGGGGAGACCCACTGAGAACCCCACCAACAAAAAATTTCATTCCAAACCTTCCAAGCATGATTACAATGCAAGAGCAAGTGTGATGCAGATTCATTATCAATACCGCAAAAAGCACAATGATTGATTGTGGGAATAATGAGCCTACGGGCAAGAAGATCTGAAGAGGCGATCCGATTCCACAAAACAAGCCAACCAAATGCTTTGATTTTGGGAGGGGCTACTGATTTCCACATCTTCATAATTGGAAAAGGGGTTAAGCGAAGAGAGCTTTCAAAAATTTCATAAAGAGATTTAACTGAAAAGGATCCAGATGGAGTAGGAGCCCATAGCAGATGATCCTCACAATTATTACTAATGTTAAGAGGTTGCGGCAGTCTGTTGATCAACTCGAGATGTAATTCATCTTCCCAAACTCTCAAACTTCTCCTATATGTGATATTCCAATGAGTTTGGTTATCCGCAGTCTGGTGCAAGTACTGATGAATGCATGAATCTTTATTTGCTGCTAGATAGAAGAGTCTAGGATAAAGGTTGGACAAAGGAGAACATGAGGCCCACGCATCAAGCCAAAATCTGATTCTTTTACCATCGCCTAGCTTGAACTGAATATTTTCCAAAAATAATGCAACTGATCGAGATCCATACCTGTCCAAAGAGGAGATACTTTTCCACATAGCAGATGAATTTCTGAAGTTGAAGTCATTTGGTAGCCAGCAATCTTCATGCACATTATGTTTGGCACATAAAACTTTCCTCCACAAGGAACCTTTTTCAGTGGCAAATCTCCACCACCATTTGCATAGCAGAGTGTCATTACCTTCCTTAGTCTTTCTAAAGCCCAAACCTCCAAAAAGCTTGCTAACAGAGCATGCCTCCCAGTTGAGAAGATGTAATTTCCTTTTATCATCACTATCCCCCCATAAAAAGGATCTCTGATATTTATCAATTAAGTTCGCCACTTTGGTGGGGATTTTAAAAATGGACATATAGTAAATTGGGAGAGAAGATAGTACAGATTTGATCAAAGTAATTCTTCCTCCAAAAGAAAGGTATCTCCTTTTCCATGATGCTAATCTTTTCTTCACTTTGTCTATGATAGGCTCCAATGTAGAAATTCTTTTTGGGTTGGCCCCAAGAGGCATTCCAAGATAATTGATTGGTAGCGTTCTCACCCTGCAATTGAAGAAATCAGCTACTTGAGAGGTGAATTCCCTATTAGACCCAACTCCACAGATTACAGACTTGTGGTAATTAATCTTCAGCCCGGAGATTAACTCGAAGCAATTGAGGATTCTTTTTAGATTTGTTAACTCATCCCAATCTAGATTACAGAACATGAGGGTATCATCTGCAAATTGCAGATGTGATAGGTTCAGCCCAGAGCCACCTATATCCACTCCCTTGATTAGATTGAGACTTTTGGCCCTAAGGATGAGAATGTTGAGTCCTTCAACCACAAGATTAAAGAGGAAGGGGGAAAGAGGATCACCTTGTCTTAAGCCTCTCTGAGGAGAAAATTCTTGAGAAGGAGAACCGTTTACCAAAACAGATATATGAGAGGAAGACACACATTCTTTAATCCATGAGATCCATTTTTCACCAAAACCAAAATTTTGAAGCATATGGAAAAGAAAGTTCCAATTGACACTGTCGAAAGCCTTCTGAAAGTCCAATTTAAGGAGGAGCCCACCTGTAGAGTTGTGCTTCCAGAAATGAACAATTTCATTGGCAATGAGAATACCATCTAATATTTGCCTACCTTTTACGAAAGCTGATTGAGTTCCATCTATTAATTTGGGCATAACAGATTTCAATCTCCTTGATAAAACCTTGGCTAGAATCTTATAGATACAGCCTATCAAACTGATGGGTCTGTAGTCAGATAGAGAAGATGGATTAGGAATTTTTGGAATCAGTGTTAAGAAAGTAGAAGTCAGACCTTTCTTGAGCCTGCTGTTTTGGTGAAATTCATTGAGGAAGAGACAAATATCTGCTTTTATGAAAGCCCAACATTTTTTGATGAATTTCATATTGAATCCATCAGGACCCGGAGCCTTACTACCTTCACAATGATTAATTGCATCCCAAATCTCAATTTCTGAAAAGGGTAGTTCCAGTAATGATGCATCCAGATCTGAAAGTGAGTGTTCAAAAGGTCCTGAGAATGTAGGTCTTGAAGGCCATTTTTCAGAAAAAAAAATTCTGAAAATGAGACTTGACACCTTGTTTTAACTGCTCCGGATCTTCTACGATTGCTCCATTGATAAGTAGGCTTCCAATAGAATTTTTCCTCTGCCTTGTGCTTGCGACCATGTGGAAGTATTTGGTGTTTTTATCACCATTCTTGAACCAAGCCTGTCTTGATTTTTGAAGCCAAATGCTCTCAATCAGCCGTGAGGTTTTCCAGAAGTCAAATTTCAGTTTCCTCTTGTTGTAAGACTCCTCCTCAGATAAAGAACAATTCTCATGGAGAAGATCCAACGAGTGTAGTTGGTTTTCAATGAGAATTAATTTTTCATTTAGATTGCCAAACTCCTCTTTATTCCATTGCTTGAGGATTGTTTTCACTTCCTTGAGCTTCATGAAAATTCTGTGCCCAGCCCAGCCTTGATCCACCCGCGAATTCCATGCAACTTTCACTACATTTAAGAAATTTGGATGGGAGAGCCAGGCGTTAAGAAATCTGAAAGGCTTTGGTCCCCAATCTCTATTATCCACCATGAGGAGAATTGGGCAATGGTCAGATAATAATCGTTGAAGACCCCATTGTTTGAAGTCGAATTTGTCCAACCATTGTGAGTGTAGGAGAAACCTGTCTAATCTGCTCCATCTGTCAGCCTCTTGGTTATTTGACCAAGTGAAGGATCTCCCTTGAAGGGGTAAGTCTCTTAGCTCTAGATTGGCCACCATATCACTAAACTGTTTCATGCTAGCAGAGACTGTTGAACAACCTTTTCTTTCCCCAATTCTAATAATTTCATTAAAATCGCCCCCAATGCACCATGGTAAGTCAAACCTAGCTCTGAGGCTCAAAAGTTCATCCCAAAGAATTTTCCTTCCACTAGCTTCATTTGGAGCATAAATATTTATCAGAATGCAATCAAAGTCAGAAGAGATCGTACTTTTTAGGAGTATGAAGTTCGGTCGCTGGATGCATTCAGAAACTGAGAATAAAGATTTTTCCCAGATACTAATTAGCCCGCCCGAGGATCCTTCAGCCTTTACTGCTGCGAAGCCCGGATCATTGTGTGGCCAAATTGAGTGGATGAGCTGATTATTGATTGCTTCTATCTTTGTTTCTTGAAGGAACATAATGTCAAATTTTTTTTTTGAGAGATGAAGTTTTTAACTCCTCTTCTCTTCTCCCTTTTCCCTAAACCTCTTATATTCCAAGATATAATCTTCATAGGAAACAATATTGTAAATCCATGAATAAGCTGGGTGTGCCAAGAATTAGTTCCTCTCACCTCCTGCTCCATTGTTCTGAAATTCATTCTGATCATGGAGCTCTTGGAGCTTACTAACGACTTCAACATCTTCTTCATTACTTTTCAATCCAAGAAGCTTCCCAATTTCCCACACTGCCTGAGCTTCGTTAAGAATGATACGATTCCGATTAGCAATGGCATCCGAAGAAATTGACAGTGAAATAGCTGCTGCAACTGAACGAAATGTTGCACCTTTACCACCCTTTTTCCTTCCCCCTCTTCTATTGAACGTATTAGCTGCTACATTGCCAAGCACATGCTGCAAAAATTTCCTTTTGCTCTTTCTTTTTGATAAACCCACTAACGGTTTAGAGGTGCCATCAACTGATTCAATCCAATGATTATCAGTGGCCCTCGGTGTTGTTGCGGGATTACCGGTGTGGGAAAGAATTGAGTCTGGAACGATTGACGAAGAGGAGTTTTCAATGGGGTCAGAATGAGCTGGAAGGGAATGGAGAGAGGGAGAGAGATGGCTGCGGATATAAGGGCTGAGGGTTGGGGGTTGGGAATTATGGATGATTAGAGGGGCAAGTGTGTGGGTTTGGGTGATACTATGGGTTTGAACACGGGTAAGACCCTCCTGATGGAGCATTTTAGTGTGAGACGGGCCAGCCCCATAGGAATGGTTCAAGTGGTTAAAAAAATGTTGTTGGTTGGCAATAAAATGGGTTGAGGAGTTTGAAGAGGATGGGCTAATAGGGAGCAATGGGTTGATTGGGCTGGAAACCACCTGTTTATTTTTGCAAACAGTGATTTGGCCCCACTCCTGTATTTTTGAAGAAGTAAACTCACTAGCTTTCTTAACGGTATTGTTGCTAACAGTAGGCGTGTTCTGACAACTCTGTTCTCCATACAATGATGGTTGTCCCCCATTGGTTAGGATTCTATCTTGGATAATCAACTCTTTCCCCTGTGGAGGTTTGGTGCCACCCTGTTTGTCCCGTGTTGGGTGTATATTGTCCACATCATCTGGATCAGCTCCTATACCAGACACGTCATCGTCTTCTTTACCAGAAAATTTTCCAGCAGCTTTTGGCGCATGAAGGTTCAAAACTTGTTCCTCCGCCACACGGATAACATGATCACCATTCTTACAGACCAAAGTGATGGTGTGGTTAATGACTTCGAACTTACTAGTTATAATCATAACTTTACCACATTCAAAAGAAAGTTGCTTCAATGTTGAATCATCAATCATGACCACTTCACCCCAAACTCTTCCTATATTTTGGAATGTATTGAAATTCCAGAGATTTAGTGGAACTCCGTAGCAGTTGATCCACACTGTTCTTAAGCTGGGATTGGTTTTTTGCCAGAGAGACCATTCTTGGGCATCCTCAAATCTTGAATTGAACCAGTCCTTGTTATTGTTGATTCTATTTCTCATATCTTCTTGGGATTCAAAAGTTAGGACGTATGATTTTCCACCCATAGCACGCACCTGAATTTTCTTGGCATCCTCATGAGAAAAGGAGTTTAATATAGATTGATCTGCACTTGGATGACTTGCTTTCACCACCACGCTTCTATAAAGCCATTCATTTTCCACTTCCTCTGCATAAACTTTGATATTAGGATCAGATACTTGCACCCTGGTGGCTTGTTCATTTGCTTGAGGATTGTTTTTCACGATTTCTGCATAAGAGAGTTTGTTTTGATTTTGCATTCTTGGCAGAATCAAAGGAGTGCGATGATGTGTATCATAAAAGTCGACTCTCTGCTTTTGTTCTGCCTGAAAACGCTTGTGGTATGTCGGTCTCTCAAACCTGGCAGGCTTGACAATAAGGTGGTAGTCACCATACCATGATCCGTTGAATTTGCGGGCTGCCTCCTCTGCTGAAGCTGTTCTCTCATATCGGATGAAACCAAATCTGGAGTTGAAACGCTTGGTTCTTCTATTAGGGATTGAAACTTGAACAATCTTACCAAATCTTTGAAAAATTCCCTTGAGGGAGTCCACCTGCAGCTGCTCTGGAATGTTTGCTATGAAGATGGTGGAGGATGTTCTAGGCTTTCTTTGCTGTCTAGATACAATTGTCCATTCGCAATCGACTTCTCCATTCTCCATGATTTCCCGAAAGTCTTATTATTCATAAGAGTCATTTAAGTGATACCTGATCCAGAGGATAATGTGGTAACACATCCTATGGAAGCATGTATCTCATCAGAACCCATGGTCGAACAGACCAGCACATTAGAACATGCACCACGTGTTCAAAATATTGGATGAGGCCATGGAATTGGACTATCCACTGTTCCGTCTACCCAGCCAATAAATCCGTGGGGAGGCTTGGTAGATGCCATAGGATAGTAGTTAATGTATACAATGGAAAGATGGGAAACATCCTTCATGAATCGAATGAATTCCCATCAACCAACTATCATAAGGCACATGGAAGAAAATTCAAATGTTCTTCAGCAAAAGTTGGCTAGAGATAAACAGTCTATGCAAAGTAGTGGACATACTAATGGTCAGACTAGTAGTCAAAATCATGAAAGGCCATCACCTATACCTCAGTCATGGTATGAGCCTCTTTCGAGGCCTGTGGTAAATCAAAATATCTCATTACCTAACAGTGAAGTCACACAAATTGGTGGATTTGGGCCAACACTAGAAAATGGCATAAGAATGTTTCCAAATCCCATGTTCGAAGCCATGCCTGGCACAAGGGGGTTCACTAATCCTTTGTTCGAATTCATACCCGGGGGGTTGGAAGGGTTTCCTACGGTTGGGAGAGAAACAACACCTGTTCCTCCTATTGCAGCACCTTTCGCAGGTCTTTTCGCAGGACAGGCTCAGAGAGGTCAACCATACCCTCAACAGCAGCCAGTACCACAGGGACAACCAATCCCAAATATACCTCCCTATGGACCAAGAGGACCTCAAGTACAAGGGTTTCCACCAAATCTTGTGTTTGTTCCTCTTGTGGTAGTCTAACAAGCACAAAATATGGCTCTTAGGGACTGAATTGCTGATATTGTCAGAGAAATGTGTGGACCTATGGCTCGGGGGGTTCAAACTCCTGTGTATAGGAAGCCATACCCAGAATGGGTGGATGGGGTACATGAATACCCAAGGGAGTTTAGAATACCAGATTTTTCTCTTTTTTATGGAAATGGAATTGCTAGATTCGCAGCCCAATGTGGTGTATTTACCAATAATGATTATATGAAGTTGAGACTCTTTCCAAATTCTTTAACTAGGGCAGCCTCTGTATGGTATATTAACCTTACACCTGGCTTTATCCAAACTTGGCAGCAAATGGGAGAGGCATTTCATGCCCAATTCTTCCAAACAGAGCCAGAAGTTTCCATGAGAGATTTGACAAGGTTGAGTCAAAGACCTGATGAGAAGGCTGTTCAATTTATTGCCAGATTCAAAAGAGCACGAAACAAGTGTAGGGTCATTCTACCAGAGCCTGAATTTGTGAGATTGGCTCAAAATGGCTTAGAGTTTAGGCTTCGAAATAAGTTCGACTCAATTGAGTTTCGAGACTTAGTGGAATTAACCTATAAGGTGTCTAGATATGAATTTTTACTTGAGGAAGAACAGATCGAAGTAATACATCATATAAGACTTATTATAGGGACCCTAATTATGAAATTGATGTAGCAAAGATCGTAGGGAAAAAGCCTATAACCTGTGAGGCATTAATTCATAAGGACACTACAATAGACCAGCAATTTAAAAAGAAAGACCTTTATAGGAAGTATTCTTTTGATTTAACAAAAGCAGATGACATTTTTGATCATTTACTTGCAGCAAATTTCTTAAAGTTACCAAAAGGAGTTAAGATTCCTAGCCCAGAAGAACTTAAAGGAAAAATGTACTGTAAATGGCACAATTCTTGGTCTCATTCAACTAAAAACTGTATTATTTTTCGGGACAGGATCCAAGAACAGATTCGTAAGGGGAGTTTAAAGTTCCCAGCCAAAGCAGAGAAAGCCATGGGGATTGACACTAACCCATTCCCAGAAATTGGAGAGGTTACAGCCAATGTTGGCGTGCCAGATTTCCAGAACCTATCCTTGAAGGAATTAGAGGAGGTTAATGTGTAGATGCATGTTGCCAGCTAGACTGCTTTCAAGAAGGATAATAGAAGTTCACCAGCAAATGGACAGAGCTTTACAGACCAAAAAGATTACTCTAGTGAGGAGGCACTGAATAACGACTCTCTAGAGATAGTTGTCATGCAAAGGATGTGCCTCAGATGTAGGTTAAGTTACAAATGGTTGAAAGGGCTCCCAATTGAGGGGAAGTAGTATTACAAGGATGTACAGAGATGCCCTAAGCCAACTAGTACCTACAACAAGAGACCATACCCAACTGGTCCCAGACAACAACCATTTTTGGCTGGATCACCAGCCACTGGAATACATTTCAAAGGTAAGAGACCTCTGCATGAGTTTAGATCACCCAATTACTACAGGATGGAAGGCAATTATCATGAGAAAAGGTCTGAATTGAGCTTAAGTCAGGGAACCAGATCCAGTAATTGGCCTCCAAAGTTAAATTCGAACAAGAGGCAAGGTAATTACCCTGAAAGAAGGCCTGAATTAGGCTTAAGACAGGGTGCCAGAGCTAGTGAATGGCCTCAAAAGTTAGCTTCGAAGGTGGTTTCAAAGACTAGGAAAGCAAGTTCAGCAACTGAACCAATAAGTTCATGGGTACCTGAGGTGCCAAACTGGTTTGTCATGCAGAACATGCCTAAAAAGATACCTGCACAGAGGAGTGTCTTTAGAGACTAAGGCAGAATGATTAAACCACCATTGGTGGCTCCAAATAATTGGGTATTATTAAAGCACCCAAAAACAAAGGAACCAAATATGGTTCCAGTAATCTTCAGGTCTCAAAGGACGAAGATCCAGTGAAAATACACTCAGTATCAAAAGGATCTGAAGGAAAGTGAAGAGAGTTCTTCATTGGCCAAGTCAAAAGGCCAGACAGAGGGAAAAGAAAGTCCAAAATTGGATCCTAGTCCAAAATTGGCTCCTCAGAACAAACGAAGTGTCAGCAATAAGCAGTTGACTAAAGTTCACACTGAATTGAAAGCTAGGGAAAGATCCAGCTTAGCAGGTCTTGAAAAGGCCTTGATGGAAAGCGATAGTGAGACAAAATAAGAAGTTGAACTAGGCCAAAGGAAAGAAATGGCTGAGGATGAGATGTTTGAAGCCTTTATGGCTGAACAGACATTTTTGGTCGAAAAACCAGCAGGAGCAGACTATTCTAAGGAAGTCACTAGTATTGAAGTACTAGAGTGCAGCATGGAAGATGCTTCTGAAATAACTGCACAAGTTAGCTTGGAAAATAAACAAGTGCAGCCAGCAGTTCAATTTAGCTCATTTCCTCCAGTGTCAGTGAATATGGTGTATATATTGCCACAGGAGTTCCAGGCTGAAAATAGAAATCAAAAAGGTCAGGAAATTGACCCTATTCCAGTTTCTAGTGAAGATTCACAAGTTAGCATGGTTTAAGATGAGTCTGAAGTGGCCACACCAATGGAAACTGAAGATGAGAGTGAGGAAGTGAGTATTAATCTCTCATATCCCTTTGAGTATCCTACAACATCCATGACACAGCACGTTAAGCCCTTGTATATCAAGGCTTTTTTTGATGGGATACAAATGAACAAGGTATTGGTGGATAATGGGGCAGCAGTGAACCTACTTCCGAAGTCCTCTTTGAAGAAACTAGGAAAAAGAAACCCAGATTAATCCCAACCAGCACAACCATTGCTGGCTTCGCTGGGGATAAGCAGATGGCTCAAGGCATCTTGCCCATCAACCTGAGTATGGGAACCAGAGATTGTATGACGACATTGTTTGTTATAGATAGAAATGCCAAGTATAATGCTTTACTTGGCAAGGATTGGATCCACACCAACAAATGTGTGTCTTCCTCTCTACATCAGAAGATAATGATGGCCTTATGCAATGGAGAAACATAGGAGATCAATGCAGACCCTCAACCCTTTATCGCTTGTGCTGACTTTACAGAGGCCAAGTTGTATATTGAAGGAGTGACACCACTCAGTATATTGAGAAAACCTGATGGTTTAGCTGAAGTGACGGATGATGAGGAAGTAGCACACCTAAAGCACTTAGTGCAGGAGAGTGCTGATGAAGAATTCGTCATCAAGGATGTTAATGATGCCTGGTTATAGGCAAGAAGATGAAACCTAAGAAGCCAGACCCTTGGCTTTAGTTAAGTTTTCAATATTGGACATAAAATCAATAGTCCAGAAGGTTCAAGAACAAAAGAGAGAAACCATGGTAGTTGGTTGTAAGTAAGAGCAACAACAGGTCAGGTCTTTGACCTTTGATAAATACTGTGCATTGGACATCGAAACAAAAGTCCAAGAAATACAGGAAGAAGAAGCCGTATGGACAGACTTTGTCTATGAGGAAGAAGACAAAGATGTTGAACCATAGAAAGTGAGAGTAGAACAAAGCAAAGAAGTTGCTTCGAGGATAGAAGAAATCAAAAGAGAAGCATTAGTGAGTGCTCAAGTACAAGAACCCTTGGAACAAGTCAATTTAGGGGAATGTTCTACACAGCAACCCACTTATATCAATGCTTGGTTAAGTGCTCTTGACAGGGACCAGTTATTGGTAGTCTTAAAGAGATATAAAGATTGTTTTGCGTGGTCTTATAATGAACTACCAAGATTGGATAGGCCATTAGTGGAACATAGGCTCCTTATGAAGTCTAACTTCAAACCACACAAACAAAAACCAAGAAGGATGAGCCCTGAAGTGGTTCAGAAAGTGAAGGAGGAAATTCTCAGACTCCTTAAAGCAGGCTTCATTAGAACAACCAAGTATGTTGAATGGTTGTCAGACATTGTGCCTGTAATTAAAAAGAATGGCAAGATGAGTGTATGCATCGATTTTAGAAATATGAATTTGACAACCCCAAAAAATGAATACCCCATGCCTATAGTGGATCTGTTAGTAGACAGTTCAGTAGGGTACATGATTTTGTCTATGATGGATGGGCATTTTGGTTATAACCAGATCTGTATTGCAGAGGAGGATGTCCATAAGACAGTATTCAGGTGTCCTAGGAATATTGGCACCTTCGAATGGGTAAAAATGCCATTTAGTCTAAAGAATGCTAGGGCAACATATCAAAGGGCAATGAATACTATTTTCCATGATCTTATTGGAGGATACCTAGAGTGTTACATTGATGATATTGTTGTAAAGTCCCAATCCATGGAGGAACACTTGGTTCACTTGGAAGTAGCTTTCGAAAGAATGAGAAAGTTCAAGTTGAAGCTTAATCCTCTCAAATGTGCTTTTGGTGTATCAACTGGAAACTTCTTGGGCTATGTAGTAAACAAGAAGGGAATACAAATTGATCAGAATAAAGCCAAAGCCATCATTGAGGCCAAGCTTCCATCAAGTAAGAAAGAAGTACAAAAGTTCCTTGGTCAGGTTAATTTTCTTCGAAGATTTATTTCTAACACTGCAGGGAAAACTAAAGTATTTTCTTCTTTATTAAAGTTGAAAGATGAAGAGGAGTTTGTGTGGACAGCAGAGCATCAAACTGCTTTCGAAGGAATTAAAGCCTACTTGGCCAAGCCTCCAGTGCTGATGTCACCAAAGAGCGACATGCCTTTGAAGTTATACATTGCTGCAGCAGAGGATTCATTGGGAGCTTTCCTAGCCCAGGACAATGAAGAAGGCAAGGAGCAAGCAGTTTATTACCTTAGTAGGTTTTTAAATTCTTGTGAATGTAAATACTCAACTGTAGAAAAGCTGTGCCTTGCATTGTACTTTGTAACAATGAAATTAAGATATTATCTTTTGCCTAATGTTTTCTTGGTAATTGCAGCCACAGACTTGGTTAAGTATATGTTATCTAGACCAATGTTGAGAGGAAGAATTGACAAATGGATATTAGCATTGTTAAAGTTTCATCTAGAATATGTCCCCCAAAAGGCAGTAAAAGTACAAGTTTTAGCTAACTTTTTGGCAAATCATCCATGTCAAATGGAAACCCAAGAGATAATGGATCTTGGTATGATCAATGTTGAGCCATGGCAGATGTGGTTCGACGGATCAAAGGCCAATGGTCTGATTGGAATTAGTGTTGTAATTAAGTCACCACAGGGGATAGAAGCCACACATGGTTTCAGAGTGGATGAAACTACTTGTTCCAATAATCACGCTAAATATGAAGCTTTAATAATGGGACTGGAAATGCTTATTGGGTTACAAGCTCATGCAGTTGATATATTTGGAGATTCTTAATTGATAGTTAACCAAGTGAAAGGAATTTTCAAATGTCAAAGTGCAAGCATGTTACCATATTATGTTGTTGCATTACATTTGCTTTCTCAGTTTCAAATAGCAAATGTGACTTATATCCCAAGGTTCATGAATAACAAAGCCAATGATGTAGCTCAAAAGGCTTCGAATTTCAAAAGGAGGGATAACACTCAATTGAACATAAGTCAAGCAACATATCAAAAATTAATATCACCTTTAGCTAAAATGAATGTGGTGTTAGAAGTCAATCATAATGACTTAAAGGATCAAGATTGGAGGCATCCAATCATGCAGTACTTAACTGGCCCATCTTCGAAGGCCAATAGAAAGATTAAATTACAGTCTTTGCAATACATAGTGTATGGTCATGCTCTTTACAAAAGAGGAGCATATGGGTTATTATTGGAATGTCTAGGGCCGAAGGAGGCATTGACAGCTATGGCTGAAGTCCATGAAGGCATTTGTGGTGCCCATCAGCCTGGTGTGAAAATGAGGTGGTTGTGTAGACGTCCCCGAATGCCCCGAGAGGGTTGAGTCCCGTTCCGTTCCGTTCATTTTGGGCTCACTACAGTTCAGGACTCAATTTGTCATGGTTCTTAATCTGAACCAAAGAGTCCAAATCCGACAAGTCGTTTTGAGAAAACAGATTTTTGAAAGGAGTGCCAAACATGGACTGCTTTGCCAGATACAGAGTCGCCACCTAAATATTTTATTTTTGGGAAATTTAGGAAACCCTGACTCATTGCCTAAGGCCACGTGTCCGTCATCACCAAAGTTGCCTCGGCTCGGGAACTTGGGTATGATTGGGGAAGGTCACTTCGTGAGCACCCCCGCTCGCCCGATCAAAGATCGGCCTCTACTAACCATGATATCTAGTTTTGAAAACATTATGTGTTCTTATTCCGGTTATTAGCCTAGATTTACTATGTGATACGCACAGCATACAAGTATAGACCGGGTCGCCTAAATTGGAACAAAACATTTCATGTTTATTTTTGAAAGATGGTTTGCTACTCGCAAGTAGGCTTAAAATGCAGATTTTGCCACCCTCAGGTGGGCTTAGAAAAGATGGTTTTGCCACTATCTAGTGGGCTTAAAACTCACAGTTGATGATTTGTCCCAATCCAAATAACCCAACCTCCACCCACAGACATTCAGGCAGTTATATCACATAAGCACATAGCCTCATGGTAAGCATGCTATCATGGCAATCACTCACACTCATGCAAGGATGCTAAAGCGTAAAAACTTACCGAGTACTCCAAGCCAAAACAGAAACTATGTTAGAAATTCATGCATGATCCTAACTATACAGAAATGCCTAATGCAACACATGCAAAAATGCGACTATAGCAGGCTTGGCTATTCTAAACATGGCATATGGAATGCTACAGCTAACATGTATTCAACTCGGAATTGAAATACAAATGCAGTTAGTATGATGCGCCGAGCCCGGTGCATGCAAAACAGATGAATGAATGCAAACATGCTATCATACTGTATGCTAATTAAAACATGCCCTAATCTAACCATCGTAAGCTGGTAAATAAAAGGGAGAAAGAGGTGGGGTTAGAAGACATACATCATACACACGCACACTTATTACAGTTGTGCCCTCACTTGGAGGGTCCGAATAATAATATACAGTCCCAAATGAGTAATACAGTCCAAATAAGTATAAGATTCTAATTAATTAACAAATTAATCTAGGAAAGCAAAAATGGCACGCAAATCCATGGACCGCCTCGGCTCTGTTCCAAATGATGAATGATGCATGCTCGGGTTGCCTTGCGCGGAAATCCATTGTGATGCCCCAATTAGCCTCTGTTTACAATTAAGCTCGGAATACTGCACAGAGCTCCAAAAGACTGCCGGTTTCTGATTTGCTACAACAGAGAGCAGGAAAGGGGCATGGCAATGTATTTTCACATATGTATGCTTGACTACTCTTCAGGGAGTGTAGTCCTCGATCCTCGTGCCACCAATCGCGCATCTCGATGCATGATGGCTGAGGAGTCGAATTGCACGACTTAATATGAAATGAATGCACACATAAACACAACAAGACCGAAACTCCATCATGGATGATCCGGAGTGTCGGTGACTGGGAATTGAGACACGTTCCGTCACTCGAAGTACGAAACGTCCCTCGTTTCCCGTGCTCGGGCTAACTCCTATCCCAAACATAATGCAATATGCATGGCATGCAACTAATATACAACCTAGCATACACAATGTTATGGAATGGCATACACAATGCACGAGGTAACACGGCATACACGATGCTCTAACATGCAACCTAGCATACGCAATGCTATGAAATGAAATGGCATACGCGATGCATGATGGACTTACACCAACATGAGTGGACCTCAGCCACACTCACATCAGTGGCTATTAGATGAAAATGAGACACTCGAGATGCGTGCACACATGCACGCAAACCGAGGACCGATCCTAAGGCACAAATGCCACTCTAACAAGGCATGGTGAGGCATGAAATATGGCATACAGAACATGCAAATTCCAGCACTAAATCATGATGCAAAATGATCCCGAATCATGGATATATGTCACCCGATGCATGGAATGGTCCCGAAACACAAAACTAGGCACATGCATTGACCTATAGCTATACAAAGCATGCATTATTTGATCGTGAGGCATAAAGACAGAACCAAGGCGGTCTCAAAACATGAACATTTATAGTTCAAAGTATGGCCAAAAGATGCTAGCAATATGGACTAAAATAGCATGCGATTTCGACTAGCAAACATGGTTTACATAGCAAGTATATGAAGCATATGGAATCTCACCAAACCACCAAAAATCAGTGAACAAAACATGCCAAAATATGCCCAAATAAACATGGAAATGCAGCCAACACATGCACAAATGAGGGGCTTCTTTGGAGGGCATACAAAGGGGTTATTAAGCACATGCATCAAGGACAGTTAGCATGGCACAAACAACTCTGAAAATCAAATATGATAGCTCCAAAACTCGCCAAATTGACCCTGAAATGTGACTTCAAAGCATGTAAAGAGGGGTCCCTTTGGAAGGCCAAAATGACCATCAAACAAGTCAAAGTGAGAGGGGGTCATCCCCCTCTGATTTGGAGGCTCAAAACAGTGTGTTAGCCACTGAAAATCCACTGGATTTCAGTGGCTAGATGGCCAAACAAAGCATGCAACAAGAGCTTAGGTGTAGGGCTCAAAATAAGAGACAATCAAGCATACAAGGAGGCATATGATCTCAAAAAAAAATGGGACCTCAAACAAACTTGAAGATGAGATTAAAACAAGATATTTTTCAATTTATGACAACTCTAAAAAATGAACACAAGTAGGGCTAATCTATCATGCAAAAATGGCCCTAAAAGAGAGATTAGAGACAAGGGACAGTACCTGGCCCCAAATAGCAAAGAGCCCTTCAACAAAGTTGAAGAGGGGCTAAAAAAAAGGCACTTTACAATTTATATCAAGTCTCGAAAATAAGCACAAGTAGGGCTAAACTATCATGCAAAAATGGGCCTACAAAGAGAGATAGGAGACAAGTGGTAGTAGATGGCCTCAAACAGAGGAGAGCCCTTCAACAAAGTTGAAGAGGGGCTCAAAAAAAGACATTTTACAGTTTATCTTGGAGCCCGTAAATGCTCAAAAACAAGGCTAATATATCATGCAAAAATAGGCCTAAAAGAGGAATAGAGAGACAAGAGATAGTAGGAGACCTCAAACAACAAGAGGTCCTTGATCAAATATGGAGGGGAGCTCAAAATATGACTATTTACAGTTCAGGTCGGAGCCCAAAAATATAAGCAAATATGGCTTATAGATGAATCAAGAAAAGACTAAAAAAGAACAAAAAAGGGCTCACCCTTGTAGAACCAAACTTCAACAGCTTTTGGACCAGGTTTGGGAGCTCTCAACCTCTAGAAATCAGCTTCAAAGGGCTAGAATGGATGTTGGAGGTGTGGTGTTATGAGTTGTAGTGTAAAAGGTGCAAGAACCTTAGGGTTTGAAGGGTTGGAATAGTGAAAATGAAGGGAGAAGGGGGGAGAGCTTTTTGCTGATTTTTGTAACCCCTAATCAAGGAGGAGGGGTGCTGGTTATATAGAGGAGGAGCCAAGGGAAATGGGGGGGAAAATCAAATTCAAATTTCCCCCCCAAAAGGGCAAATCCCGGGGCAGGGGTCTGGGGGGAAACAGAGGGTACAACTGTAAGGAACCAGGAGAGAGGATTCTGGCCGGCCAGGTTCAAAGGGTTCAGGTGGCCGGCCGGCCAGGGTCAAAAGGGTCAAGAAGCTTTGTTGGCCGGCCACCCCAAAAAGGTGGCCTCTCATGTGTGCACAACACAGCTATGTGGAGAAAAACCAGGAAATGTGACCCAGGAGAGAGAAAAACCAACTTTTTAGAGGGGTTCAAAAGGGTCAGGAAGAGTTAATGGCCGGCCAATCCATATTGGTGGCTTCCCAGGTGTGTACAACACAATGGTGTGGAGGAAAGTCAGAAAAAGTGGCCCGAGGATGGAAAAAGTCAGCTTTCTAGTGAAAAAAACGGGCAATGAAGAGCGATGAAGGAATAAAGCTGGTCTTCAGAACAATTGTTGGCCTCCCACCGTTCTACGACCTTCCTAACAATGAAAATAAGGTCCCCGCCAAAAATGAACTCAAATCGATGTAAAACGAAGGTTCGGGGGCCAAAACGCGCGGCCGGGGGCCCGAAAACAAGCTGTTAAGCACCGGAGGTGGCGTTCGACCACAAAGTTGGTCTCTCGAGCCACAGTGTCCCTCAAAAGGGAGGAAATAAGATGTATGCCAAAAATCGGAGCAAACGGAGATGGTTAAGCGGTCCCGAACCGAGGCACATGGCCGACGGCTCCGAAAATTGGGAACCAGGCTCCAAACGGGAAAAAAATGGCCTACGACCACGAAACATAGCCTACGGCCACTGAGAGATGATCTACGAGACCTCTCCCTCCCTTTGAGAAGAGAAAACGGAGAAAACGGAGCCTGGTTCACAAACCGAGGCAAGGCACAAAAGAGTTCGGAAGTCCGGAGGCAAGGCTCGTAGCCGAGACTCCGCAACCTCAGAATGAGCACAATATGCAACATCACCGAGCGCTCAGTTGGTGATGTCTGAGTCTTAAGGTCGGTCAAAAATGGGGTGTCTACAGGTTGCTTCGAAGGCATTCCTACTATTGGCCAACCATCCTTAAAGATTGTATAGAGTATGCTAGAGGATGCCAGGCATGCCAAAAGCATGGTATAATAAGACATGTACCAATAATTGATTTGCATGCAGTTGTGAAGCCTTGGCTATTTAAAGGTTGGGCTATGGATATGATAGGGAAAATACATCCACCCTCTTTGAAACACCATTGTTTCATCTTAGTGGCCACAGATTACTTCACTAAGTGGGTTGAAGCTAAACCATATAAAGCTATAGATCAAACTGAGGTTATTAGATTTATTAAAGATCTGATTCACAGGTTTGGCATCCTACAGACCATAACTGTAGATAATGAGATTGTATTTGATGGAAAGATGGTAAAAGCTTTCACAGGAGAATTTGGAATTAGCCTTGTTAATTCCACTCCTTATTATGCACAAACAAATGGTCAGATAGAATCATCCAACAAGTCCTTGAAAAAAGGAATACAGAGAGTTGTGGAAGACAATCCTAGGGATTGGCATAACTTGTTGTTGGATGTATTGTGGGGTTATAGAACTTCTCCAAGATCAAGTACAGGAGTTACTCCTTATGCCTTAGTATATGGGCATGATGTAGTGTTGCTTGTGGAGATTAACATTAAGTCCTTGAGGGTGAAATCCCAAGACCAATTAGATTCGGAGCAGTACCATCAGAGCATGTTCTTGGAATTAGATAGTATTCTTTTCCAAAAGAAGAAGGCAGCCAAAAAACTATAATAAGAAAGTCAGGCACATTAATTTTGATGAAGGTGATTTGGTATGAAAGACAATACTTATAGTAGGAATTAAAAGCTATAAGTTTGGCAAATGGTCACCTAATTGGGAAGGGCCATATCAAATTCATAGAGTCTTGCCTGGGGGAGCATACCATTTGAGAAATCTGAATGGATATGTGCATCCTAAGAAAATTAACGGCAGGTACTTGAAACCTTATTATCCAACTATGTGGGAAACACAAGGAGTGTGAGAAACGCTAAGTCAAAATAAACATAAGAAGCATCAAAACACTTAAACAATGAATAAGGATTTCATTTCATATAGAGTTGAGTACATGCAGCCATAAATTGACTCAAAAATCAGTACAATGTTTCAGTTGTTCCCTTATAATTGATTCTCTACTCCTAAGGGATGGGAACAACTGAATGGTTGTAGCCATGTCCTACTTTCAATCAGCCAGCCCTTGATTGGTGATTTACAACTTTGTAGCTGTTCAATCCAAGGCTAGATTAACTGCTGATAACTCTTCTTCTAATTGAGCCTTATTCTCCAAGAGCTGGGTTCGAAATTGAGAAGCAGAGGAATGTTGTCGCTTCAATTCAGACACCTCGGCATGTATATGGGAAACAAATTCCTTGTCTTTCAATAGCTTCTCCTCTGCAGCTTTGGCAATGTGCAGATGTTGACATAAAAATCTGTGGTAGCTGCTGCCTAGGACAAGTAACTTGAAATAGTCATGTTGGATTGCTCAATGACTTTACATCACTGGAGGAAACCATTCTTGATGATAGGTCTTTGTAAGGCTTCGAATGGGATCCTTTAAAATAATATCAGCAATTCCAAACAGGTGCCCAAGTCCAGTGTAGATAAGGAAGCCCTATTGATAATTGAAGAGCTCTCAAAATTTTCCAAGAGAGAGTCAGCCAGAACCAATGGCTCAGCTTCATTACTGGTTCCTAGAATGGTAGAAGGTATGTCAAAAAGGCTAGCCAGTCTAGCTTCAAAAATGTTCATCTCCTTTACTGATATTGGAGGAGCAGAAAGGTCTTTAGTGGAAAGAAGAGATGGCTGCATAGGGATATGAGAGGATGATGAAGTGTCCCTAGCAGTGTCCATAGTCCTGGCCACTAGTAAGTCAAGAGAAGAAGGACTGGAGCTGGATAGTGATGGTGGACAAAGAATTGGTGAGCTACTAGTGTCTTCTCTGGGAGTATCAGCTATCACTGAAGATAAAGTGATAACTGGGACCTCCTTTGGTGGGGAAAGAGCAGCCAGGACTATAGGGAGAGTAAATTGGGTTGAGATGAAGGTTAGATGAGTTAGATATGGAGTTAAGCCCGGGCATAAAGAAATAAGAATGTTTGGCCTCAAAGAAGATATGGAAAGTGTGGAGCTAGGAAAAGGGACTACTGTTTGGATAGGCTTTACACTCATGGCACTTTTGTGGGGCTCTTTTTTCTTCTTGGCCTTTCATCTGTCGAAGGAGAAGGAGGTGGATTAATTTTTCCTGTAAATTAGAAAATAAGAAGCAATGGTAAGTTTTGTTGCTAGAACTTTGAGAAAGGAAATCATCGAAGAAACTAAAAGGAATTACTAGTCTCAGAGGTAGTGTTGTTAATGATTGGAGAACTACAAAGAGCACAGTGTTCAGCAGTTTGTTGCCTCCTTGCAATTTTCTTTTGAAGGGCATCAGCAACAGTTGCCTCATTCCTTAATACCTGCTGCTGTCTTCTTTTCTCAGACCTCTGAAAAACTACTAATTGTTTGGACTGCTCCTTCTCTACTGCCTTGGCAGCTGCTTGATGAGCAGGGTCACCAATGAAATCAGAGGGAGTGACTGTTACTTTCTTCTTCCTCTTGAGTGGGGTTTCTTGTTCCTTTTCTATAGGGATATCAGGTGCTTCCTCTTCTTCAGGATCAAACACAAGCTTTCTTTTCTTTTGTTGTTGTTACTTCTTATCTTTAAGAATACTTAGTGCTTGAGCCCTCTGAAGAGAGTCTACAGGTGAAGTCCCTGCATCAAATAAATGCTATAAATAAAAGAGCTAAGCATTATAAAAAGAAAGGAAAAGAAAGATAAGGGGTGCATGCCTTTCTTTGAAGCAGCCCTAGTAACTCTAGGAGGAGGAGGAGAGGTAGAAGAAGCATTCTTTGTGGTAGCAGAAGCAGAAGCTGGGATGGTAGGAGCAGTAGAAGGAGTGATGAGCCCAGTCCCTTTAGGCTGGGCCTGAGAAGGCAAGTCTAGACCCACCAATCGATTTGAGGGGGAATGGCTAAGTGTACCTCCATATTTGCTGACCACCAGTTCTAGTACCTCTTCAGTGCAGTTCCTTGTGGGTTGAAAGAAGTGAACTGAAATTCGTTTTAAGTCCTGAATTAATTTGGAGGTTGCTTCCTCTAACCT
Source organism: Camellia japonica (assembly GCA_030407325.1). Classification (NCBI taxonomy): domain Eukaryota; kingdom Viridiplantae; phylum Streptophyta; class Magnoliopsida; order Ericales; family Theaceae; genus Camellia; species Camellia japonica. Next base: position 97,668,993 of record JAPPVO010000002.1, on the reverse strand, counting down.
GGATCTTTATACCTTCAGTTCTCTAGTGGCAAGATTGAGGTTAGTTTGACTGCAAAGAGGAAAAGGGATCGCTTAGGTAAGCCCAAATTGCTTGGCAAATTGAGCAGGGCAGTAGGCTTCTGCTATGCATTTATAGGCTCTAGGGTTTAAATTGCCAATAAAAAGCTCTCTTGGAGTTAAAATAGAAGCCCACATATCCTCGTGCTGGGGCTGGGAATAGTTTCTATCAGCCAAGAAAGTCCTCAACCAGGCTGGGCCAATATTGGTTTCGAAGGGACAGAAGAAGGTGTAAGAAGGAGGGGAAGTTGGGAGTTGATGGAAGAAAGTCAAATAATAGGCAAAAGTGGAGGGATAAAGTGAAACTCTGGCATATTTTATTCCATAAGAAGTAGGGTTTGATAGTAAAAATCTCAAATACCTAGAATGCAAAGCAGTGAAACAAGCAAAAAGCCAGAGCTGTAATATCTAGAATGGCCCCCTTGATTGGCATCTAAAGGTTTTTTACAAAATTGGGAGCAGGCTTTATACACATGACCTAGAGCATATGGAGTTAAGGCTATTTTCATTCCAAAAGCCAGAGCCTTAGCAAGGGGAGCAAACTCAGGCATAATCCTCTGAGAAGAAGTACAAAACAAGAATTTACAAAGCCAATACAAAAGAAAGGAGAAGAACTCTTTGTTTGACACAAGGCTTTCCCTTGGGTTTTCAGAGTGTGCAAAATGACTAAAGGAGGAGTTCAAAGGAGGGATGAAAAAAGGTACATTAAGGTCGGGATAGTCAGGACCAAAAGGAGTGCCAATAGAGGATAACCCTAAGAGATGGCATATATCTAGAATAGTATGGGCCATCATACCGCATCAAAATTGGAAAAAATTAAAAGCAGAATTTCAAAAACATAATGCAGCAGGTATGAGGAAAAGGTCTTCAGGAATGGAAAACCTAGCCAGTTGAAGGGCATTAAGGAGGCAGAGTTCTTGAAGGTCAAATGTCCTAGTAGGGATAACTTGATCATACCATTCTTCCCATTCAGGTCTCATTGTGGGCCAGCAGCGGTGGGGTCGGTTCAACCTCCAGCTTCCCCAGTTAAGGTTCCTCTCGTAGAGTAAACAATGATCCTCCAGACGAAGGTATAAGGCATAGAGTTGAGCAGGGGCCTCTTTGAAAATGGGTCCAAGTACGTACTCTCCTTGAGCATAACGACGAGGAATAAAAATGCATCCATTAACAACACACCGCTCGCCGGCTTTGTATTTTTCACATTCTTCATTGATGAGTCTCCTTAAAGCTACAGAGGGACTCACACACTCAACGGCTTGCACTTTCAGAGAAGCCATTACTGAAGAGGTGAAAAAGGAAGGTGGATGAGAAGTGAAAAGTTGCAGACAAGATCAAAAGGGAGAAAGAGGAAATTTTGGGCAAGTAGATGGTAAAATACGAAAGAAAGGGGTTTTTAAACCTTTATGTCCAAAAGTTGCCCGAACAAGCTGAGTGGGTCAGGTGGATCCGAAATGATTATTTCATTGTTTCGGTCCATGTGAAATTAAAACCCTTATTTTAAAATATGGAAGGGTCCCAAATTTAAAATGAAGGGAGTTTCTAGAGGGAAACATATGTTGAATATCCAGCTTGGCAACGTGTAGTTGGCTTCAAAGTCTCTATAGGTCTTTAAAATAAGAGGTTAGCTTCAAAGCCTGATTGTCAAACGGTCATCTAAGACTTCAGGAGCAAGCAATTGACTTCGAAACAAGTATCACGTCCCAAATTCAAGAGTAATTGGGATTAATTTGGTTCGAAAGACTTAAAGGCATGCTTGTAGGTTTTTAATGAAGGATGACGCTCTTCGAAGGAGCCTTTTGTAAGAACATGGTTCATGCTTGATATTTTGAGTTTCGAAGTGAACAAACATTACAAAACCAATATTTGGTCAAGTAGTGAAGAAACTTAAAAGAAACTCACTCTTTGAGAGTAAGCGGGGTAAGGAAAATTCCATACTTCGAACCACGTGGATTGTGTTTCGAAGCAAAGTTGGTTAATTCGAAGCTATTAGTTAAACAAGAACAGATTATGTTAACCATAGAATTGGAATGTAAAGCAAAGGTTGCCTTTCTTAAGAGAAAATTCCACACTTTGGAAGTATTTGAGTTAGGCTTCAGAGCAAAATTGGTTGATTCAAAGCTTCTTTGAACATAATAAGGAGTTAAGTCACATCAACCATACAATTAAGCATACAATTATAATATAAAACTAGATCATGACAGATGAAATTTGAAAAGCCCAGTTTTATTGATAAGTAATATTTACATTGGGAAGGCTCATTTTCCTACATTCTCAATTTCGTAAAAATAAGGGATGAACAAAGTTACAAGATCATGAAACTTAGTCTAGCAAAACTCAATAAAGGTTTACTCTTTTGCTAATCTAGCTTCTATCCTATCCAAATTTGGTTTATCAAATTGGTGAGCCCTTAATTGGAAGAAGAGTTGTTGGGCTTTCATTTCAAATTCTGTTTGCTTAAGAGCCTTCTCTGTCTCATCCATCTCCTCTTCCTCATGTGCTTCGCCCATAATGGCATTTTCTCCATATTTTAAGTCTTGGTTTTTGAAGTTCTCATATTCTTTGAGGAGATTCTCTGCCTCGTACTGAATTTGGATTCGAGCAGCAAAGGCTTCATCCAATACTTCATTGGTAGTAGAAGCATTGATGTGCCAATTGAATAGGAGGGGAAATTGATCCAGGAAAGCATAGAGCTCTGCATGGGCTACAGGGTTGAGGACATGGTTGCTAGAAATAATGTCAGAAGCCCATAACAGGTTCTTGTGAGGAATATCATCTCGCAGGACTTTGAAGGACAAATGGGAGAAAGCGGCAAGCAGGGTCTGAGCCCTATATTACTGGTAAGCAGTTTGAGGAATTGGAGCTTGATAAGGAGTGAAGTATTGACTCTCGAAGAGGGTGAGCCTCAATTCCTCAATTTAATTTGGATTGGAGGGCAGGAAAGGAGCAGTGGGAGCCTCGTTGAATAAAGATGGAAATTCAAGTTTGTTCACACACTCAAGCTAATCAGAGGAGCAGAGTTTTGTTTTTTTGGCTAAGAGTGCAGGACTGATTCCTAAGGCTTCATCAGGGTGTGAAGTCCTTCGCACCATTCGAGATGGCAAAGCAGAAGTGTACTATGCTGAAAGCAAGTTGTCCTCAAGGCTGCGTAGATGGTTGAGGGGAACATATGGATACACTATAGAGCTGAGCATGGAAGTGTGGACTGTAAGAGGGTCATCGAATTCAGGAAATCGATGATGAATGCGCTTCCTCATCTGAGGTTGAGTAGGTGTAGGCCAAGCTCCCCAGCCAGAAGTGTGAGAAGAAGAAGAAGCAGCAGCTTCATCCCATGCAGAAGGTTTTGCGGCAGAAGAGAGCTTCCAATATCCATTGTTGCAAAATCTTGGTCTAGAGAATTGTGAACAGTAGGTTCTTGGTCCAAAGGTCGATGATTTGCAAAAGCTTCCATGACTTGAATAAATGGAGGTGGATAAGTGTGGCTAATAAATGCATGAAAGTTCTTTCGAGGATGAACATCATTATCTAACAACTCTTTGTATGCTTGATTTATGTAAGAAAAGGCTTGCTTGGCCATAAGAATTGTATAAGCCTTTTCGATTGCTCAGATAGTGGGAGATGTTCAAGACATAGAAGAGAATTTAATGCAGTGCAAATACTGCAATGATGGACGGCGGTTGCATGTCTAAGAAGATGCAAAGCCCATGCACATCCTAGGACGTGGGTAAAGTGTCTTAATTCACTAATATCACCAAGTATTGGATATATTAGTGCGGGGGGTAATGTTGGCTGTATAATTTGTAAAAGCCAATCACAATTCAACACGTGGCATGAAGAGGGCAATTTAGGGAGTTAATACAAGTTGCCAACCAAATTCAGACACGTGTTAGTCCGTATTAGTAATAATGGATCTGCGTAGCACTGGAACAATCGAGGGATACAAGGTGATGTGGCCTAACGGTTACTCACAAAGTTTAAATTCAAAATCAGGAGGGAAGCCTAACTGCAAGAGTGGCGTAGTGGGACTGATTGTGAGAGAGCATGTTCAACAATCATAGGAGGACATTTCGACGGTTGGAAGCCCATTTCGACGGTTATCATTGGAAAGTATAAATAGCAGAGAAGGCCCCAGAAAGAAGGACCCAGACTCAGATAAAAAATCCAGTTTATTTACTTCGTTTTTCCTTCCAGTTTTTATAGTTCTTTACATTTCTGCACTTCAATTCCTGTATTGCAGTTTATTTCCTAGTAGTAGTTTTAAATAGCTTGTTGCTGTAAATCTCTACGAGGCTAGGTCAGATCATTGTAAGTTTCATTTTACTTAATGAAATTCAAATTCTGAAATTGTTCTGCACTTGTTATTTATCAAATTCTCCTAAACAAGCTACCAGTAAAAGTCCTCTTCATTGAGGCTGAGAGAACTAAAACACAATAGTCTGATAATTGGTTGGCAATTAATATTCTGTAAGGACTAATTGATCCTTGCTGGCATGCGTAAAATTACATTATTAACCTTTGAAAGCCAAAAAAGCCAACAATAGCCAATACATTTTGATAAGATTGTAATCATGTAAGATTTTGAAAAGAGGTTATTTAATAGATGTTATTTATTAATTTTATTTTTTTTTTTGAAACTCAAATTCAATCAATTTGGTCATGTAATTAAAAATTCTAAAATATCTTATTCAATAAGTGTATTTTAATTTTTTTAAAATTCAAAACCAACAAATTTAGTCAACACATATTTTAAATTTTTTCAATATAGTGTGGATAAATTTGTAATCAAGTATGATGCTTTTAAATTATAAGAGCCAACCAAATAAAATTTTACAGGAGATTAATCTAAGTCTTATTTTTATTTTTTAAAATCTAAATTCAACAAATTTAGCTTTTAGTGAATAAAATTGATTTATCTGGGTGGGATTTTAAAGAAGGTTAGGCAATAGGTGTTTTGTAAATTTTTTTTAACGCTAAAAATTAATAAATTTAATTGTTATGTGTATTTTTTTTGTTTTATTTTTTAAAAGTATAAAAATTTAAAAAAAAAATTATAAACTCAAATAACAAATTGTAGATTTGTTTTTAATTTTTTTTTTTTTATAATATCTTTGTTTTCGTCGAATGAATTTGGTTGTAATTTTCTTTCCTTATAACATAAATTGAAACTTTATTCTCAATGTCTGAATTAAAATGTGTTTACACTTATTTATACAAAATGGTTAGAGTTTGTTATAACAAACTCTAACTACTTTCCTAACTACTTTACAATTGTACTTCTCTCTCTCTCTCTCTCTCTCTCTCTCTCTCTCTTATTGCTGTAGAACTCGTGGCTTTAGTTGTATAAGAGAACATATTTTCTGCTGTGGCTTAGGTAGCTTATCATCCCCCCCCCCCCCTCAAACTAATGGGATTAGGCAAAACCATTAGTTTGTCTTTGAGATAATGAAACCTGGAGGAGGTTAAGGGCTTGGTGAATATATTAGCCAATTGATCAGCAGTAAAGAGAAAATAATCTTGAGAATGAGAATGAACTGATATCTCATGAAAATAAGATATATCTCCAAGCTCTTTTATGGAGAAATCAGTGTGCATATGAGTGATGAGAGATGAATAATCAAAGGATCACTATCAGTTAGCAAAATATCATCTACATAGATGAGTAAGATGGTAATATGAGCAGGAGTTTGTCTGACAAACAAAGAAGAGTCAGAGGAACTAAGCTTGAAGCCTTGGCCAAGTAAAAATGAAGAAAATGTGTAATAACAAGCTCTAGGAGCCTGTTTAAGACCATAGAGAGCTTTTTGAAGCTTGCAAACATGATGAGGAAATGCTGAGTCAATGAAGCCTTGTGGCTAAACCATGTAGACCTCTTCCTCTAGTGTACCATGCAAAAAGGCATTAGATATATCAAGATGCTTAAGGGGCCATTGGTGCTGAAGAACTAGATAGAAGAGAATGTGAATTGTTGGTTGTTTGGCAACTAGGCTGAAGGTATCCTGAAAATCCACACCCTCTTGTTGTAAATAGCCTTTAGCTACTAACCGAGCCTTGTATCTTGCAATGGTGCTATCAGAATTTTTCTTGATACGAAATACCCACATACAACCAATGGCAGTTTTATGAGATGGAAGAGGAACTAACCTCCAAGTCCCTTGGTTTTGTGGAGCAATAAACTCCTCAATCATAGCAGCAGTCCAAAGAGATGATTGCAAAGCTTGAGTAGCATTGGTTGGCTCAATAAGAGTAAGATCAAAAGAAGGAGCATGAGTGAGATGACATGCTTTAGACCTAGTAATCATGAGATGAGTGTTAAGAGGAGGGATAACAACAGAAGAAGAGGGAACTGCAGCTCAGAGGATAAGGGTAAATGAATTTGAATAGAGGAAATGGAAATAAGAGATGAAATAGATAGAAGTGGGTAAAGATAAGCAGAAGTAGGGGAAGTACGAGGCATAGAATATGGAAGAAGAAGTGCAGAAGCAATAGGCAAAATAGGAGTAAAATGAACAGGGTGAGCAGAAACAATAGCGAAAATAAATATAGAGGCAGCATGCTAAGCAAAAACAACAGACTGAGATGTAGTTCTAGAGACAAAAGAAGAAGGCAGAGATACAGATAAAACATGTTGAGAAATAGAAGATGGGACAAAGATAGACCAGGAAAAGAAATGAACAACAGATAATGAGAAAGAATCAGTGGATTGCAGAGAAAAAGGGAAACAAGTCTCAATGAAAAAGACATGCCTTAATAGATAAATTTTTCCTGAAATGGGATCCAAACATCTGTATCCTTTGGTAGTAGAATGATAACCCAAAAACACACAAGGAGTAAACCTAGGTTCTAGCTTGTGAGACACATAAGACCTAAGCCAAGGAAAGCATTGGCATCTAAAGACTTTGAGAAAATGAAAATTAGGAATGGTGTGAAATAAAAGTTAAAAAGGAGATTTGTGGCCAAAAGAAAGACTAGACACGCTATTAATAAGAAACACGGCATTAGCCATAGCCTCATACCAATATTTAAAGGGAAGAGAGGACTGATGAAGTAAGGTAATAGCAGCCTCAGTGATGTGCTGATGCTTCCTCTCAGCTATGCCATTTTGTTTTGGTGTATAAGGACAAGTGAGTTGATGAACAATACCATGAGTGGTCAAATAGTCATGCATTTTAGTATTAACAAATTTAGTCCCATTATCAGTCCTCAAGATTTTTAAAGAAGTAGAGAATTGATTCTCAGCATAAGCCTTAAACACTATAAAAGTAGAAAACACATCACTCTTTGCATAAAGGGGATAAATCCAAGAAAATCTGGTGAAATCATCAATAAACAACAAGTAGTACTTATAACCAGATACAGAAGCAGTAAATGGTCCCCAAATATCACTATGAACAAGAGAAAATGGTTGTTTAGCAGTGGAGCTAGATAGTTTAAAAGGTAGCCTATGAATGTTAGCCACACTACATGGTGTACAAGCAAATTCAGTACAATCTTTATTCTTAAAACTAGTGGATATATGCTGAGAAATATGATGAAATTTCAAAGTTGAAGGATGGCCAAGCCTTTGATGCCAAATAGGTAAAGAAGTCTATGAAGAAGTGTGAGCAATATGAGCTGGATGAGATTGTGGAGAAGAGGAGGCTAAGTGGTAAAGACCATTCACATTAGGACCTCTGTGTAGAACTTGTTTCGTAAGTCTGTCCTGAACAATAAAGGAATTAGCATCAAAAGTAACTGTACAATTATTATCCTTAGTTAACTGATGAACAGATAATAATTTGGAAGATATGTGAGGAACATGGAGAAGATTATTAAGCTGAAAAGAATATTGAGGAGTAAGCAACAGTCCCTTACCAATGTGTTGAATAGGAACATTTTGGCCATTGCTCACTGTCACTTGATCATGTCCTTGGTATGGATGATAGAGATGAAGATTTCCAAGGTCATTTGTGATATGATTTGTGGCAGCATAATCAATATACCAAGGTGTAGCAGAGGAATCTGTAGGAAAAGAAGTCTGATTCTGATTGGATGAATTTACACTAGTAGTGACTGAATAAGCCTTAGGTTGAGGCATGGAAAGAATAGACGATAAAGAAGATTGAGACGACTGATAGTTGGGATCCATACAAAACCAACAATCCAAAGTAATATGATTGAAGCCTTCACATATCTAGCAACCAGAAGTATTAGAAGAACTAGGACTAGTTCTTCCAAATCTTCCTCTGTAAGATTGATTTGATCTACCTCCTCTATATCGTCCACCTTGAAAACCACGAGAAGGATTTCTGCCTCTGTAACTAGATTGTGCAGAGGAATGAGTCCTTGAATACTAAAAATAAGGTTATGAATTCTCAGAATTTTTGGTTGTAGCATAAGCAACTGTAGACTCATTTTGTAGAACAAGTTTGGCTTTGTTCTTTGTATATATGGCTTCAGAACATAGGAGAGAGCACAGATCCTTCATTGAAATAGATTCTACTCGAGCACGTATTGTGGTCTTGAGAGCATCATACTCATCAGGTAATCCATTTAAAGTGAGAAGTACAAGATCTTCATCATCAACCATTGAAGAAGCAAGTCGAAGCTGATTGGAAATCTCCTTGATCTTAGTCAAATATTCCTCCATTGTAACACCTCTTTTTGTGATTGATTGTAACTGATTTTTCTGGTGATGAATATGAGAACGAGATAATGAAGTGTATTTCTTCCCTAGAGCACTCCATACGTTAAAGCAGTGTTGGTGGTGAAGTACTGAAGAAAATACAAAAGGTGAGAGTGTTGCATTAATGAAACTCAAAAGATGAGCATCCATTGTCTTGCATTTTAGAAATTTAGGATTTGACATAGTTGTTCCAGAGGAATCAAGAATATTTGATGCATGACAAGGTACCAAACCAGTAGCGAAATCAAAAAGATCAGTTGCTCGAAGAACATTCTGAAGCTGACTTCTCCAAATCAAAAAATTTGTAGAATCAAGCTTAACAATGAATAATGAATTGAAATTTGTAAGAAGAAAACTTAGATTTGATGGTATAGATTGAGAATTTAAAGAAGAATATGAAATCACCATTGTTAGACGTTGCTCGTAGGAGCTTGTGATGGCTCTGATACCATAACAGAAGTTGAAACTTTATTCTCAATGCCTGAATTAAAATGTGTTTATACTTCTTTATAACAAACTCTAATTGCTTTCCTAACTACTTTACAGTTGTACTTTTATCTCTCTTATATCTATACAGCTCTTTCTCCCTCTTTTGTTGCTTCAGAACTCGTGGCTTTAGGTGTATAAAAGAATGTATTTTCTGTTGTGGCTTAGGTAGCATATCACCTTTTTTTATTATTATTATTGAATTTGGTTGTGTGTACAATATCATAAGTAAAATGAAAATGAGAGATGTTAGAAATAAAAATACATAAAACATGGAATAGATAACAATAGATAAAACTAATGTGTGAAATTTGTTTCAAGCTTTTAAACTAATAATATAAGTTTATAATCTCGTGTGTGAATCTTACCTATTCTAACTTTCACTTTACTCACTATTATTTTATTTCCAATCTTTATATCTTATCTATTGATTCATCTATTTTACATTTTTGTTAAAAAAATTATATATCATCTCAATATAGATTGATTACTTACCGATAGTGATGATGGCTAATGGAGAAAATAATACGGATAGAGACATAGATTAGGTACATATAATGAAATAGATATAGATAGATATTGGATTTTTGTATTTTATAGGCATAAATAATCAAAAGGGTAACAATTTATCCCTTTATGTTTGGTCATTTTCTTATTTTATCCTTTATTTTATTTCATTTTATTTTTTTCACTTTAATCCTTGATCTTTCAAGTTTTTTTCCAATTTACTTCTAAATCTAATTTCTATTCAAAATTAGACGAAAAATATCATTTTTTTTTTATCAGCAAAGAAAACTTTATTGATTATAACAATGAAGAATAAAAAAAAATAATCAATAAAGAGGGGAATAGAGAGCAACAAAGCTCTTAATCTAATTCCAATACAATTGGCACTAGAGAGAGTGGCTCAAGCACAACCCCAAGTTGGTAACGAACCAACCAAAGAAAGAAGAAAAGAAAATAGAGAGTCGAGAAGGAAAGGAAAATAAAGAAAACAGTAACCCTACAGTAGAGTTAAGAACAGCCTCTGATTTGACTCCACTTGAATACAAAATCATCAACTGAGAAGGGGAAATCCTTTATAAATGCTTTGAGCCAAAGAACTATTCTGATTTTGATGAGCTCACACAAAGCAAAGGAATTGGGTTGGGCCTCAATGAAGACACACTCATTCCTATGTTTCTAAAGAGACCAAAGAATAACTAGAGGGATAGCTTTCCAGATTTTCTTTTCAAGGCTCCTGAATTTTGTACCCTACCACTAGTTGAAAAGACCTTCCACTGATTCTTGAATACACCAATGAAATCCCCAATCTTGAATCATAAAAGACCAAATAAACCAGGAGAAAGGGCAATGAAGCAAGACATGTATAGCAAACTCAAACTTGCTGATTCTGAGATAAGGACCAAGAAGAGAGCTACTGAATAAGTAAAGGGTAGACACAGAGAAAGAACTAGAGCCTGCAGATGTACTAGCCCAAACTTGACAGTCCACACTGTCATGACTCAGAGAAGGTGCTGAGGATAAGATAGTAATCAACCTAGTTTCTTCAACCAATTCCCAAGCATATAGCACTTTTCTGTAGGGAAAATTCCAAACATCTGAGCTGGATTTTCTGTGAAAGAAATTATGAAGAGAACCATCATTGTCAGTAGAAAGATTGTAAAGAAGAGGGAATTCTGATTTGAAACAGAAGTCTCTACACCACTTGTCAAGCCAAAATCTGATTCTATTTCCATCCCCCACTTTAATTAGACAGCTATCCGCATAGAAATTGAAGATATTCCTGCTATAAGCCCCAACAGAGATAATGTCATTCCACACTCTAGAATGCTGATAATGGGACCTCACTGGAGGATGCCAACAATTTTCCTCAATTTTGTACTTACTGCAAATAGCTCTCCTCTAGAGTGCATTGATTTGATTCCCAAATTTCCACCACCATTTGAGTAGTAAACATGTATTCACATCTTTGATCTTTCTAATGCCCAGACCACCTTGGTTGACACTCTTTGTTACTTCCAACCATTTCACCAAATGAACTTTCATTTTTAGATCATTGCCACCTGACAAAAACACAGCCTCAATCTTATGAAATTCTCTAGCCACACCTTCAGGCATCTTAAATAAAGAGAGGTAATACACAGGTAAACTGGATAAAACAAACTTGATCAAGGTTAGTCTACTTGCAAAAGATAACAATTTTCTCTTCCACCCTACAAGCTTAGATTTGATTTTGTCAAGAACAGGTTTCCAAGTAGATTTTCTACCTGGATTAGCTCCTAGAGGCAACCCCAGAAATTTCAAAGGGAGGCTATGCACCTTAGAATTGAGTAGATTTGCAAGAGAGATCAGTAACTCATCAACCACACCAATCCCACACACAACACTTTTGTGATAGTTGATTCTAAGTCTAGAGAGAACTTCAAAGCATCTAAGAACTCTTTTAACACTGTACCAACTGGTCCCAATCTACTTCACATAAGAGAACTGAGTCATCAACAAATTAGAGATGTGATAAAAGAACCTCATTGGCCCTAACTTTCACTCCTTTAAGAATGCCAAGATTAAGTGCTCTATTCAAAAGAATGTTGAGAGCTTCAGCTACTATATTGAAGAGGAATGGTGAGAGTGGATCACCCTGCCTAAGACCTCTTTGGGGTGAGAACTCCTTAGTTGGTGATTTATTAACAAGAATGGAGATTCTAGCTGTAGAGACACATACTTTCATCCAGGAGATCCATTTTGGCCCAAAAACAAAGTTAGACATCACAGAGAATAAAAATTACCCATTTTCAGAATCAAAAGCTTTATCAAAACCCAACTTTAAAATCAGTCCTTGCTTCTTGGTCTTCTTTCATCCATCCAGCACTTCATTAGCAATGAACACCCTATCTAGGAAAAGTAGTTTGAGTTTCACCAATAATTGAGGATAGCACTAGCTTCAATCTACCTGTTAGAACTTTTGCCAAAATTTTGTACAGGGAGCCCACAAGACTAATGGGTTTATAGTCAGTTAAGCCAATAGGATTTTCCATCTTGGGAATAAGAGTAATGATAGTACTATTAATGCCGTAAGTGAGCTTGCTGTGAGTGTGAAAATCCTTAAAAAATTGCATGATCCTCCTATTTATGACCTTTCAATATTTCTGATAGCACAACAAGTTAAACCCATCAAGGCCTGGTGCTTTGTTGTTATTGCAATCTTTAATTGTTGCCAATACCTCAGATTCACTGAAATCTAGTACAAGATGATGAGAAACAAAGCTTGCTTCAATATATTTGAACTCCTCTCCCAAGTTATTGCCCAATTTTCAATGAATTGACTCTTAAAGTGTAGAAGTGCCTCATGCTCGATACTGCTAGGTTCCTCATAAGATACACCATTAGCTGTAATAGAGTTGATCATGTTTCTACTCTGTCTAGTGCTACCAAAAACATGGAAAAACTTAGTGTTTTTGTCCCCATTCAGAGTCCAATTCAATCTGGATTTTTGAAGCCATAACCGCTCCACCATTCTATAGAGCTTCCACACTTCAGATCTGACCACTCTTCTTCTTTCCTTTTTTGAGTCAAGTAATGCTCTATCCTCTGCAATGATGTCTATTGTATGCAACTCTTCTTCTGAAGCCTTGAGTTTTGATGTGACATTTCCAAACACCTCAATATTCCATTTTTTTAGATCTAACTTTAGATACTTTAGTTTTTGTAAAAGTATGAACCCAGACCAACCAACAACAAGAGTGTTGTTCTAGGAGTTAACATAAAGCTGAGTGAAGTTGGGGTGCATAATCCAAGCATTAACAAACCTGAAAGGTCTGGGGTTCCAATTTTCATCCTCAATCATCAACAATGGGCAGTGGTCTGAAATTAATCTAGGTAACCCCCAAAGCTTCAATTTGAAATGAATCAACCATTTAGAACTGAGCAAAACTTTATCAATTCTGCTCCATTTCTCTGTTTCCTAGGCATTGCACCAAGTGAATTGTCTTCCAAAAAGAGGTAGATCATTGAGTTCACATTTCTCAATAAACTCATTAAATTGTTTCATCTCCCCTGTCTCTTCTGGAGCATCCTACCCTCTCACCCATGTGCTTGATTTCATTGAAGTCACTACCCAAACACCAAGGCTTGGGAATGAAACCTTGAGCTTTAACAAATTATCCCAAAGAGTGGATCTGATGCTAACATCATTGGAAGCATATAAGTTGATCAAGCAGAAGAGTTATATAATGTTCCTGAAAGTAAAATATACCTCCTATTGCAGCAACAACCTGAAAGCTGGAATACATTTGGGTCCCAAATGCATAATAGCTCTCCAGCAGTTCTTTCAGGATCCACAGACATATACTCCATTTTCTTACTCCCCCGAAGCCCTCTAACAACATTATCAGAAACCACTGCTTTCTTGGTTTCTTGAAAAAAAAGCAACATCAATATGTCTATCTTTTAATAGCTTCTTGATTCTACCTTTCTTCTTAGGCTTTCCCAAGCCCCTAATATTCCAAGATAATAGCTTCATGGAGAAACAAATTAAACACTCAGAGTCTCCCATCTACAAAAACTTACTGTTTTGCCTTCCTCTCATTGTTGATTCTCTTTTTGTCCTTAAGCTCTAGATCAATAATCTTGTTCAACACAACATCTTCTTGCCCATTGTAGTTGATACCAAGAGTTTTCCCCAATTGGATAGTGGATGTGGCTTCTTGAAGGAGATAATTTTTCAGACTTGTATCAGCCTCAGACAAATTTGAATATGCAATAGCAGTTACTGCTAGTCTATAGATGACAGATTTGGAGGTGTGCTTATTGACTGCTTTGTGCCCAAAGAGTCTAGTAAAGCTAGTAAACCTCGCAAGCTGAGCCTTTTTTCTCTCATTTTTCTTCTCATTCCATAGGGATTTTGAGATAGCAGCAGGTGGCCTAACTTGGCCTGAATGATTTTGGCTCAAAATGCCCTTCCCATTTGGTTATTCATTGAATACTACACAGAAAAGGCCTTATGAGGGTAACACAGGGCCAAAATCCTATTGCTACCAAGCCTGATATCACTAGGCTCATTGGGCCTGACAGATGGACCACTAGCTAAGTTGTTGCATATTGATTAGGCCAAATCCACGTCAAGATTAATGCCAGGCTGAAGACCATCTCTAGATCCACTATAGCTTCTGATAAAACCAGGTGTAAAGACTTGCTCAACATACCCCTGATTGTCATCATTACTTTTAGGTCTGTGCATCATTACCTCTACACATGCTCCCTCATCTCTGTTGTATCCTCCATCCCACTTTGTCTCTTTAACCATTGTGTTTGCCTTCTCTCTAATGTGACAGTCAGTAGGCTCCTTTCTCGATTCTACCTCATTGGTGCATACCAGTTCAGCATCAAGCTTGTCACACCTTGCTGCCACCTCATCATCATTTCCCTTCTCCCTACAACTCTCCTCTGGGAAAATTCCTTCCTCTTCACTGTAACAAATTTCATAGGAGCTGCAATCTTCCATGCCACTATGCTTCATGCTACTAAAGTCTGCTATATTATATTCACACACAAGAATGGGATTTAACCTTACACTCTAAAATTATAGTTTTGTTAATAAGCTCCATACATGATGTAACCACTCTGATTTTGGCATGGAAGAAAGTCTTTGGTTGACAAATATCTCCATCCAAGTTGAGGACAATACCCCAAATTCTTCCAATGTTGTTGAATGCGTTCCCATTCCAGCGATTTAAGGGTATGCCATAACATCTCAAGCACAAACATCTCTCTTGTTCAAGATGGAAACTTGGCTTCCATTCCACCATAAAATGACTCCATTCCTTGAACCATTCTTTGATATTGTAGGTATTTAATTTCAGCTCCTCTTAAGATTTGAAAGTTAATATTACATCACGTCCTCCCTTTTTTTGACTGCTACTTGATACTACTCATTCTCCTTCATAGCTTTTTCAATGTCATGAGCGGAATATTTAGTATTAAGTCCAATTATTGCACTTTCATAGAGCCCATCCATGACCAACTTCATCAACGTTTATGGTCATGCTTGCTTTCCCAGCTACATTGGGTGTGTCCCCTTTTAGTACCTCAGCGAAGGATCTTTGGCATGCATATGAAACTTTACCCTTGATTCTGCTTGTTTCAAAGAATCTTATGGTGATCTGTGGTCTTCTCCTCCTTTGTTCATCTATGTTGCTCCTGTCATAAGTAGCATTTTTGACTTCTAGCACCATGTCATCCACCAATAGACCATTCACTTTTTGGATGGCAATCGAATCTCAAAAACTCAAATCTTGAGTTTGTCACTTTCCTTCTTTTGAAAGGTATGAAAACATCCTTCACAATTCCGAACTTTATGAAAAGTTTGAACAGTGATTTAGCATCCATTGCTTTTGGTAGATTAGCCACGAATATCATAAAGAGTCCATGATTTGCCTCATTGCCTTTTGCTCCATCTCCTTTTCGTTGCCTCACTACTGGAATCCAACCTCCATTACCTCCTTCATTTTTCTAGTATGGTGCAAGTTACTAAGAGAATTGATGTCTTTTATGTTGTCCTTTATGAAAAATATCACGTTAAGTACCACATACCATAAAAAAATATATTATCATATAGAGATTTGGGTTTGAGTAACAAATTATCTATGTATTTTTTTTTTTTTTTATGTCACATAATTGTTAATGTATCATTTTTTATCTAATTTTATATATAAGTTAGCTTTTAAAGTAAATAAAGATAGATAGATATTGGATTTTTCTATGTTGTAGGTATACATAAATAAAAGGGTAACACTTTGTCCCTTTATGTTTTGCCATTTTCCTATTTTAGCTCTTAAAGTTTATTTTTTCCTACTTTGGCCCTTCTTATTTCAATTTACTCCTATAACAAGTTTTTTCAAATCGTAAAGCTAACATCTATTCAAAATTAGACAAAAAAAGTATCACGTTAACTACCACATAACGTAAAAAATATATTATCATATAGAGATTTGGGTTTGAGTAACAATATATATATATATTTTTTATGTCACATAATTGTTAATGTATCATTTTTTGTTAGTTAGCTTCTAAAGTTAAATAAATATAGATAGACATTGGATTTTTCTATTTTATAGGTATAAATAAATAAAAGGGTAACACTTTGCCCCTTTATGTTTTTCCATTTTCCTATTTTAGCTCTTAAAATTTATTTTTTTCCTACTTTGGCCCCTTTTTGTTTCAAATTTCTTTCAATTTATTCCTAAAACTAATTTCTATTCAAAATTAGACAAAAAAATATCACTTAAACTATCACATAACATAATATATACATATATATATTATCATATAGAGATTTGAGTTTGAGTAACAACGTTTTTTGTGTAACGTAATTATTAATGTGTCATTTTTTTTCTAATTTTATATATAAGTTATCTTTTCGAATAAATTAGAAAAAAAAATTAAAATATGAAGGACCAAAGTGAGAAATAGCCAAACATAAAGGATCAAAGTATAATTTACCTATAAATAAATGACAATACAAACCACAAATTATGGGATGGTGTTGGCAATTATATATTATAAATTTTATTGGTTGATGGGCTAAACTAATTATTATTATTTTAAATACAGAAAAATCAAGAACTTTTTTTCTACACCAATAAACGAGTACATTTATTCTATTTTAAGACATAATGATTTTTTTTTTTTATCAATAAACACAATAATTTTAACAATTTTAATAATCAAATGTGTACATGAGAAGCATGTGTTATACTTTTAATAGTAAAATTATAACTTGATTCATTCAGTGATTTAGTCTCAACTAATTCAGTGAAAATTTTCTGTCAAACATCATAACGACATTGGATCAAATTGACGCAAAATCTAAAATTAACAGTCAAAATTAAGCTAATAGAAACTGTACAGCCTAAAATGACTTAAGTAACAAGATATAAGAACTACCGATGTAATTTATCCTAAAATAAATTTAAACTGCTCATTGATTTATACGTATACTTTTTCTTATGCTGGTCAATGCATGTAAGATTATTGTAATTGCATAGCGAGCAATGCAATAAAAGGTTGTGTTCTGTTTCTTCTAGCGAATTCACAATGCCTGATGTTCCTAAACATCCTAAACATCAGATACTTATTTTGATGGATGGTTTACAGTACGCCATTATATTTCATCCGTATTCCTTAAACACATGTAAAAAAATATATAAATTTATGTTTTTTTTTTTTAAAGAATAATTCTATACAAATAAAATTTTAATATAAAAAAATTGAAACAAAATGATATCATCTTGTGTCATCCTTTTATTTTTAGACAAAACTGCTAAGATAGATGATCATATCCAGCAGTCCCAACTGGAAGCAGAGTTAAAACCAAATTCAGATGTAGTCTGCAGCAGCAAACTCAGCTGCAGTAAGCTCAGCTAGAGGCAGAGTCAAAGCTGCAGCCAAATTCAGATGTAGTCTGCAGCAGCAAACTCAGCTGCAGTAAGCTCAGCTAGAGGCAGAGTCAAAGCTGCAGTCCCTTCTTTAATATTTGTAACAGTTTTAAATTTTTTGTTAGACAGTTAGAGTTGTTAGCTGAGTTAGTTACTGAGTTAGTTAGTTAGTTTCTGAGTTAGTTAGATTGTTATGAATTAGTTTGATATTTCTTCTATATAATATCTTGTACAGTGTATATGTTGATTTACTGAATAAAATAGAAAGATTCTTTTTCTCTTCACATGGTATCAGAGCAACCCTAAGCTCCTCCGAGCATTCTTCAAAAGTTTCTCATGGCAGATCCTGTGTCATTACCTTCAAATCTTCAGTCTCTTCTGTCCAATTTTGGTTCTCTCATTACTGTTAAACTTGATTCCACAAATTTTTTGATTTGGAGAAATCAACTTCACAATATTCTTCGAGCCACAGGTTTTCTTGGTTATGTGACAGGTGCAATCCCTTGTCCTCCAGCTGAAATTACTGATGCATCTGGAAAATCTGTTTCTAATCCTGCATATCTTCAATGGGAAGCCATAGATGCCAATCTACTCACGTGTTTAACTGCAACTCTATCTTCATCTGTATATTCCTCTGTTCTTCATCTTCACAGCAGTTCACAAGTTTGGCAAACTCTAGAACAGAAATTTACTTCTGTCTCTAGATCTCATATTCATCAATTGAAGAACAAGCTTCATACTATTCGAAAGCAGTCCTCTTCCATTGACTGCTATCTGTCACAGATTAAAGCAGTTTCAGATCAGTTAGCTCTGTCTGGTGCAAAGGTTGAAGATGAAGACCTAATTCTTCTTACCTTAAATGGCCTACCAGATGAATATGATGCATTCAAAACTTCAATCCGTACTAGATCTAGTGCTGTATCTATGGCAGAGTTGTGTTCTTTACTCGGCTCAGAAGAGATTCACATTGAGAGCAAGATCAAGCATTCATCCAAGGCTGATCTGCATGTTGCTTATTCAGCACCAACAGGTTCACCTTCTAATTTTAGTTTTGCTTCTGGTTCTACTTCTAGTCCTGGTTTTGAAGCACAACACTCTATTCTTGGAGCCTATCCTCGTCCTCCTTTCAGTGGTAGATCTCAGTTTAGAGGAGGTAGAAGTGGTAGAGTTTTTCGAGGAAACAGATCACATAATAGAGGTTCTAATAATCGATCAAGATCATCAGCCTACTCTGGTTCTGCTTCCTCTATCTGTCAGATTTGTGGAAAATCAGGTCATCTTGCATTAGACTGTTGGTATCGACTTGATCCTCATTTTCAACCATCTGCACCTGCTCCTCCCAAGGCATATGCTGCTGCTACAGCTTCTTCCGCAGATTCTCCTGTTCCTCCTTGGTACATTGATTCAGGAGCAACAACTCATCTTACACATGACTTGACTAATTTTCAGCAGTATCAAGCCTATCAAGGTTCAGATCATGTTACAGTAGGTAATGGTTCAGTTTTGCCTATTCACCATGTTGGCAGTGGTATTCTTCCAACACCTCAATTTTTTTTTCATCTCTCTAATCTTCTGCATGTTCCTTCTATATCATCCAATCTCTTATCTGTTCATCAATTAACCAAGGATCACAACTGTCTTGTTATTTTTGATGCTGATTCTTTTGTCATTCAGGACAAACACACCAAACAGATTCTACATAAAGGATCAAACATCAATGGCCTTTATCAGTTGTCTCCAGCTTCTTCTATTTGTTCCCAGCAACCACAGGTTTTTCAGTCTTCTACTGGTTCAGTTTCTCCAATCTCTGATTTGTTGTGGCATCAAAGATTGGGTCATCCTTCTGTCTCCAAGCTTCAACACTTGGCATCTCATCTTCCAAATAAAAAGAGTTTTAATAAAGACATAGATTGTACTGATTGTTCTGTGTCCAAAAGTCATAGACTTCCTTTCAAGTTGTCTTGTTCTTCTAGTGATAGTCCTTTTTCTCTTGTTCATGCTGATGTATGGGGGCCTTTTACTGTTGATAATGCTCCTTTTCGATTTTATGTTTTGTTTGTTGATGATTGTAGTAGATTCACTTGGATCTATCCCTTACATTTTAAAAGTGAAGTCTATGAAAAATTGCTTGAGTTTAAAGCCTATGCTGAAAATCAATTCCATACTTCTCTTAAAATTTTAAGAACTGATGGAGGAACTGAATTTGTAAACAAAAAGGTTGCTTCTCTTTTTTCTTCTCATGGTATTATTCATCAAACCAGTTGTCCTTATACACAAGCACAAAATGGTGTTGCTGAGCGGAAGCATCGTCATATCACTGAAACTGCTATTACTCTACTCCATCACTCTTCTCTACCTTTGAAATATTGGTTTGATGCTGTTGCTACAGCAGTTTTCCTCATTAACCGAATGCCTAGTTCTGTTCTTTCTAATCAATCTCCATTTCCGATCTTGTTTAAAACTCTTCCAGATTTTTCTTTCTTTAAGGTCTTTGGTTGTCAGTGTTTTCCCTGGTTAAAACCTTATACCACTCACAAGCTCCAACCTAAGTCCTTATCTTGTGTCTTTTTAGGTTATCATCCTACTGTCAAAGGCTATAGGTGTTTAGATCCTGTTAGTGGCAAGATATTTGTTTCTAGGCATGTTATCTTCAATGAATCCTCTTTTCTTTTTTCTTCTACTACTCTCTCTTCTTCCTCTTCTCCTATCTCTTTACCTCACATTTATAATTTCTTCTGGCCTTCTTCTCTTCCTTCTGAGATTCCCACTATTTCTTCTTCCTCTACATCTTCTTCTTCTTCTTCTTTTTGCTCTAGTTCTCCATCTTCATCTACTCCTCTAAATGTTCTTCCTTCTTCTCAGGCTATTCCAATTACTTCTATTTCCATTGATCTTCCTCCACCTTCTGTTTTGCCGGTTCCTCCCTTGTCTTCCTCTAATGTTCATCCTATGCTCACTCGCTCCAAAACACAACCTCCTTTGTGTCTTACAGCTACATCATCTTCTTATCTTCACACTGAACCTCCTACTGTTCAAGCTGCCTTAGCCTCTCCTGTGTGGCTTACTGCTATGCAGGAAGAATTCCAAGCTTTACAGCAACAAGGCACTTGGGATCTTGTGTCTCTTCCTTCCCATAAAATAGCAATTGGTTGTAAATGGGTGTATAGAATCAAACGAAATTCTGATGGTTCTGTGGCAAGATATAAAGCTAGACTGGTGGCAAAGGGGTATCTCCAACAGGAAGGTGTTGATTTCCATGAAACCTTTAGCCCTGTAGCTAAGCAGCCTACAATTCGTATTTTTCTTTGCTTAGCTCTTCATTTCAATTGGCCCATTCATCAGTTAGACATATCTAATGCCTTTCTTCATGGCACCTTAGATGAGGAAGTATATATGTTACAACCTCCAGGTTTTATCCAGTCTTCAAATCAAGTGTGTAAGCTTAAGAAAGCCTTGTATGGACTTAAACAAGCTCCTCGAGCTTGGTATTCTACTTTCTCTAAATTTCTCCTTTCTCAAGGCTTTACTAACAGTCATGCAGATTCCTCTCTTTTTGTTCAACATACTTCCACCAGTCTTCTTATTCTTGTTGTCTATGTTGATGACATTTTAGTCACTGGTAGTGATCCTGCTCTTCTTAAACAATTTATTCAACATATGCATAATGTGTTCTCCATGAAGGAATTGGGAACTGTGTCCTACTTCTTGGGTATTTCGGTTCAAACCTTATCTCATGGTTATTTCTTATCCCAAACTAAGTATGCCACAGAGTTGTTACACAAAGCTGGTTTAACTGATTGTAAACCTTGCTCCACTCCTTTGATTGTCAAGACTTCTTATTCTTCTTCTTCTCCTTCTTCAGATGAGCTTCCTTTTTCTAATCCTTCTCTGTATAGAAGTATTGTTGGTGGTCTACAGTATCTCACTATAACCAGACCTGATTTAGCCTTAGCTGTGAATCAAGCATGTCAGCATATACATCTGCCCACTAATGCTGATTTTCAAGCTGTCAAACGCTTGTTGAGATATGTGAAAGGTACTCTTCACCATGGTCTGAACTTCACTGCTGGTCCCTTAACTCTGCATGCTTTTTCTGATTCAAACTGGGCAGGAGACAGTGTTGATCGCAGGTCCACTTCAGGTTACTGTGTCTATTTGGGGTCTAATATGATTTCTTGGAGTGCTAAGAAACAACCCATTGTTTCTAGGTCATCTACTGAGGCTGAGTACAGAGCATTAGCTAATGCCACTGCTGAATTAGCTTGGCTTCAACAGTTGCTGAAAGATATGCAAATTCACTCACTGTCTACTCCCGAGCTCTGGTGTGACAACATGTCTGCAATGGCATTGGCTTCTAATCCAGTGTTCTATTCTCGCTCTAAACATATAGAAATTGACTGTCATTTTATTCGGGATAAAGTTGTTGCCAAATTGATTGCTTTGAAATATATTCCTACATCTGATCAGGTAGCTGACATCTTTACCAAACCTCTTACTGCCTCTCGGTTTCTCTATTTGAAAGACAAGCTGCTTGTGCATCCATGCCCCATCAGCTTGCAGGGCAGTGCTAAGATAGATGATCATATCCAGCAGTCCCAACTGGAAGCAGAGTTAAAACCAAATTCAGATGTAGTCTGCAGCAGCAAACTCAGCTGCAGTAAGCTCAGCTAGAGGCAGAGTCAAAGCTGCAGCCAAATTCAGATGTAGTCTGCAGCAGCAAACTCAGCTGCAGTAAGCTCAGCTAGAGGCAGAGTCAAAGCTGCAGTCCCTTCTTTAATATCTGTAACAGTTTTAAATTTTTTGTTAGACAGTTAGAGTTGTTAGCTGAGTTAGTTACTGAGTTAGTTAGTTAGTTTCTGAGTTAGTTAGATTGTTATGAATTAGTTAGATATTTCTTCTATATAATATCTTGTACAGTGTATATGTTGATTTACTGAATAAAATAGAAAGATTCTTTTTCTCTTCACACACTCATTACTCTAACTAAAAATTATAAAAATATACTATCACATCATTCAATATAAATTTTATGCATACAAATTTTATTTGTAAATCGTTTCCCTGGATGGTATTCGAACCTGCTAATGAATAAATATGTACACAACTTCACAAATTTTACTCCTTTTTTTTATCAGCACAAATTTTACTCCTTTATTTTCATTACTTAAAAAAAAAGACTATTATATATCACTTTTCATCGAAACTTTAGTTTTTTTATTTAAAAATGTTAGCTATCCTAAATGAATTATCAAACTGGTTGTTTGGAATAATCTAAATAAGTGTATTTTTTAATTTTGTAAGAAAATATATGCAAAAAAATAAAGAAGTAATGTGACTAAAAAAAATAAAAAAATAAAAAATACATTTATATAACACACTCCAAACAAGCTATATGAGTGTGGAATGAGGCTTCCACACTCATGTGGTTTACACTCATGTTCTTTTAAAAGAATAATGATCCATCTAATTTTGCTCGTCATAATATGGAACTAGAAAAGCTAAATATGAGAGAGGAGTGTGAGATTACTTCACATAGGAGTGGGTTACGTCATTAGCGGTGAAATTTGGGGAACAAAATTAGAAAATGTAATAGGCCATAATAAAAAATAGCATCCAATTAGTACATATTAATGTATGTTTGGATGGGGAAAGATAATAGGTCATAATAGTTGAAATTAATTCTCATCAAGTTCTATAAAAAATAAGTCTTAGTAAAATTGTCGTTAAAAAATATTTTTTTGTGATGATTTTTTGAATGTTTCTAAAAATTGACAATTAGTGATTTTTTGTAATGATTTTTATAAATTATCACTAAACCATACAATTAGTGACATTTTTCTGTGATGAATTTTTCAAACTGTCGTTGAAAGTTGAAAATTAATAACATTTTTTATGACGATTTTTTTAAACAATAGTGACATTTTTTGTGACGATTTTCAAACTGTCACTGAAAATTAACAATTAGTAAGGTTTTTAATAGTGTAATGAAAAACGTCACTAATTATTATATGTCCTATTGGATAATAAATTTACTTATTAGGACCTACATATAAGTCCTCTTTTTCAAATAGGGGGATTTGGTCAAAGCCCCCTCATAATAAAACTTTAATGTATTAAGAACAAGTATACAAAAAGTTTTCCTTGAAAAGTCCAACACATAGTATTATTATCAAAATATTAAACTTTAAAATAATATAATTTTTGATGTAGATGTTGATTTTTAATAAAATTAGTAGTATTTTTAAAATTTTCGCATTAAGATCTATCAAAAATAATATCCATTTTGACTATGAAATTCTTAAAATATATATATATATATATATATATATATATATATTATTATAGTCGAAATTGATATAAACAGTAACAATAACATGTTACTCTATCTCATAGTAACATGTTATTTTGGCAATATTATCCATGAAAAAAAAAAAGATATTTTACTTTATCCTTACTGAATTATGTGTTTTTTCCTTACGGAGTTTATGAAGTAAGATAAATTAAGCTGTCTTTTTCACCAAATAAGAGTCCAATGGAAGAATTTTGGCTAAATTTTCCTTTAAAATATGATGAGTCTCAAATATACACTTGGGATTGTTTGGGATGTTCTAAATAAGTGTACTTTTTGACTTTTTATGAAATATGGGTTGGATTTGAAATAATGTGATAGAAAGGTGATGTGACTTAAATAAGATGATGTGACTTAAATAGGATAATGACTTTTTGACTTTTTTAGGAGATGACAAACAAGGCCTTAATATTTACGGTGATGCTACTTGCATCAATTAGTGTACATACTAGTGTACTAATTAGTGTTATAATATCATTAATGATCTTATTTATTATATAAATTACAAATACCTAAAATCTCTAAAATTATGTCATATCATCTGTTGATACACTAATTAGTAGATTAATTAATACATATAACATTATTCTAATATTTATTATACAAATCCACATAGAAAGTAATAAATAGCATTTTTCATACTCAAAAGAGTGAATGCATTTAATTTACCATCATTACTTCGAATGATTTTTGGTCACCTATAATTATATTATAATAAATAGCATTTAGTGTGTCAATTCATAGATTATCTGTTCGCATTTTAAAGTTTAAACGGCTATAGTCAAAACTCAAAAGTGGGATATACATAGAGTAATGCCTTACAAAGAAATATCTACATTAATTCTGATTTTTATTGAGAGAATTACAATATGGGACCCAAAAAAATTAGCGGTGATACGACTCACAAAGATACAAGGTGCAACTCAAAAATAACGGATGTTGCATTGCATCTCTTTATGTTTGTATTTTTTTTTATCTTATTTATTTTGTGTTAGTGAAAAATTTTCCATTTTTATTTGGCAACATGCGACTTGGTTTTCATTGCTGTGTGAGTGCTGCGATAATGTTTCAATGTGTCACAGAAAGTTTAGAGTCAAAATTAAATGCTTTAATTATGACAGAATTATTTGGGACACTTATATGTAAATTCTAATAGATGAACTTATTATTCAATAAGTCCTATGAGAATTAATAACGTTTTTCATCAAATATATACTATTAAAAAACGTTACTAATTATTAATTTTCAGCAACAATTTAAAAATTGTCACAAAAAATGACACTAATTATAAGTTTTACCAATAGTTTAAAAAAATCGTCACAAAAAGTCACTAATTTTTAACTTTTAGCAATAGTTCGAAAAAATTATCACAAAAAAAAAATGGCACTAATTGTAAATTTTAGGAACAATTTATAAAAATCGTGACAAAAAAAAGTCGCTAATTTTCAATGTTTAACGACAAATGCAAAAAATATTACAAAAAATTATTTTTAGTGATGATTTTACTATGACTTATTTTCAATAAGATTTGATGAGAATTAAGTCTAACTATTAGGACCTATTGATAGTTTATTCATATTATTTTGAGTTCTCATCGATATATTAAGCCTGTTTGATGTAATTTATTATAAATTAAAAATTGATAATTAGAAAGTAGAAGCCAAAGCCACAAGCCAAAGGCACCACTCTCCTAACCTTTAGATAATTAGATCTTTTTTTTAAATAAAGAAAAAATTATTTAAACTAAATCTACTAAGTAAAAACTATACAAAATAGTTGATACAGACTCTCAAAACAAAAACATATAGAAATAAAGACTAGATGGATCACATAAGTTATACCAAACAACTCTATGACATGGACATTTTTGAATTGTGTAAAGTCGTTGGCACACTAGACCCAAGCGTAAACACTAAATTTTGAAATGGTTTCATCATCATTCAATTTATCAAGACAAATTAAATTATTTTAATTGATTAAAGTCAAGATGGTCAACATATTCAAAATAATGTGGGTCCTACTAAAATTATGAAAGTTGATCCATTTAAATTCAGAACCGGTTGGGAGCTCGAATCTGAGCTCCCCCGAATGCCCCGAATTCCTTTTTCTTTTTCTTTTTTTTTTTCAGCAGAAGAAGGAAGAAGACGGAGGAGGGAGGAGGAAGGAGGAGGAGGAGGAGGAGGAGGGGGAGGGAAGGACTGGAGGGGGCCCTAAAAATGGAGGAAGAAGACGGAGGAAGAAGACGAGCAGAGGCGGAGGCAACGAGCAAAGGCGGTGATCGGCGACGGAGGCGGAGGCACGGCGATCGGCGGAGGCGGAGGCGCGGCGATCGGCGATCGGCGACGCAATCGGCGATCTGCTTCCCCTCTCTCTCTTTCTCTCCCTCTCCCTCTCCCTCTCTTTCTCTCTTTCTCTTTCTCTCCCTCTCCTCTTCCTCACTTCGTCTGAAATGGAGGAAGAAAAAAAAAAAAAAAATAGAATTTGTGAAACGACGTCGTTTCACAAATTAGGGGCATTCGGGGCCAAAAATTTCGAGGCACAAAACATTTTTCATTTAAATTATAACTTGTATTGACAATTGGATCAAGTGATTAGGTCAGCCCAAGATACGGGTCCCACATAGACACTTATCAAAATCTCCCAATAAATAAGAAATTGTAAAGTATCTAAAATCAAATTCCAAATCAAGTCATTTCCATAAAATATGAGACAAATTTCTCTCATTTTGAAAATTAAAATCAATTAAATATTGATCGAGGAGGGTTTCCAAAATAAACCCCCCCATTCTTTGAGCCTATAAATAGTGGCTCTCATTCATGGAAAAGTGGACGCTTGGCTAAAGACTCTACAGAAGGTCTGGAGTATTCCTCATAAGCCCTCAAGCTTTTAAGCATTTTTCAAGAGGCGTACAAGATCACCAAGCACATCGACGACGTGCCGCAACTCCTACATGTTCACGTATTAAGCCCACCAAAAAAATTGATTCGTTGTTTGTTCGAGATCAAACCGTTCAAACCCTCAATCAAGTTTCATTCCTCAAGCTTCTTTGCATGAAGACTTAGAGAAAGTTGTTAACTCGTTTAGTTCAATAACAAGCTTCTACAATTGTTGGATTGCAACTACACCAAGAGATTGAATCAAAGGATTACCATTGTAATTGGTGTAACCCACAGAGAATTGTACACATTTTTATTCAATTAATAAATTTATTGTTTGTGTATTTATTTCTTGTTTTAAGTGCAGGACACGAAATTTGTGTTTACAAGTTTGGCATGCCCAATGGAACATCTCTGCTTCTCATCTTTTTTTCTTAAATCAAGTTTTCAGAATCTCGTTTGATCAAGTGCAATGGCTTCAAAGAAGATTCAAACTGCTTTTATCAACAACAATGTTGCTGTTGCGCCAAGCAACAATCGTACCTCTATGGGTTTGATCACTCATAGCAAAGTCAAGGCTACCATTGCTCTTACAACTTATGGGGCTAGGTCAATTGCAAAGACAACAAACTAGGTGCATGACAAACCTCTTAATCTGCTACTATTTCCACATGTGAGGCAAAGAAAAAGGAAGTAAGGGGCTCTAAGAAATTTTTTTTTTGGTCTCAGAAGATTCCATGTTGAAAGGATTCTCTCCACACTCAACTCCCTTGGCTTCTGATGCAAACACAAGCATGGATTCATGCTCGGGGTTATCTTCTACTAGCCTAGACATTTGGTTTCGCCAAGTCATTCACAATCATCCTATTCAGTGACCATGCAAGTCAAGACTACTGGTACTATTTTGGTGGAAGAACAACTGGCAACAATGGCTCGTGCTGTTGAAAAACTCACAAAGGTTATTGAAGAGAGAGATCTCTAAATCACGTCGCTAATGAACAAGTTAAAAGCATAAAATGTGGGCAAAACAAGTCTAGACAATTCTCATCCACTTGGCTTTACACTGCAAGCCATACAAGTTGAAAATGTGGACCTCGCATCAAACTCCAAACAAGTCGTTGTTGCAAAGCATGCAATTGGTCCAAGTGCTCAACCAATTTCTATTGCTTCATTGTCTGTTCAATAACTCCAAAATATGATAGCAAACACAATCAGTGCCCAGTATGGTGCACCTCTCAAAGCACTCTCATGTTCTCCAAGCCTTACACAAGGCGGGTGGATAGTCTCAAAATGCTAATCGTTTATCAACCTCCCAAGTTCATGCAGTTTGATGGAAGAGGTAATCCACAGCAACACATCACCCATTTCGTTGAAACATGCAACAGTGCTGGGACAGAAGGAAATCTCCTTGTCAAGCAGTTTGTTCGATTCCTCAAAGGAAATGCCTTCGATTGGTACATTGACTTGGAGCCTGATTCAATAGACAGTTGGGATCAGTTGGAACAAGAATTCTTCAATTGATTTTACAACACCTGACAAACTGTGAGTATGGTGGAGTTAACTAACACTAGGTAATGGAAAATGAGTCTGTGGTGGATTACATCAGTTCAAACTCTAAGGTAGAAATATTATAGTCCTCAACTGTAGTACTAGGGGTAATCTCCAAAATCATTTAGTTCAGCTCATTTGAACCTGTGACAATATGTCCCAAGCCAAGATCTACATAACCATGCCAACATTGAAGAAGTTCCAGTTGCAAAAAGTGATGAGGATTGGACTTTCATGGCATCAAATAAATCAAGCAAAGGAAAACCCAATACTCAGTCTCCTCAAATGAAGAAGAAGCATTCTCATCAGTAACCCAAATAGAATATGGCAAGTAGAAAGGACAATGGAATGCTTGAAGTAAACGAGGTGCTTGAGCGAAACTCACCGGCACCAGTCACCTTAGAAAACTTCTTCCCAAAAGACTACTTCAATGAGGACTTGGTTGAGATAGTTTACATGTTTTCAGCTAATGAAGAAATAAAAGCCGACCAAAGTCAAAATTCTGTCACTTGAGTCTCAGTCTTTGATCGCATTGAAGCACATTCGCCTTGCGGTTAAGTTTTCAATAGGTTAAGTATTGCTAACCAAGACGAAGAAAGAGCAACATTTTGGCCACGCAAGACAGTCTTTTCTCGACTTCAAAGGGTAAATGCAAAATTTGAAAAAAGAAGAGCAAAATACAAAGACAAGGAAAGTTAGAGCCATTTCTACCAAAAATGATAAAGATATGCAAAGCTTGATTCCTTCTTGGTTGCAACATGTGACAACAGTTGAAGTTAGTAACGATGGTCATCTCAAAACCAAACGTTGCACCATTATATTGATTGGACAAAGAAAATTTCAATTGAAAGACGACAAGGAAGTCGTATGTCACTTCTTGAAGTCAACAAAAGTCTAAGACACTCCTTGATATGAGTCTAAACTATTTATAGGGAAAAAAAAAAAAAACAAAAAACAAACCAAAACAAACAAACATTTGTACCTTCACTACAACAAAATGCACCTTTGGCGACCAAAATTGGCGATTAAAAAAAATTTAGTCGTCAAAAGTTATGGAATTGGCGACTAACATTTTTTTTAGTCGCCAAAAGTAAAATATTTAGCTACTAATCTTTTTTAGTCGGGGTATATTTATTATTGGCGACTAAAAAAAAATTTAGTCGCTAAAAATGCCAAAATTGGCGACAAAAAAAAAAACTTAGTCGCTGTATATTGACTTTTGGCTACTAAAATATTTAGTCGCCGAATGGAAAATAAAAATATTATTTTTTTCTCTTTGGCGACTAAAGTTTTAGTCGCCAAAAACTTCTTTCAGCGACAAAAAAACAATTTAGTCGTCGTATACTGATTTTTGGCTACTAAAATATTTAGTCGCCGAATGCAAAATAAATTTATTTATTTTCCTCTTTGGCGACTAAAGTTTTAGTCACCAAAAACTTACTTTCAGTGACAAAAAATTATTTTAGTCGCCTTTAGCTGACTTTTTCCGACTAAATGTTTAGTTGCCAATTGTAATTAAAATTTTCAAAGAATTTACACTTTTGGCACTAAATTTGGCGACTAAAACAAATTTAGTCGCCAAAAGTGTAACAATAGGCGACTGAAATTTTTTTTTGTCGGCATTAGTTCATGTTTTGGCTACTAAAATAATTTTAGTCGTCATTTGTTAATATTTTCAGACTAAAATTTCGTCGCCAAATGTGTATAAAAATTTAGTGGGAAATGTTTCATATTGGCGCATAAATTTTTGCCCAAATCTGCTAGTCTTCACACGGTTCTATTCTATCTCTCTCTTGCTCTCCCTCTATCTCTCTCTCTCTCTCTCTCACAGAGAATCGATCACCATCGCCCCTCATATCGCCGTCGCAGACGACCACAGTTTCCGTCAATCTTCCACTGTCGAACATCGCCACCGTAGCTCACCATTGCCTCACCTCACCTCCCATTGATTTGCTTCCGGCGGCTTACTTCTCTGTACATTTTTTTCTCTTCTCATCTTCTCTTTTCCTCACCAGATCGATGATAATCTCCCCATCCTTTACTTCTCTCTGTGTTCGATTTTTGTTGGTTCATGATCTATGTTCAAAGTTATATATATATATATGTGTGTGTGTGTGTGTAAAGCTTCAGTGATTTCTATATGTGTGTGTGTAATTGGGTATCTGATTGTTCGATTTCCAAACCCTAATGGCAGAAATGGAAATTTGAAGTCTGTATATGTGTGTAATTGGGTATATGATTGTTGTTTGATTTGGTTGTTGGAAACCTAGAGGAAACGCTTTTGGTTACGTTTATCCAACTATTGATTACCAGGTACATGCTGATTTAAAATCAAAATTGAATTATTTTTTGTGTGATTAGAATGAAATTGAGCTAGGGCTAAATTGGAGAAGCTGTTCTGATTGTTGGATTTGATTATTTTGGATTGATTTGGGGGATTTTTTGATGGAAATTATTGTCATTTTGGATTCAAGTGTTATTAGTTTGAAAGAAGTGTTTTTAATTCCCTTTTCTAATTGATTTTGCAGGTATATGCTGATTTAGACTCTATTTTTTTTTTTCCTGTTGTTAATATGGACATGTATATTTGTATAGGCTGATTTTTTTTTCGTTGTTGAATGGAAGAAGAGGTATGTTTTATGATAGGTCTAACAATTTAATTGCCATATTGTCCAATGCATTGTCTTGATTGTTAAATTATATGGTTATAGAATAGTTTATGTTATTTTTGGGAAATCATATGCATTTAATCTGTGGAGGGGAAAAGGGTCTGAGGGAGGTAATTTCTACTAATAATGGTTTTATATTCTTACTGTTTGAGTTGAGTTATTATTTTAGTGCTAGTGTTCTTGAAGATGGTCCATAGTTTTTTGCGGGTCACTTTCTGATCCTGAAGAAATGGCACAAGATGATGAGGCTAAACATATCACCAGGGAAAATGTAGCGCAAGCAGAGCTGTGGTTCTTGCCACTGCTCTCCTTGTTTCCCTCTCACTTCACTTGGAAACAATTCAATTTTAAGGAAACTGTGGTTATTGCTCCAAGATTGGTAAGTTTATTCAATCTGCATTATTTGTTTCATATTTCATACCTTATGTTCATCTTATATGTTTCTTTATTTAACCCTTCCCCACTTACATTTCTAGACCCGTAGAGGTGGTGTTGATGAGCCATTTGCATGCGAAAACAGAAAGTATTTAAGGAAACTGTGTATAGGAAAGGTGCTCATTTAAATGCTTTAGTTATAGCTATGATTGCAATCTATCATTTTCCTAATGAATGAGTAGGATATTTTTAGATCTGAACCAATCTACTTTTGAATAGGATGTCACATTCAAAGTGGATTATACTGTACCATCTATTGGGCAAGAATTTGGCTCTGTTTTCCTTGGTGATAAGAATGTTGCATTGATGGTTGTTTCTGATGGCTGGGTAAAGGTATATTACTCTTGATTTGTGCATACATTTTTTATTTTAATATCGAATTTTGGTTGTCTATGGGTGGGCAATTGCTGAATCTGCTGGGTGCAGGTTAGGGAGCAGGGTCAACAGAAATGAAATGCTAGTCCTTTCTTAGCAGAACTACTACGTCTTGAAGAGCAAGCCAAGCAACAAGGGCTAGGACGTTGGTCCATGGTTAGTCTAAGTTCTTTACTTCCATTTTCTCCCCATACTTTTCCGACTCTTGCTACTCCTTTGATCAGAATGCATTTTCATGACTGTTTCGTCAGGATACATCGCTGGGCACTGGATTTCAAACTTTTATTTTTATTTATTTATTTTTAAATAATGCTATACAATCAGAAAAATTATTCAAAAAAATATCTAGAATTTAAAATTTATAAGACCAAATTTAGTTTGATTTGACCCTATAAAGAAGTTTAAATCTAGATGATAGGGTTGAATTATAGTTGAATTTTAGGTTGGAAGTGCTTTTACTTTGCTTTTCAATGCAAAAGTTGAAGTAATTTTTGCTTTCAAAAGCAATGTAAGTACTTTTTATTTATTTATATTTTTGGGGATACTTGTTCCCTAGTTAGATTCATGATGAACTTTTACAGTTGAATTTGTCTTATATTTTTGCTTGTTTTGTGTTTTGATGATGGTATGGTAGACTTTTCTAATGTGGTGGTAGGTCCATACCCAATTGGTTGGGTATCCAATGCCATAGTAGTACCCCAAAAAAATTACAAAAATACAAAAATACTAAAGTGCTTATTGATAATCTTAATGGTTAATCAAGTTGATAGAATATACCCAACTCAAGGACTTATAATAATAGAAGATGAATGACAAAGATAAATGATAAATCTTGTCTTCTAACTGTAATTCACTAAGATTAGCAAGGAATCAAGTTCAACTACAAGATTTTCACTTCTTCTTCTTTTTTTTCTTTCTTTCTTATGATTATTAATATGCATCTCTCTAAATGAAATAGGGATTGCTTTAAATGATGGTGATTGATATGTAGAGAAATTAAAACAAAATACTAATTAATACAAAAAATACTGTGGAAGAATTATTATTATCTGAAGCTAGCTGTTGAGATAATAATGCACATAATGTGGATGGGAAATGCATCTGAATAGAAATAGGTACACTTGTCCAATAAGTGAATTTTTTTGAAATATTATTAACTAGCTACAAGGAACAATTGCCCTTCATTTATAGTAGCTAGAAGGGATTTTAATTTTCAATCTTGAAATATTGAACATGATCGAGTAGTTGTATAATTCTTAATCAACTTCCTTTTGACAATTCCATTTTTTTTTTTAAATTAGGGGAAAAAAAGAGGGATATATAACTATAAGCAATCCAAATTTATAGGCTTCTAATTCTAAATAAGATGTTTAGATATTATGACTAAAAAATGGGCAGTAGCTGGAATTGAATTTTCCCTACAGGTTGCAGCTGGAGCCTCAATTACCTAATTAGGTGGAATTTTGTGACATCAAGGCATCAATAAAGCAACATAAATGGGTGAAAGCCAAAGATAAATGATACTGCAAGTCATGATGCCCCATCTACAGGAAGAATGTACAATTATAAACTGGTCAAGAATTGATCCTAAGCAGAGAGCTACATGTGTTCAAAACCTAGCATGTTAGAGTTTGGAAATTATATAGTGATTTACATTGTTGTGTAGAGTTAATTTAGCAATAGGTTAAGTTCGAAGTATAAATCTTGGTTAATGGCATCAAAACTGGACTATGATGAGGGTACAAATCTTGTTGCATGGCATGGGCAATGCTTGGTTAATGGGGAGAGGCTGCTAAGGATCTTCACTTGGCATCAAAACTGGACTATGATGAGGAAATAAGTGCTGTACTAAAGAAGGTTTGCCTTCTTTTTTAATGTTTTGAAATACTATGTATCTTTTACATTATTAAGGGTAATCTTTCCCTGATGTTTCTTTGCAACTGGTGTTGTCTTTTCTTTCTTTGTTTCTTTATTTTTATTTTTATTTTTATTTTTTTCTTTTGGGTGAGATTTTGGAGGATGCATTGTGAGCTATGATAAAGATGCTTACAAGTAACAAGCATACACATTATTGTGAAAGACATGAGAACATGCTAAAAGAGGAGTGAAACCATTATATTAGCATTTCCTGTTTTAGCATCTCACTTAAGTTTTTCTGCACAGGTTGAACCCAATGCACAAACTTAGTTAAGGAACACCGTAGGAAGTATGAGAAGTTGCGCAAAGAACGAGACGAAAGAAAGATTGAACGTGAGAGACAAAGTTGTCATGCTGAAGCTCAGGTATGATATACTTGTTAATAAAGTTCGCTATTAATCATCTTGAACAAAAGCTACTCAAGAAAGTAACAAACTTTCTTCCAAAAATATGGTAGAAAAGCAGCATGATCTAAATGAAAACAAAACTGGAAAAAAAAAACAAAAGAAAAAAAAACCGATTGTTCCGATTAATATAAAAAAACAAACCCGACTTATGCCTCATAAGGCAGAACTTGACTAAGAACCAACTGGAAATACTAGATCCTGAATTGTGGGATTTGTTAATAAGGAGTTGAAAATTTTGAAACCACAGAATCCATGTCACTCTTAATTCTTAAACTATGTACAAACATCTTTCTAAAATTGGACCAATGGTTTGAATTCACATCCTTCTAAAATCTTGCAAAGTGATTTGAAATGTAGAGAAAGTGCTGCTAAATTGTGGTCCCACAAGACAAACATCTACCTTCCCCATATGCATGTTGTGCAAGACAACACTCCAAATAATCTCTGAACAAAGCTTCTAACATAGGTATTCATTTTATTTTCTGGATTGAAAATTTTTAGTACTTCCTTGTTAATTTTTATGAAATAAAGACTCTTACATATCACATGTCCTATCCTTAGAAACGACAATAATTCAATTTTATTCAATTCAAACTCAAGTTTCTTTAATTCTCATCTTAAAAATTAAATAATTTTGTTCCCATTTATTAGGAGTGTTAGGTTTTTATTGTTGGCAACCCCGTTTGACAAAACTCCTTTGAGTTGTAATTTTATTCGCACTTCTATTTCAGTGAGGCTATGAGTTTATTAGATGCAAATCCAAACCCGAATCGAGCCATGCAGAGAAGTTTGTGATGTTAATGCTTTCAAGATTGCCACTTCGTTGATTATTACGGGGGTCGAGCTGCCCGGTCAGCTCGCGGCCGAAGCAAAATGCAAAATTGCATTCAAAATTGCATGTCTTCCATTGGTCGCTCGAGCCAAGAAGAGCTCGCTCGAGCGAAGGTTTGCTTATTCCTCGCTCGAGCCAAGGATCCGTCGCTCGAGCCAAGGCACTAGTAGAAATCATGAAAATTACACTCCTCGCTCGAGCCAGCAAATCTTCGCTCGAGCGAGCCTCAGAATCCGGATTTCTCAAGAAGTTTGTTTTCTTCCCAATCTTGGATTACTTTTGGTTCTCCATAAATACTTGGTTTTCTCCCAAAACTAAGTGATTCATTGAAGTCCTCCAGATCTTCTTTTTGGTTCTTAAAGGTTTATATCTGGGGATATTTTGATTTTTTTCTTTGATGTTTTATTGAGTATTCAACTCATGGTTTAAAGAGAGTACATCAAAGATTTGTTTGTTATACACAAAAGAGAGAGTTGTTCTTCAGTTGTGAATTCTGAAGAATTCGAGCCTGAAGCTTTGGTGGAATCCGGAGTGGCTCATCAGAAAGACAATTCCGTGCTGAAGATGGGGTTGGAAGAGGCACATAGAGGTTGGTTCAATTAGGCGTTGTGGATTCGCTAGATAATTGAGAGTATACCTGTGTAATTCCTTTAATTCTTCTTAGTGGATTGTCTTGTGGCAGTTGCCCGTGGTTTTTTGATCACAATTGGAAGGTGTCCAATTGTGGTTTTTCCACGTAAAATCTTTGTGTCTCTTTCTCTTGATTGTTTGATTGGGATTGTTATATTTTGCTTAAAATTGGTACATAATCACAAATCAACATCTAGGGGGTTTCTAGATTTTTCAAGGAGTGTTGCTGCTGTTTTTGGAGTGCTGCTGTTGCTGCTGCAGAAATGGAGTATTGCTAGCTGTTGTTGTTGCTGCTACTTGCTAGATATGGAAAGCTCTGCCTTGTGCTGTTCTTTAGATCAGTTTGGATGAAGACAGAGGCGGCAATATGGATGAAGACTCTCTTCCTGGGTAGGTTCTACTCTGTGCATAACTTTGTGGCAAATCTACAGCAAGTAAGGAAGTCCATTTGGTTAGGTAGATGAGTTTGAGTTGGGTGTTTGGGAATGTGATTAGTTTGTTTTGCTGAAGAAGTTTGTTCTGATCTTACCTCTGGAAAATAGGCCTAAGGACTGAATTTAGGTACTTCATAGCGCAACAATTTATGGTTTACTTAAATGTTTCATTTGGTACTAGTCTAACTTAGAAGTTAGAAGGGTTATGATCATGGGTATGGTATGATATTTCTATTTTGTCTAAATCTAGTTTTATCTCTTATTCAAATTGTGCTCATACTGTTACTTGTTGCCCTTGTTAATTCATAACAATTCAATTTTAGTTAGTGTCCCACAATATCATAGGTCTTATTTCTTATTATAAGGTGTCACTCTACATGGATTGATTTCAGGAAATTCTGGCTTTTGTAACTATATCTGCATGTGCTTTGTCTATTGTCATTGTTAATAGAATGATCTTAGGACTGAAGTTCTTGGAATATGTATAGACTGCAGAGGAGGCTATGAGATCGATTGAATCAACATTTTTCTTTCGATTGATAACCTCATCATGCCTCATCATGCCAGTGTTCAAATTGTTTGTTAGGCTCTAATTTATTTAGCTATGAATGATATTATGTTTCTTTTTTTATTGTTATTTTTATTTTAATTGATAGATTTAGTTTTCTTTTTCTTTCTATTTTCCCAATTATACATTTTAGTTGCTGCCTTAAAAGGATAATAAATTGGATTTGTGTAGTCGAAAAAGGGCATTTCGGGGGCGAAAATTCAAAACAGTCCCCGAACGACCATGTGGCTCTCATGGACAGCTTCCCCTTGACAAATAGGACCTATGACAACTGACGGAATGTAATTCGGACCCATAGGTTGGGAGTTAGAGCCGAATACGCGCTAAACTTAGTCGAAAAAGGGCGTTCCGGGGGTGAAAATTCAAAACAGCCCCCGAACCACCGCGTGGCTCTCACAGATAGCTTCCCCCTTGACAAATAGGACCCGTGACAACTGATGGAATGTAATTCGGACCCGTAGGTTGGGAGTTAGACCCGAAAACGCATTAAACTTAATTGAAAAAGGGCGTTCTGGGGGCTAAATTTCAAAACAGCCTCCAAACCACTGTGTGGCTCTCACGAACAGCTTCTCCATGACAAATAAGACTTGTGACAACTCACGGAATGTAATTTAGACCTGTAGGTTGGAAGTTAGAGCCGAATATGCCTTAAACTTAGTCAAAAAAGGGCGTTTCGGAGGCAAAAATTCAAAACGGCCCCCAAACCAGTGTGTGATTCTCACAAACAGTTTTCCTATGACAAATAGGACTTTTGATAGCTGACGGAACGTAATTTGGACTCGTAGGTAGAGAGTTAGAGCCAAATACGCACTAAACTTAGTCGAAAAAGGGCGTTCCGAGGGTGAAAATTCAAAACAGCCCCCAAACCACTATGTGGCTCTCATGGATAGCTTCCCCTTGACAAATAGGACCTGTGACAACTGACGGAATGTAATTCGGACTTGTAGGTTGGAAGTTAGAGTCGAATATGCCTTAAACTTAGTCGAAAAAGGGTGTTTCGGTTGCAAAAAATCAAAAGAGCCCCCGAACGACCGTGTGGCTCACACGGATAGTTTCTCCATGACAAATAGGACTTGTGACAACTGACGAAACGTAATTCCGACCCATAGGTAGTGAGTTAGAGCCGAATACGTCCAAAACTTAGTCGAAAAAGGCGTTTCGGGGGTGAAAATTCAAAACAGCCTCCGAACGATTGGGTGGCTCACACGGATAGCTTCACCATAACAAATAGGACTTATGAGATCTAACAGAACGTAATTCGGACCCGTAGGTTGGGAGTTAGAGCCGAATACCCCCTAAACTTAGTCGAAAAAGGGCGTTTCGGGGGCGAAAAATCAAAACAGCCCTCAAACGACCGTGTGGCTCACACAAATAGCTTCGCCATAACAAATAGGACTTGTGACAACTGACGGAACGTAATTCGGACCCGTAGGTAGAGAGTTAGAGCCGAATACGTCCAAGACTTAATCGAAAAAGGGCGTTTCGGGGGCAAAAATTCAAAACAGCCCCCAAACGACCGGGTGGCTCACACAGATAGATTTTTCATGACAAATAGGACTTGTGAGATCTGACGGAACGTAATTCGGACCCGTAGGTTGGGAGTTAGAGCCGAATACCCACTAAACTTAGTCGAAAAAGGGCATTTTGGAGGCAAAAAATCAAAACAGATCCCGAACAACCGTGTGGCTCACACAGATAGCTTCACCATGACAAATAGGACTTGTGACAACTGACGGAATGTAATTTGGACCCATAGGTAGAGAGTTAGAGCTGAATACGTCCAAGACTTAGTCTAAAAAGGGCGTTTCGGGGGCGAAAATTCAAAACAGCCCCCGAACGACCATGTGGCTCACATGGATAGCTTCACCATGACAAATAGGACTTGTGACAACTGACGGAATGTAATTTGGACCCGTAGGTAAAGAGTTAGAGCCGAATACGTCCAAAACTTAGTCGAAAAAGGCGTTTCGGGGGCGAAAATTCAAAACAGCCCCCAAACGACTAGGTGGCTCTCACGGATAGCTTCGCCATGACAAATAGGACTTGTGAGATCTGACGGAATGTAATTCGGACCCGTAGGTTGGGAGTTAGAGCCGAATACCCCCTAACTTAGTTGAAAAATGGCGTTTCGGGGGCGAAAAATCAAAACAGCCCCTGAACGACCATGTGGCTCACACGGATAGCTTCTCCATGATAAATAGGACTTGTGAGAACTAACGGAACGTAATTCAGACCCGTAGGCAAAGAGTTAGAGCTAAATACGTCTAAAACTTAGTCGAAAAAGGGCGTTTCGGGGGTGAAAATTCAAAACAGCCCCTGAATGATCGGGTGGCTCACACGGATAGCTTTGCCACAAATAGGACTTGTGAGATCTGACGGAACGTAATTCGGACCCGTAGGTTGGGAGTTAGAGCCGAATACGCCCTAAACTTACTCAAAAAAGGGCTTTCCAATGGCGAAAATTCATAACAGCCCCCGAATACGCCTTACACTTAGTCGAAAAACTTACAACACTTAGTTAAAAAAGTAACAACTTTATTAAAATAACATCTACATATTCTAATAATTGCCTTTACATATTTATAGGACGAAGAAATTACATATTACATTGTTTGTGCAATTGGTTGGAATAAATATTGCATGATACATATATATATATACACTTTCTTTTATTTCCAAGAAGACATTTCTTGATTGTTCTACCTTAAATGCATGTTAGAACATGTTTCATATGGCTGACTGAATTGATATTTTGTAACCAATTCTAATGTTTCATTTTTTGTTTTTCTTTGTAGATGGTTTTGTTGCGTAGACTTGTGGATAATCCATATCGGTGTATGGAGAAGAATTTTCACTTTTGTGTAGAACTAATATAATACTTTTGTCGTCCTCAGCTTTTGTGTAGTTCATTATTACTGATACAGAAAACTTTTGGCAATCAACAAATAATGACTGTCGTGGTACATAGATCACCTTCTGTCGTGGTACATACATACCATTTGTCGGCGTACATATAGGACGTTTTGTCATGGTCCATAGAAAACTTTTGTCGTGGTACATATATCACCTTTTGTTGTGGTACAGATTACGATGATAATTTGTACCATGCCAAATGGTAATTTCGCTTGGTAGTATATATATTTTTTTTGTATACGGAGGGCTTTGATTTTTATATGACATTTTGTATGGAATTATTATTTTTGTTTGGACAATAGTTGATTTGTATAGACTTTGATATTTAATGTTATTTAGTTTTGGTATATGGATGCAGATTGTGGAATGATTGATTGTATGTATCATTTTGTTTTTATATGTATTACAGGTTGCATTGTATATAAACAGGTTGTGGAGAAATTATAATTTCGCGATAAAACATAATATCATGTTTTTGGCGACTAAACAATTAGTAGCTAAAAAGAAATTGGGAAAAGACATTTGGCGACTAAAAGTTTTGTAGCCAAAAAAAAAAGAGAAGATATTTGGCGACTAAAAGTTTTGTAGCAAAAAAAAAAAAAAATAGACATTGCGCGACTAAAATTTTAGTAGCCAAAAGAAAATCAAACATTTGGCGACTAAAATATTTCGTAGCTAAAAACAAAAGATTAAATTATAAACACACTTTTGCCGACTAAAATTTTAGTAGCAAAAAATGTAGAACTTTAGGCGACCAAATATTTAGTAGCCAAAAGAGGAATTCTTTACCGACTAAACATTTAGTAGCCAAAGGTGGGGACTTTCGGCGACTAAAATTTTAGTAGCTAAAAATGTGGGACTTTAGGCGACTAAAAATTTGGTCACCGAAAAGGGTCTAATTTAATTTAATGTCCAACCTTTTGGCGACTAAAATAATTTTAGTCTCCAATTAGCTTTCCCGACCACTCTTCGGCTACTAATTTTGCGACCAAAAAATTTAGTCGTTAAAGCCCTTCGGCGACTAAAAATTGACTTTTGATGACTAAAAATTTAGTCGCCAAAAGTGAAAATTCTTGTAGTGCTTGAACTACATTTTGGCTTGATCCCTTCCAAGGGTATGTAGGTAAGTTGGGACATGTCTCAAGTTCAGTCCACAACCAAAAACAAAAGTAAAAAAAAAAAATCATTGTCAAAATAAATAAACCAAAAAAATGAAGAATACAACTGGTAAAAGTTTGAAGTTAACCCATAAACTCAAAATTTGATGATGCTGACAAGAGCTTGAAATAGGCAATATTAATTTTGATTGTTGAAACTTTCCATCGTGACAAGACACAGAGTTGAGGCTACCTTGGAACGACATGCAATTGCAACAACTCTCTTGCAGTAAAAAAAACATTGGGATGACATGCAAGTGTATCGGCTCTCCCGTGTTTCAAACATTGGGGGCGACATGCAAGTATAGCGGCTCTCCTGCCATTCAAACACATTGAGTTAGCATGCAAGTGAAACAGCTCTCCCGCCGTTCAAACACATTAGGACGTAATGCAACTGCAGCGGCTCTCTCGCCGTTCAAATATTAGGACGGCATGCAAGTGCATTGGCTCTCCTACTATTCAAACACATTGGGACAACATGCAAGTCCAGTTCCCACCATTAAAACATTGGGATGACATGTTGTGGACGATGTGCCTTTTTCGAGTCTAAGGTCTGTTCCCACACAAATGTTGTACCAACTTGCCTTAACAACAAAGAGACACCACTTAATTTTAAAGGGAAATTAAAAAACCTTTAATAATAAAAACTAACTTAAGGATCAATCCATCATAACTAGAAAATTCTAGGTTTGGGCGCTTAGGTACAAAAGGGGAAGGTAATTGAATGATAGCACCCCATTTTGTCCAATCTGAAGATTGACCTGTACTAACTTTTTATTTTATGATTTTAGTAGTCAATTATTTATATGAATTCATTTTAAGCCTAAAACCCTAAAGTATTCTAAAACTGTGTGATTTTAATAAAATGAACATCATTTATTTTAGATTAAAGGAATAAATTCACATTTTTAAAAAATAATGATTTTCAATAAATAAATAAATAAAAAGTGAATTTTATTAATCCATGGCTATAAACCTAACCTAAAATAAATAATATATTCACAAAAACATTCAAAACAGACAGTTCTGCATAGAAAGAGCATTTAACTTAGATCATTCAAAAGATAATTCAAATAGCAAGCACATGCAATAGAGAACTTACTTGGATACCCACTTTCAACGTCTTTCATGCATTACATAAATTAAATATGACCTAATATGCAACTACTCATACAAAAGATGATCCTAGGCCTAGTTTGAAACTACTAAAATGATGTTCATACATAAAAAGCAAATAACAAATAAAAGTAAAAATATAAACTAACTATATAATAATTCAAACTGGACCTAATATGTGATATCTACATAATTAAACAACCCTAAACATGTTGTTCTAATCAAAATAGAGAAATCATGCTAAGATAGGCAAAAAAGCGAGAAAAATCGACAAACTACATGATGAGATGATGAATGGATATCCTAATGATGATTAATTATTAAAATAAAGATCAAAAGAAGTACTGAAATACAAAAAGGGAGTGGGTTTACCTATTGGTTTGATTAAACTAAAGAATACGTGAAGAAAAATGCAAAGAAACTCAAGTTTTTTGCTTGTAAGCCTCCCTCAAGCAAAAGTTTCTGATTATGTTCAAGTTCTTCAAGCTTTAGAGGATTTTTAGAAGTTAGGAGTTGTTGTTTAGGGGTGGTATTTTCATAGCTAAGGCAAGGGATGGGGAGAAGAGGGTGTTTTGCTCTCAAAACTCACAAAATGGCTCTAAGAAATCTAACCCTTTGAAAAGAAGGGTGACGCATTCCTTTTATAGGCAGAAGGGAAGCTTCTGGAGCCCTCCTAGGGTTTCCATTGCTTCCTCTTGCCGCCTCCCTCCAACATTGCACTAAGATTATATTACCAAAACTGGCTCTGCCACGCATGGAAGTGCACACGCACAAAGCTTATGCGCATGCACAACCAATGTGTGCACGCACAAACCACATGCGTGCGCACCATTTGCCTTGGTACACGTGTCTCCATGCATGCACATGTGCGGGGTCCTATGCCCTTAGCTTGTTTGTGGTCCAAGTAAACCTGAATTGCTTTTTGATTAATATTTTTGATAAAACTGGCCACTAATTTAAAAAAATTTCTTTGATCAAAGCATAACTGAACTTTCCTCTCTTCCTCGGGATTAAATAGTTTATTTTTGACTAAAAACGAGTCCAAGAACAGCCATTTTTACAAAAAGTTAATTTTTT
Organism: Camellia japonica; assembly: GCA_030407325.1. Classification (NCBI taxonomy): domain Eukaryota; kingdom Viridiplantae; phylum Streptophyta; class Magnoliopsida; order Ericales; family Theaceae; genus Camellia; species Camellia japonica. The sequence continues at coordinate 97,626,053 of JAPPVO010000002.1, read as the reverse complement.
TTTTTTGCTAAAACAGGCTAATACAACAACTCTAAACAACCTTAAACATTCCAAAGATGAAATAGTTACCTTTTCATCATCGGAAGGCTTACAAATACCTGAAGGCTTGTAATTGGTCAAAATGGGATGTCTACACATGCAAGTGCTGTGGCTTTTCCGCAACCAATAACATTGGGACAACATGCAAGTGTAGCGACTCTCCCATCATTGAGAAGTCTTGATACGACGTTGTGGTAATATAGTGACGAAAGGCAAAAGCAATAAATTCCCCACCATTGTGAAGTCAAAGATTCAAAAGCCTCTATTCCTCACCCCATCTGTCAATAATGATAAAAATAAATAAATAAATAAGTAAATAATACCTTTACAGTTATGGTGGCCCTTGAAGAAGATGAAGAGATCTTTGTCCAGACTCTTTAGACAAAAATCTTGCTTGATTAAGCAACACTGAAAAAAAAAAAAAAAAAAAAAAAAAAAATTGCACATGCAAGTAAAACAACTCACCATTATAGTCCACCTTGTGGATGCATATTTGTGTGGATGACATCATGTCAGGTTGACCCTTTAAAGTCCCAAACAACTAGTTGGAAGCCAATAAAGTGGTAGACATAAAGAGTAAAAGACATGACGTGATGTACTGTGTATGAATCATGTAAAGATCAAATCAGCAAAGAACCAAGGTGCAACAAAACAAACCTGAAAAAGATGAGAAGGAACAAAACTGCACTGTGTGCAAACAAAACCACAATTGAAGAATGGCTGCACACACCAAATGAACGGAGGATTGATGAATTTTGGCCTTGGATGCATTTGAATGGGAGCGACTCTGCCCTTCTTTATATGAAAATAAACAAATAAATAATTGTAATGGGTGAATTTTGGAGAGATATATTTCTCTTTGGAAACTTTCCTTAAACAAGGATGGCAATAATATATTCAAGAATCAAGGGTGCCAACCTAGTTGGGATCTTTGTGTTCGCTTTGATGTTTTTTGCACTCATTTTCTTCCATCCTCTTTTTTATTGATGTAATCAAATTATTATTATCAATAAAGTTCTTCTTTTGCCGATAAAAAAAAATAATAATCAAGGGTCAATTGATTTCCTGCAGAAAAGGCAATAAGAAAATAAATTTGGTCCAAATTAAAGTTATTCCAAGAAAAGCTTTGACTACGCCAACTTATTTGGAATTCTATATGCTGGAAGACGAAAAATAGAAGATGGAAAGGAATATGTTGCAAAGTTTTCGATATGATTAAGGTGTAATGTAACAACACACCCCATTACGTAACATTTAGTTCGTTAAAAAATTGGAGGCAGACAAGGTTTCATGCAATAATGTAGTATCAATCTCGTTCAAGTAGCAAAATGTATGGCTATTGTGCCCTTTCACGGGTTGGCAAGTCATCTCCGGTACTCACGTGTACCAAAAAAAAAATTACTTCAAGCATTGTCTTTAAAGGTGTAAATGAACCAAATTGTTCAGGAACAAGTTTAACTCGATTCGTTAAGGGCTCAGTTCGCGGTTAGTAAACGATCCGAGTTCGAATTTAAATATTAAGCTCGTTTAGTAAACGAACCGAGGTCAAATTTGAATAAGCTCGATTCATTTATCTTTATTTAAATTATATAATAAATATATTATTTATATATTAAATAATATAAATAATATTAAAAAAATCTTATCAAGCCGAGCTCGAGCTTAGCAAAAATCGACTCGACTCGGCTCGGCTCGGCTTGACTCTTTTGCAGCCCTAATCATCTTTATGCTAGCAAGCAAGCATGTCAACATAATCTTGAAGTGGGAGCAATTTATAAACACTAAAATGTTGAGATGGTTTAATCACCATTCAATTTATCAAGACAAATTAAATTATTTTGATTGATCAAAGTTAAAATGGTCAAAATATTCAAAACAATGTGGGTCATACCAAAATTATGAAAGTTTAACCCATTTAAATTATAACCCAAATGGATAATTGGATCAAGTGGTCGGGTCAGTCCAAGATGTGGGTGCCACAGAGATACTTGTCAAAATCTCCAAATAAATAAGAAATTGTGAAGTATCTAAAATCAAATATTCAAAATTGAATCATTTCCATAAAATAGGAAACAAACTACTCTCATTTTGAAAATTAAAATCAATTAAATATTGATTGAGGAGGGTTTCCAAAGCAAACCCGTCATTCTTTGAGCTTATGAATAGTGCCTCTCATTCATAGAAAAGTGGACTCTTAGTTGAAGACTCTACAGAAACTCTGGAGCTTTGCTCACAAGCCCTCAACCTCTCAAGCATTTTTCAAGAGGTGTAGAAGATCACCAAGCACATCGACGATGTGCCGCATCTCCTACGTGTTCAAGCATCAAGCTGGCCAAAAGATTGATTCATTGTTTGTTCGAGACCAAGCCGTTCAAACCCTCCATCAAGATTCATTACCCAAGCTTGTTTGTGTGAAGACTTGAAGAAAGTCATTAACTCATTCAATTTAACAAGAAGTTTCTACCATTGATGGATTACAACTATACCAAGAGATTGAATCAAAGGAACACCATTGTAATTAATGTAACCCACAAAGACTTGTACCCATTTTTATTCAAATTAATAATATTTATTATTTGTTCATTTATTTCTTGTCTTAAGTGCAGGACACGAAATTTGTGGTTACACCAAGTTTCTTGGGTAAATTATTGTAAGAGAAGATAATTTGAGGCTCGGAATCAAGTGGGACCAATCGGAGTCAAGTTAGAAAGTCCAAAATCAATGGGTCCAAAGAAATTATTACCAAATGGGCCTAAACAAATCCTATCAAAATGGGCCTAGAGGAGAGTCAAACCAATTGGGCCAAGGGGGACCCAATAAATTTATCTCTAAGAAAATCCCAACAAGACCATCTGAGGAGGCACAGATCATACGGGCGTCCGAGAGAATTAATCATTGCTTTCAGAAGAGATGATATCCTGGAGGTAAGGCTGTGCAAAATACCACCCAATCTGCTAAAACCGCACAAATTCGCATCAATCAGCACTACTCTAACCGCTAATCGCGGTTTAAACTTTAAAATTTATAATCCGCCAACCGAACCGCTCCACTCCGCTATAGTTAATACATATATATTTTTTAACCTCTAATGAAATATCAATGTAAAAATGAGTGTGAGAGAGATTTAAGATGTGAAATTTATTACAAATTAGTGGTTATATATATGCAACATATTATGTAAAATTACTTTGTGTTATATATTTAAAAATGTAATGACTCGGATTCTAGATCAAATTGGTATTGATGGGCTGGCAAGTGAACTTTAAATAATATAATTGAGGATTCTTGGGTGATGTTTGGAACCTTGATTGAAGCCTTAACAAAGTGTTTGGGCAAGATTAGATCAAAAGCCCCAAGTTTGAGTTTTCGTTTTTGACCAACCTTCACTCTTTTGCCTTTTTCTCCTTCCATACTTGAATTTGAATGTGAGGCTAGAACCATTGGAAAGCTTGTTTCTGGGGCTTCGATTTGGACACAAGAATGACCTAAAACGAAGTCCGAACAAGAGCGTTATTCTTGTTTGAATTTTGAGTTTCTGTGTTGGAAGCATGCTTGCTCGAGCGAACAGTGCGTTTTTTAGAGATTCTGGGAGCTTCTTTTCTCCGCTCGAGCCAAGCTTCCTTCACTCGAGCGAAGGGTACGAATTCAGCATGTTTAAAAATCATTTTTGGTCCGCTTTTTCTTGGTTCTCTCTTGCTCTTTCTCTCTCTTCTCCCTATTTTCCACCATTGTTGTGGGTTTCAAGCTTTCAAGCTTGAGTTTTATCCCCTTCCTTTCACTTTTCACCCCATGTTCCTTATATCAAAATGAAGAGCACGCCTAGGGCTTTCTATCTATCCAAGCGAATCGTGTTTTCGTTGAAGTCGAAATTTCAGATTTCTCTCTCTCTCTCCTTGCTTAAGGTAGGGATTTTCCTTACTTCTCTTCAAATATTATCTTGTGGATAGATGGGTGTAGACGCGCCCTCGAGGGCCTCATGCTACAGTTCGGACTCAAATTGTCACGGCTCTTAATCTGATCTCACAATGTGTAATTTGAGATTGATAAATCACCAAAGAGTCCAAATCCGGCAAATCGTTTTGGAAAACTGATTTTTGTAAAGAAGTGCCAAACATAGACTGCTTTGCCAGATACAGAGTTGCCACCTAAATATTTTATTTTGGGGGAATTTAGGAAACCCTAACTCGTGCCTAAGGCCACGTGTCCGTCATCACCAAAGTTGCCTCAGCTCGAGAACTTGGGTACGATTGGGAAAGGTCAGCTATGAGCACCCCCGCTCTCCCGATCAAAGATCGGCCACTACTAAACATGATATCTAGTTTTTGAAAACACATGTATTCTTATTCCGATTAATTAGCTAGAATTACTATGTGATGCGCACAGCAAAACAAGTATAGACTAGATCGCCTAATTTGGAATAAAGCATCGCATATCCGTTTGTTTGGAAAATGGTTTGAAGTTTGCTACTCGTAAGTAGGCTAAAATGCGGATTTCAATGAATTGCTCCAATTCAAGCAATCCAACCTTCACCCACAGGCATTCAGGCAGTTAAACACTTAAGCAGTTAGCCTCATGGTAAGCATGCTATCATGGCAACACTCACACACATGTAGTATGCTAAAGCGTAAACACTCACAGTGTACTCCGAGCCAAAATAAAGAACTAGTTAGAAATCAATGCATGATCCTAGTTCATGTTAAGATAGCTAATGCAACACATGCAAAAATGCATCTAAAATAGGCTTGGTTATTCTAAGATGTCATGTGAAATGCTATAATTGATACATGTATTCAAACTTGGTATCGAAGTACAATGCGGTTAGTATGATGCGCCGAGCCCGGTGCATGCAATGTAGATTAATGATGCAAACATGCAAACATAAGTATGCTAAATAGATAAATGGATGCAAACATGCGAGCATAAGTATGCTAATTGAAACATGACCTAAAACTAACTAACGAAAGCAGGTAAGTAAAAGGGAGAAAGAAATGGAGGTTGGAAGACATGCACGCACGCACGCACACTTATTACAAAATTGGCCCTCTCGACGGAGGGTCCGAATAAATAATACATGCCAACTAATTAACTAACTAACAAGCTAATTAATTATTACACGACCGAATTGAATAACTAGCTACAACTAATTATTACAAAACTTAATTAATTAACAAATTAATTAACTACAAATGAAAAGCAATAAATAAAGCTGCTCCAGCTCTATTCACAGAAGTGAAAGGGTATGCATGCTCGCGCTCGGTTTCTCGCCTTGACACACCTTCCGGTTGCTCTCTTGGAGGCTCTGTCTGCAGGGTGTCCTCAAAGAACTCCTGCTGAACCTTACCAAAAACCAGTCTTGGGGAGTGCATCAGTGGCCTGCCGGCCATTTGAAGCCACTGCCGACCACCTGCCGGCCAAAGATGGCACACTGCCGGCCAAGGATGAAGAGGTGCCGGCCATCTATAGGGAACTAGTGGCCACTGATGTGCTGGGACACCAAGCTGCAACAGAGCACAAAATAGAGAAAATTGAGGGTCTCCCAAGGATATGTACGCACTATGCCACCCCATATCACCTCGAAACATCAAGGGAGAGGCATAGTAGGATCCAAGACCATCAATCACGCATCCCGATGCATGATGGCCAAAGATCCAACCTGTGCAAATCAATATGAAATGAATGCACAAATAAACACATAAGTGCCTAGAACTCTATCATGGATAATCAAGAGCGTCGGCGACCGAGAATTGAGACACGTTTCATCACTTGAAGTATGAAACGCCCCTCGTTCCTCGTGCTCGGATTAATACTTAATCCAAACAACAATGCAATGCAAGGATGGCATACACAATGCTAACTTAAACATGCAATCATGCAATGTGACTTAAGCATGCAAAATGCAATGTAATAAACATCCAACAACATGTAATGGAACTAGCATGCGACAACATGCAAAGATGGCGCAAACATAGAACAATATGCAAGACAAGCATGCAACAACATGCAAGGGATGGAGCAAGCATACAACAATATGCAAGACAAGCATGCAACAACATGCAAAGGAGATGGACTTACACTAAAATGGACAGCTCTCAAATAGGTCCAAATCAGTGGCCAAAAGTGTTGGAATGATGGTATGAAAAACATGAAATGGCGAGACAAACATGCATGCCAATTGGCTCAAGGATTAAGACACAATGATGCAACTCTTAAGGACACTTAAAGAGTAATAAGCATGGATATGTGACAGCACCCTAAGCTCTGAAATCTCATGCAAATTGGCGCCAAATCAACTCAACAATGCAAGTATGGCATGTTAGGATGCTCAAAGCTCAAAATAAGTAAAGGGAACTTAAGCCATGGCCATACAAAGCAAGCCCCAAAGGGCCAAGGGGACCTAAAATAGTCCCAAGGCAGGTCCAAACAAGACCAAAAAACAAGCTCGAAGCTAGCCAACACGAGCTAGAACACAAGTCCGAAAACAAGGAGCATGCAAGGCTATAAAAGAGGCAATGCACTACACCTATTGAAACCAAACATGGCACGACTTGGACAGCATAAAACAGAGTTACATCATGGTATAACAAGACCAAAAATGCACTGAAATGATGAGCCAAGGGCTTAGGCTTAATGGCATGCACAAAAGTTCATTCTTGAGGCATAAAGAGCCAAGGCTCCAAGGCATTAAAAGCATGGCAAATGCAAGTGTATGGCCACATTTCATGGACTGAAATAGCACTTAGAATGATGGCAAAGCATGCAAACATCACATGTATGACATGGTAGGGGCCTCAAAACCCAAGACTAGCCTAAGCATTTACACTATAGCTATACAAAGCATGAGTGATATGGCCATGGCAGCCCAAAACAGTCCTAGGAAAGCCTAAAACAAGGACAAAATCATGCTGGAGCAAAGCCAAAACATGCTAGGATGATGAGTCAAAACATCATGCACATGAAGCTAGTAAGCAAGATTCGTTCTACAAGTATATGGAGCATGCAAAGGATGACCAAGCCCACTTTAGACAGAGTCATAACATGGCAAAACATCACCAAAAACATGTTGAAATGGGCTCAACATAAGCTAGAATGACATGTCAAAGCATGAAGCATGTGAAGCTAGTTTAAGGGATATCCACTACAAGTGTAAGATGCATGCATGGAGTGACAAAACCAACCCAAAAAAGATCTAAGGCATGGTAAAACATCACCAAAAACCTACTGAAATGGAGGCAACACATGCAAGAAAAACATGCTACTTTTTAAGGCTAGGAATGGGATTACACTACACATACAAGATGCATGCAAAATATGACCAAACCAGCCATGGACAGACTTAAGGCAGGTCCTAAAAGTCACAAAAAATGGCCTGAACCAAGCCTCAAAAATACATAGAGGCATGCTCCTTTGGAAGGCCAAAAATGCAAGCAAACAAGAACACAAAGAGAGGGGGCCACCCCCTCTGATTTGAGGCCTCAAAACCTCATGCCTACCACTAAAAATCCACTAGATTTCAGTGGTTAGAAGGCCAAACCAAGGCTAGCTCGGAGGCCTTAAGGCATGGCTCAAAACAAGGCCAACAAGAGGGTTGAAGACCCTCGACAGCCAAAAGGCCTTGAACAACCACCAAAAGCACTTAAAAACAAGAATTTTTTTAGTTGAAAGTAAGGCCTAAATCAAAATGCAAGGATGGCCAAAATGAGGTACAAGAAAGTGCTAAAAAGGGGAAGAAACTTACCCTTGAAGAACCACTTCGAGACCAGCAACTTCAGGGGCCAAAAACTCACTTTCAGAGCTCAAGAAGAACTCCCAAGAACCTCAACTCAAAGGTGGTGGTGTATCTCTAAGTGTTGTAGTGTAAAAGTGCAAGGAAAATGGGCTTCAAAGCACAAATGGACAACAATATATAGAGAGAGAGGGATATTTCTTCTCCAAAGAGCTGAACCTCTGCTAAGGAGAGAGGCTCTCTCCTTATATAAGAGAAAAGCAATACAAAGCTTCTTCAAGAAGCTTGGCAAGAGCTTCATCCCTCCATACATGTGTATGGAGGGCAAATAAAAGGATTCCAGCTGGCTCAAAATATCTGGAGTAAAACCAGCTGAGACAAGGGTTCTGCCGACCATCAGTGGCTCATTGATGGCCGGCAGGCTCACTCAATGGCCGGCAGAAACAAATACATGGCCGGCAGTGCCATACCATGGCCGGTAGAACACCAGGAGAAATATGCTGAAAGGACCAAGTCATGGTCCAAGAATAGAGCAGAAAGGATACAGGGTTTGGAAAGCTCGAACCTATAACGTTCCACCGTGAAAGTCGAATGCCCGACGAGCAATCGAACTTGTGTCCGGATGTACCTGCAAGCACAACCGAGTCTTGAGGACGGTCAAAAATGGGGTGTCTACAATGGGTGATGATTTCTATTGTCTAAAACCCTCATTTTGAAGAGAATTTTTAAAATGGTATGTGAAGGAAGCTAGGGTTTTTAATTTATGGAAGTTGAATTGATGATTTTAGTGAGGATGTGGTTTTGTGTCAAATAGTAAAAAGTCCTAATGTATGTTTAACCCTAGTTATGAAATCTATATTGGGAATGAAGAAAGCTTCAATTGGCATTTAATTTATGAAATTAAGTTTACGTTTTGTAGAGATGAGAATAAACAATGATGAATAATGGTTGGAAAATGACTATTGGAAAATAATTATTGTATAGAAAGGTTATGTTGAAGAAATTAAGATGAGTAATTAAATTAATTAATCGGGGATAATTTATGATGATTATTGTGTTGTGAAATTGAGTATGAGGACTTGATAATTATGTGGAAAAGTAAAGAGACCATTGGGATACAAGAATTGAGAATGTTTCTAAAAATGCGCCATATGCTCTTAGTGGATGTGTTATTGGATAAATTTTGTGATGAAAATAATGACTGTTGTTATTGGTTTTGTCGGGACGGTCACAACAAATGACTTGATGAATATTAAATAATGTTGTGGAACATAATGTGTCATGACCCGAACTCGCCCCCATGGGTTAAGGACATAACCGGCCAGTAATCCTGAGATTACCTACGGCCTCAGACCAAACCAAACATAACTCATCAGAGTAAAGGGGCCAAACGGAAGCAAAATTTAAAACTTTGTCCATAGAGTTGTGCTTACATGGCACATCATAACAAACCATACATATACATATTAATAACTCACATCATAATACAGTGACATAAAGTTCTGTACAGACAGGATCAATTAAGTCTAGGTCAGCCAATCAAACTATATACATACATAAACCAAAGTCCTCGCCAACAAGACAAAATAAAACAGGATAACAAAAGGGCAAAGACGAGTCTCGTGCGTGAGACGTAAGGGCTGACTCTTCAAAACTTGGTTGTTCCTCCCAAACTTCACTGAGGCTGGGTTTGGACCTCTCTTGGCTCACCTACAAACACATGAATGAGCGTGAGCGAAAGCCCAGTGAATAATATCAAATAAATTAGATGCATTGGAACAACATGCATCAAACGGCCTTGGGCCCAATCATACTTTCAATCATGTCAGACTAGCCTTTGGCCCATTCAGACTTTCGTATCGGACTGGCCTTTGGCCCAATTCAGACTTTCGTATCGGACTGACCTTTGGCTCATTTCAGACTTTCGTATCAAACTGGCCTTTGGCCCATTCATTCATTCGTATCAAACTGGCCTTTCGCCCATTCGTTCATTCATGTCAAACTGGCCTTTGGCCCATTCATTTATTCGTATCAAACATTTGTCCACAATTCAATTCAACAGACTTATAGAAAGATAAGCAATTGGACAAATGGCATATTTCAAATATCTCTGATCGGCTGGATGATTTTCCCTAGAGCTCGACCCTACACATTCCATGAACATAATGGGTCACAAACAGTTTAATCCGTTCTTAATTCACATATTCCTCTTTAGGCTTCTTTCTTATCATTTTAACTTACTTACAATGCCCAATGCATACCTAAGAGTGCTTAGAAGTGAAAGAGAACGGAAAACGAAACACAGAACGCATTTACAAAAATTCAGAAACAGGGGTCCCCGGTTCGAGCGTGGACTTCCCGCTCAAGTGGACCCATAAGGTCTGCAAAAGTGCTGGTTACATCAAATTTACGCTCGAGCGTAAAGTCGGGCGCTCGAGCTGAAGTTCAATCTACATAGCTCCTCGCTCGAGCGTGAACTTCCCCGCTCGAGCGGACATCAAAATTTCTGGATTTTCCAGAACTTATTCTTGAGCTTCAACTCGATATTCAAAGGCTCTAAACACACGATTTTGGCTCAAACTCCACATATACATGTATCAACATGGTACAAACACCAAATTACAACATTATGAAGCTCAATTTCACAAATTAATCACATGCATGTCCCAATTTACATCAAACTCATCTCCAACATAACAAACTCATACATTCAAACTCATATTCTCATAAATTGTACATGCATGTGAGATATACTCAATATTCTCAATTTAGTTGGTGAAGAGATGATCAATTACATGGACTTCATTCACAATTCAACATGGATTACACACTTTATGCTCAAACATGGAAATTCCTGGCAATTTCCTACATGCATGTGTTCCATGACTTCCAATTCAACAAAACCAACTCAATTCATGATCTAACCCACCATTTAATCTTCAATTCACAAAATCACAATTCAAACTCATGAATTAAGGGTTGATTACTCACCTAGGAGCTTTAATCCTCCAAACTTATGCTTAATTGTAGCTTCAAGATTACCAAGTTCCTTAGCAAATCTCTACCTTGAGCCTCTTTTCTCACTAAATTAGGCCCCTCTCTCTCTCTAGAGCATAATTTCAGATGTTGAGCTCCAAAAGAAACAAAAATGAGAGTGTAATGGCCTTTTAAAAGCTCCCTCTCAAATACAATTATTTAATATTAAATAGTTTGGCACTATTTCATTGATTTAATCCATTTAATTTGGTCCGAATCAATTTTCAATTAAATTTCACCGTAGTTTCTAAAAATTATGCTAATCACAATGGCGTAATCAATTTCGGGTTCTGTGGCCGATAAGGCCTTCAATTTAAATTTCCAAAGCAGAAAGTCAAACAGATGTTCCTACGGTGAACAGATAGAAATTCAAAACCACATATATTTGTACAAATAGCACACCAAATCATATCAAACACATAATCACAACCACAATTAAGACTAATTAACATAATACAGAACAGGGTTATCACATAATGAGTACGTGTTATTAAACTAATAAGTAATGGAAATGATGAACGAATGTGTTGGCTTTGCCCACAAATCATAATGAACAATGAATTAAGAAATTGATGGATTGTGATGTTGCCTTGGGGTCCGTTTCCCGCCGTAGTTGAGTCGGCAAAGCGTGGCGCTTAATAAAGGTTCTGCTTTCCTTTCAGAGTAGCGTTCAGTAAAGTGTGTGGGTCAATGAAACGTGTAAAAGTTCTACGTTCCTTCCGGCTTGTGACTGGTAAAGCGTGAGGTTCCGCATTCCTTCCGACTTGTGACCGGTAAAGTGTGTGGTGTGATGATGAGGCTTGGTAATGGAGCCAGTGTCCAATTTGGATTGTATGGAATGATTATAATGAGATTTGTACATGTGTTTAAGATAATGGAAAATGAATAATCTTGATTGGGTAAAGTCGAATATATGGAATTGTATGGGTTCTTTTTATGTGGATTATAATGGGTTATGATGTGTTGTGACATGTAGGAGAATGACTCGTTGTTATGTTTATACTTCTAGGTAAAGTTAGCAAGGGATTCTTGAAAAGACTTTTTTTTTTAAAATATATTTGACTGATACAGAAACAAATGAAAGGGTTTTTCTTTGAAAAGTTTTCATGAATTTCTTTATAAGAATGGTATTACCTATATGTAATGTAATTTGAGTATGAAAAGAGCACAATGAATTTATGTTTATATTACTCTTTAGCATTTCATGACCACATGTATCTAGGGATCTTATTGTTTAGAATCAGGGAAGATTTCTACTGGACTTCGTGTTCATCCCAATTATTTTAACCATTTTTTAGGAAGAAAGTTTGGGACGCCGGATTGAGGATTGAAGAGTTTATTTTCTATTACATGTCATAGTATAAATGAGAGATGCTTGTTGTAATGAGGGATTCATGTGTACTTCAATATGAATTTTGACATATATTATTGTTGTATTTATTTGAGGGAGAAGAATATTATTGTTACTCCATGTAATGAGTATTTGTAATTATAATTGTAGTTAATAAAATGGACTTGTAATGAAGGTTTTGGTTATATTTTCGAGTAATAAAATCCGAGGCGTGAAAAAAAAATATTATACAAATTAATATTATATATTATGCAAATGTATGATAATTAGTTGGAATATTCTTCAATCCGCCAATCCGCCAAAAACCGCCCAAATCACAATTTGTCAATCCGCTAATCCGTCAACCCGCCATTCGGTTTGTAATTTTACTCTCAACTCGCTCGAACCGCACCGCGCACACCCCTACCTGGAGGAGATCCATTCTCCAAGGTATTTGTTTTTTCTCAAAAGGGTTCGGATCCACAGATTTAGAAATGTATTGAGCTTGGACTTGAAAGGGTTCTAAGAAAACCTAAAGATCTAAAGTATTTAGCTTCGAACAGATTTAAATGTAATCTAGAAGTCACTCCGTTATTGAATCCCAAAACACTTGTGTCACAACCCCAACCCGCCCCTAGTAGGATGGTGCCATGATGGCTAGTAATCCGAGATTACGAAAGGCCTTTTTCCAAGATTCACACACAACAGAGTATACATAGGGGGCTTACAAATGCGGAAGCACTAAATTAAAATATAAGTGGTCCATAAGAGCTGTGCATAAATCAAATAAAAAGACATATGTGATATAATTTTACAATCTGCCATTAATAAACAAAATACATGTTATATCTTGATCAAAAGGCTTCTCAAGCCGACATGTGCAAAGTACAATGAATAAAAGTCAAGAAGCATAATCTTCAAGATTGCCGACATAACATGAACCCAAAACAAGCTTACAAATACACATCTAGGCGTCGCCGCCATCCTGCTCATCACCTACATATATATATATAGAGGGTGAGCTTGGATACTCAGTGAATGGTACAGGTAATAAAGGTTTTGCATGAATAATAGCCGAAGTCTTTTCAAAACGAAACATGTCAAAGCTTTATAAATCAAGGGATGAACCGTATTCATCTAGCAAATTTCCAGAGCTCCAAAAGATGCTTACTAGCATCAACATATTACAAAACGATGACATCTCGGCCAAACAAACCCATGCGGTAAACCGTCAGTGGCAAGACAAGAGACTGAACGATCCATAATCGATTAGTCAACCCACCCGCACAAGGCTGTCGGTGGCAAGGAGATATCTGGAACAAGAGTGCTACAAAAGTTTAGAGTCCTCTAGCACAAGGGACTTGTACTGCGAAAGTTTAGAGTCCTCCAGTACAAGGGACTTGTACTGCGAAAGTTTAGAGTCCTCCAGCACCAGGGACTTCTCAAAGATGACATCAAAACAAAGCTTATACTTGATATATCAAAATAGGGATATCATTCATGCTTGACAAATACTTTTATCAAAACGAAGCAAAGCAAGATTTATCAAAACATTATAACATAACTTTATTAAAAATACCACTCACATAACTCTTCGGGTGTAGGCTCGAGGCAAAGATCAAGACCTACAATCACATTGCAAATACTACTGAAGGCGCTTCAAGTAGACAAGAAGAGATGCTCAAGGATGGATATGAAATGCATCTTCAAAACAAACTGTACATGAATGCAATGATCTCGGCATTCTTTTCCAAAAAACCAAGTCAAGACAAAGCAGAACATGCTGGGATTAAGACACTGTTTTTCATCTCGGGAAAACACACTGGGTACCAACCAGGTCTTGGCCGAGGTCCCACACCTTCTCGCCGAGGTGTGGTCTCGATGGCCACATTCAAAAGCGAAGTCGGGAAAAATCTGGGTTTCCCTTCGAAGAACATGAAGAACATGAACATGAAGAACATCAAGAATATGCATGCTTAGATCACAACTCGTTATTCCAAAATCTGAGATTTCACGTTATGAGTTCGAAAACATGGACCTGGGTACCCATACAAGAAGATCATATGAAAACAAACACAAAAACATGGTTCTTGTTACAAACTTTCGGATCAAAACAAGACTTTTCATCAAAAACACATGAACACTACTTTCTCTTTCTAAAACCAACTTTAAATCAATGCATGGTATGCAGAACAGATTCGATCGTGCAATGCAGCTAGATGATCGATCAGAACAACAAGAGTGGGTTAAGATTCTAACCTCAAAACTCGAATCTACGGTTCAAACCTCGAAGATCAAGCTTGGAACTCTACTACTCTCTCAAGAACTCTTTTCCTAGAGCTTCTCTCTCTACAAGGCAAGATTTGATACAAAATGATATGTTTCTAGGTCTGCCGGCTGACTTAACCCTCAGCTCGGACACGTGGCGCTACCGGATTGGGTTACCTCAAAAAGGTGACTGATTGACAAGACAAGACTATGACAAAGTGTGTTCAACAAGCTAGACGGCAAGAGCACTCCGACAGTGGTGATCTCAGCTAAGGACAAAGCTTCGGCAAGTGGGGTGACAAAGACATCGGCTTGGAATGACAACTCTTTACTAAGCTGTGCCACACCTTGGCCTAGATGTGCCACACCTCGGTCTAGGTCATACCAACCCAGGAACAAAATCACTTAGTGCAAGGGTAAACATCTCGGCCTAGATGATACACATCTCGGCCATGGTGATGCACACCTCGGCCTAGATAATGACATCTCGGCCAATATGCCAAGGTGGAGATGGAGGTCAACCAAAGTGGTTCCAAGTTAGTTCTAGGCGCAAAGGCTCAAAGGTGAACTAGGCTAAGATGACTTCGGCTACACACCAAACAAGGAACAAAACCATGCAAGCAACACTTAAGCAAAACGAGACAAGACAAGATTTGCAATTACTACATAACAAGACAAGATCATACATGAATATATGCAAGCATGAGTAAGTCAAAGTGAGGGTTGTTACAACTTGCGAGCTCGGAGCTTGTGAAATCCCATATTTTTTAGATATTAATTACTTTAATGAGAGAATTGGTGTTATTTTAGATAGTGGTTTGGTGGTGAAATTTTTATATGTGAACCTAACTTATTTTCTTTATTTATTTTCTCTCTTTTTACCTCTACTTCATTATTATCATTATTCATCTTTTTTATTTATTTTTTAGTTTACGTGGGATCCAAGCAAATGTTCTTTTATTTCCCTCCAAGCAAATTTTCTTTGCCTTTAAGTAAATTATCTTTTCTTTTCCTCCAAGTTTACTTAGAGGCTACTTTTTCTTTTGTCTATAAATTTGGGCTCACCCTCTTAACTTCTTTCTATTCTTCTTCTTCTTGGTCCATCTATCTGTTTATCTGTCTATCTATCTATCTGTCTCTTTCTCTCTCTGTGATCAAAATTTAGAGTTTAGATTAGGAGTGTTTAGAGTAACAGTTAGGATTTTTACATAAGAGAAGAGTTGTAGATTTTGTCAAACTTTAAATACCTTATGTCTTAGAATTTTGATTCGTCATTTTTGGAGATCTATAGTGAAATATCAGATGATTAAAGTGTTGATGATAGAGGGATTTAGCATCAACGGTCATGGAATTGTTTTGAGATAATTTGGATGGTATATAATATGCTTCATATAAATTTCTTTGCAAAGATTGTTATTTAAATAACATGCAATTTGTAATCCATTTGTTTATACTTATTGTTTGATAAATTCTGTGAAATTATTCTCTGCTAATTCGTTTGATTACTCTGATCATTTGATTAAATTCTATGAAGTTATTCTGTGTTAACAGTGTTGAATTATCTTGCTAAATGATGTGAAAATGCTCCTTACATGGATCGAGTGAACCTTGCTAATAGTTTGCACCAATATGTACGGATAAACGGTTGTACTTGGGTAAGGTTGGTCATTGCTGTGTAGGACTGAGTATTTAGTCCTAGATAAGTTATCATGTGTTGAGTGAATTTGTCTATGCAATTTGATAAATTACTTGATTATCATATTATTTGTGCAATGTTGTAATTTGTTGGATCCTCGTGACTTACTCTCTATCCGAGCATTGTTATTCTTGTCGTATTGTATACTTCCCAAGTTAATTTATTTTTCAAGTATGGAGAAATTTGGCAGCGATCGGATTTGAAGTACTACGAGGTTATTTGAGTTAGATATTTTGGGTCTCATCATTATATTATTATTTTTTAAAACAATTGTATATATTATTTTGGACACATTTGTGTAATTATTTTTAGAGGTGATTTGTAAATTTGAGGTTATGAGTTATCTGGAATTGTAAATTTGAGGTTGATTTATTTTTATTAACGGTCCGGAAGTTAGGACGTTACAAAGCTTTCCGGGATCGACATACCAGAACTATGAGTATGACAGAGTCCGAACTAAGGACCGATCTTGTAATAACCCTGCCCTGTGCTATGTTAATTAATCATGATTATGTTTGTAATTATGTGCTTAATTTGAATTTGGGTGTTAATTGCATGATTATATGTGATTTTGGCTTTGTATCTGTTCACCGTAGGAAAATCTGTTAGAATCTGTACTTTGAACTAAAAATTGAAGGCCTTATCGGCCACAAAAATCGAAATTGATTACACCATTGTGATTGGCGTAATTTTTATAGCCTACGGTGAATTTTAATTAGAAATTGATTTGGATCAAAATAATTAGATTAAACTGATTGAGTTTGGTACAATTAATTAGCCTTAATCAATTTGATTAAGAGAGCCTATAAATAGGCCTCTATTCACAAATAATTCCTCTCATTTGAGTTCATTTTGCTGAGATTACACTCTAGAGAGAGAGTGTGTGCCGGTTAGAGAGAGAGAGGGAGCTCAAGTTGAAGAATTAATCAAGAAGCTTGAAGATCTTGAAGATCAATTCAAGAATTAACCAACTTTTGGGTGATTAGAGCTCCTAAGGTTGCGCTCAAGGGCAAATCCATCAGCAGAACACTGTGAGTAATATCTTAGTAAAGATATTTTCAAGTATGTTACTTTCCAAATGCTACTTCTGTGTAAGCTTCATGGATTTGTTGATTTGAAATATGAATGAGTATTTTATATGCCTAATTTGGTATAAGGTCGTTTGATACGTTTGATATATCTGAATTGGGCCTAAGGCCGCTGGACATGATTGTTTGGGCCAAAGGCCATTAGACATAAATAATTGGGCCAAAGGCCGTCGGACATGAATGAATTGGGCTTAAGGCCGTTTGCCATTTGATATGTTTGAATATAAGGATGGGCCAAAGGCCGTTGAATGAAAAGGGATCATGATCATGAATATGAAATACGCATAGATATGAGTATAAAGAGAATGGGCTCGAGGCCATCTGATATGCCTGATATGTTTGAATTGGGCCCGAGGCCATTTGACATGTTGGGCGCGAGGCCGTTTGATATGTTTGAATTGGACCAAGGGTCTTTGAATTGGACCAAGGGTCGTTTTGAATAAAGAGTTGGTTGGACCAAAGGTCGTTTTGTATAGATGGACCCAAGGTCGTCTTGTTCCATATAAGAATTAGACCTGAGGTCGTTTTGCTTTGTTGAGATTTGTAAATATGATATGAATGAGAATAGTGGTTCAAGTGTTTACATTATAAGTATGACTCATTTATGAACGAATCTCATTCATTAACCTCTTTATTTTGCTATTATTCACTGGGCGTTAGCTCACTCTTATTTATATGTATGTATGTAGGTGAGCAAAGGGACGTTCAACCCCAGCCTTAGTGGAATTTAAGAAACGAACCCGAGTTTTGTGAAGTCAGCCCAGGTGCCTCACGCAAGAGGCTTTGTTTATGATCTTTTGTACTCTTTTTGCTATTTCCATTGGTCATGATAGACCGTTTATGTATATAAGCTTTTGGTTTAGCTGACTATGTGTTTGAATGATCCTGAGTATATAAGATGTTAACTACTGATATGTGGTGTAAGTTATTATTAAGTATATGTGAAATGTTTTGATATGCCATGTAAGCATAGCTCATTGGACAAAATGTTTAAGTTTGCTTCCGTATCTGGCCTCATATTATTAATTATTAATTGATATTAGGTTTGAGGCCGTAGGTAATCTCATGATTACTGGCCGGTTATGACCTTAATCTATAGGGGCGGGTTCGAGTCATGACAGATCTCGAGGACAGTGGACGAAGATAAATTCTCTCTTCGATTAAACTAGCCTATACCAGGGTCTAGGTGGCATGACCCGGGGGTCGATGAGACTTGGCTTTATTTGCAACAGGATGTCCCCTCGGACTTTCCCTGACTCTTGTTTGCGACAGGGCGTTCCCTTGGACTTCCACTGTTCCTTTGGACTTCTCCTGACTCTTTTAGGATGATTGGGGACAATTAGTTAGGTGTGGCTAAGAAGAAGGTTTACTGAGGAGTTGATCTCACCCTTGGGATTTTTTTTATCCTTAGAAGTGTCACTCCCTCAAATAAGGTGGTTAGAGAGATTATTGCCCTCATGTGCAAACACATAGGGCTTAACCTTGATCAGTTACCACCTCCTCGAAGGGGTAGCTTTTGAGTTGCCTATAAATAGCACTCACCCATACCTAAGGGTCATCAATGGAACAGGCCGAGCTTATCTAGCCCACAACTATTGTGTTCAAATCCCATATTTCAACGAATTTTTCAAATTTTGACCAGTTAATGGGTTGGTACAGGCCAAGCATATTTAAATACTAAAACCACATTCCACCCATAAGCCCAAATCTTATAGGCCAAAATCAAATCGAACCAGGATGCACATTTTTTATTATTCTTATATTATTAAGTTCTATACATTTTTCATTCACAAATTTTTAATATTCTTGTTATTTATTTTTCTTGTTTGCTTTCCAACATAATTCAAATATGTTGATTTTTTTTATTTACCTTTTTATATCTCATATAATCAAAAAAATAATCAAGTAACATATAATATCTACAAGTAGAATGGGGAAAAAGAGGAAAGAAAAAAAAAGAAATAAACATTAAACAAGAAAACAAAAAAAAAATCAAACTAAGCATTAGATTAAAAATAAATAAAAAAACTAAACATTATACGGGTTCTTACGAACTGGATTTATCGGCGGATTCGGATTATAAACCTTTGTCAAAAACCTTAAATCATTTTTTATGGGTTAGGATAGACTGAGCACTTAAGTGGGCTAGGACGAGTGGGTAATATCGGATTTTTTGTCCGTGGGCCATTTGAGGACCCCTTCTACCTATAGGTAGGGGCATGCGCAGTGCGGTTCGGAAGATTTGAGAGTAAAATTATAAACCAAATAGTAGATTAGCGGATTGACAAATTGACAAATTGCAATTTGAGCAGTTTTCATAATCGAGACATTGAATTCATGCACTTTCTTTTCTTGCTTTTTTTTTTTTTTTTTTCCCTTTCATTTGCTTTACTTTATTTTTTTCAATATAATTTCTTTTATTTTTTTACTAAGAGTTGTTGTCTTTTATATAAACAGAATGCTTGTAAAATAGGATTATTTACTATAGGAGTGAAAATATAATTTTCAAAACATCAAAGGATGGGATGTAATTGGATCAAATTTCAAGAAGTATGAGTGTAATTTACCCTAATATTTATGAAGTCCAACTGCTAATTAAGTCTTAAGTAAATAATAATTTGAACGAGGCTAAAGTCTTTTTTAACCTTTGAGTGATACTACATATACTAATTAGTGTATCAACACTAGTTGTAACCTTATTATTGACCTCACTCATTATACAAATTATAAATACCAAAAATATCTTAAATTATGTCACATCATCAATTGATACTTTAATTAGGACATTAGTTGATGCATATAACATTACTCTTTACCTTTTCAATAACAAAAATGCTAAAGATCTCAA
This sequence comes from Camellia japonica, assembly GCA_030407325.1. Lineage (NCBI taxonomy): Eukaryota > Viridiplantae > Streptophyta > Magnoliopsida > Ericales > Theaceae > Camellia > Camellia japonica. The sequence continues at coordinate 97,606,025 of JAPPVO010000002.1, read as the reverse complement.
AAATTTTATCAAAATTTCTACCAAATGTCTCACATGAGTGTGGGACCTATATGAGACCCACATGATGTGGGTCCCACATCCATATGAGACATTTAATAAAATTTTTAATAAAATTTTTAAAATTTCTAACATTACTCTTTCAATAATTCAATATGAACCAAAACTAGGAGTGGGCAACGGTTTATCCGAACCACTCAAACCGTCCAACCCGCATATAAATGGGCGGTTTCGCAAACATAATGCGGGCGGATGAGGTTTGAAATATGACAAATTTCCAGGTTGCGGGCGGGTCGCGGGTTAAACCAGCAACCCGCAAAAACCGCCCGCACTTTAATTATTATTATTATTTTTTTTTTATATACCAACTTTGTAACTTTAACAGGAATACCATTATATTCTCTATGACACTAGGATCCTTATTTTTAAGTATTTCTCAACTTTCTTAATACCGTAAAATTATCAAGTCGTAAACTTGGTTTCTTATATGATTTTCATTGGTGACTCATCCACTTTTTCCTAATAAAATTTTCTTTCTGGTGGTCGATGGAACTTCTAGTTTGATTATTGATTTCTGAACTAGAAATTCTAATTGAGTAGAACCTTTAATACATTGATATACATTTTTTTCATGGCAAAAATGCTAGTGTATGGTCTCTTTGTTTTGGGTACTTTCATTTAATGCATTGATATTTAATTTTTATTTGTAAACTCATCAGAAAATTATTATCAAATGATCACAAATATATAAAATGAATCTGATGCCTAAATTCGATAGGAAAAAAAAAAACTCAAAAATTAATTTTTAAAGAAAAAAGTGTAAACCGCAAACCGCCCGCAACCGCCCGCACATTTACAAACCCTATTTGCACAAACAGCAAACCGCACCACGGGCGGTTGCGGGTTGATTTTTTTCCAAACCGCATAGATGCGGACGGGTCAAAACCGAACCGCAAACTGCACAAAATCGATCCGCGAACACCCTTAACCAAAACAATTAACGTTTCACATGGGTTTAATATCTAAATTCCATGAATAAATAAAACACTAGAAAGGAAAGGTGAGTTCCACAAAGCAGACTGGAATTGGGGAGCGCACGGTGCTATGACGGTTAATTGGATCTTATCTCGAACACATGTTATTGATTTCAACTGTTTATATGGAAAGATTTATCAAGTACGTTATTTATGAAAAAATCTATAACTTCAAAATAAGACTATATTTGTTTTTAGAAAAATAAACTCTTAGAGTAATTTTAGTAATGTATTTTAAAACAATTAGAACTTAATCATGAACTTAGACATGCTTAATTAACTTAATTTTTTTTATAAATAATATGTTTAACAAATCTTATAATATAAATTATTCGAATAAAAAACATAGGCCAAGGACAAGACCTAATGAGTTGTCACAGCACAGCACAGCACACAATAACCGTGATGGGGACCCCAGTGGGGGTGACTCCCAACACCCCAGCTCCACATGTCTTGCTGTGAGAGCAAGACTTGAAAAAAAAAATAAATAAATAAATAAAATTGAGCCAATCAGAAAACAGTGGGGGTGGTGAGGGTCACCCCCACTGAGGTCCGGGGCATTTTCCCAGCACACACCCCATGTCCAAGATGGACTACAAAACATTACAAAGAGGTCATAGAAATTAATTGAGTCTACAAAATATTACAAGTGGGTCTCAGAAATTAATTGAGTCTACCCACAATGCTACTATTTGGAAAAAAAAAAAAACTAATAATTAATAATTTTTTTGATTTTTTATAAAAAAATATATAAAAAATAGAAAAAATATTTTGACAATTTATAGTAATTTTTTTAACTTTTTGAATAAAAACTTAAATTTCCAAAAAAACCTAAACACATATAATCAAGTTATTTGAACTATACTTGTCCTAAACATTTTATTTGACAAGTCACTCAATTACACTACATAGTTTAATTTACTTCAGATAAAATATTTCTCCAGAATATTTACATAATTCAAATGTCATAATTATTTAAAATAATTAATATTGATTATAAGAAATTAATTTTTTCACATCTTTACATTATATAAACAGAACTAAGTAATTCATAAACCGTGGGGTCATTTTATAATTACTGTTGAATTTAAGGTCCAAAGACTTGTCAGTCAGTTTTCCGCGGATCGTTCTGTGTAGACCGTTTTTGTCGTAGGTGCTTGATTAGCCTCTTACCAGCTCTCTACATTTTCTTTTACTAATGATTACATATAAGTGTAAATTATGGAAGATTTTTTTTTAAGGCTACTGATATTAAGGCGTTGTTTGGGGTGTCTTAAATAAGTGTATTTTTTGTCTTTTTAAACTAAAAAATTGAGGTTGAAAATATGAATGTTTTGGTTAATTTTTTGACTTTTTATAGAAAAATGTGTAATAAAAAATTGTAAAAATTAATTTGTAGGGAAAAATTTGAATTCGGAGTTGTGCAGCCGTAATTGTTGACTTTTGGTGAATAGTGTTAACTTTTTAACTTTTTGAGTAACTTTTTAGCTTTTTTACAAGTTCTCAAACTTGGCCTAAGATTTTATAACATAAAAGATATTTAATATTTTTATAATATTTAAAGTTTCTCAACATTGATTAAGAGAAAATTCGATTCAGAAAAAATTTTACATATCACAGGAAAAATTTCTCTAGACATAATACAGAGAAAAATTTACACATCTCTAACATCAAATTTCTTTAGACACATCACCAACACCAAATTTCTCTGGATACATCATAGAGAAAATTTTACAAATCACCAACTCCAAATTTCTCTAGACATATCACAGAAAAAATTTTACACAACACCAACATCAAATTTCTTTGGTTCCATTATGCACAAATTTACCTACCGAACAAATTTCCCTGGACACATTATAGAGAAAAATTTACACATCTCTAATATCAAATTTCTCTAAACACATCACAGAGAAAAATTTACACATCACCAACACCAAATTTCTAACACCAAATTACAGAGAAAAATCATGTAAGAGAAATGGCTACTGTAGAACTATTATTGTAGTATACTTTACTAGGCAAAACATTTCTTGTAATATAAATCAATTAGAAGCAAATAATGAACTTTTTATTTTTATTTTTATAGGTAAGGCAAAGAGACTCAAACTTGAGTATTTTTATTGGGAGAATGCAACGTAATCTTGTTGGGGCGTCCCTAGGGAACACAGATAATGGAAACATTTATTCCTAGTCAACAATATATTTGCTCTTCTAAAATTACATCCTGCATTTAATCATGTTCCATGTTTGAAAAAATGGTTAAGAACATAATTAGCTAGATCTAAATTTTATCTTACCGCTATCAATAAACGCAGCTGATGCACATGGTCTTTACAAGCAAGTAAAGGCTTTCTGTTCATAAGCTCTATAAAGATGCAACCCACAAACCACATATCAATAGTAGCAGTGTAGTCTGAAGAGTTTAACAAAAGCTCAGGTGCCCTGTACCATCTGGTAACAACATATTCGGTCATGAACTGAATCTCTGAAGTTGGCCGAGCAAGACTAAAGTCACAGATCTTCAAATCATAATTTGGGTTCAGTAAGAGGTTGCTAGGTTTCAAATCTTTATGAATAACATTTACAAAACGTATATATTTCAGTCCTCGAAGGATCCGATACAAGAAGTACTGCAATGAAGATGAGAGAAGATGATGAGAGAGATAGATCTAGGGAATGAGAGAGAGAAAAATCTAGGGTTTTGAACTGATAGATGATATCGACGAGAAAGAAAAAGAAGAGCTATCACGACCCAAACTCGCCCCTATAGGTTTAGTGTCGTAACCGGCCAGTAATCCGTGATTACCGAAGGCTTGTTTAACAATAATACAATATAAAGGGGCTGACGGGAGCCAATATACATCGTCCAATGAGTTGCGAGGATCTGAATGGAAATAAACTTTCATGTACATAGCCATATTCATAACTACTTATACCAAAAATACATATACAAGATAGTATGCAAGTTAGGACATAATCACATCATCAAAAACTGTATAAACAAAGGTCTTAAACATTCTTTACATTTAGCAAAGACAAAATGGTGGATTTGAATCACCCAAGAAGCCTTGACTCGTGCAAGTTCGGAATCATTATGAGACACAATGGCTGGCTTGACAAAACATGAGTTCGGGTCGGCGCTTCTAGCTTTGATCCGGTGCCTGGCTACCTAAATATATATAGTAAACTGTGAGCTATAACCCAGTGAATAACAAATGTGTAAAGAGGTTAAAAATGATGTCCTTCAGTCTTTGAAACAATCGATTAGCATTAGAACATTTTCAATCAATATCATTTATCAATCAATCATTCGATTCAATCAATCAATAATTATATAAGTCATACGTGGTACATACAATAGCAACGATACACTTGGTCTTAAAAGACCGGACAATCAATTGATGGCCATCATACAATAACAATAGTTCTAAGATTTGGAACTGACAGAGATCTATATATCAATAACAATAACAGTATGCTATGGATGCCACGAATACAGTTCAGAAAGTAAGATCATCTTTCAATCGATAAAAAGTAACCGTTCAGAAACAATATAATTTATCATTCAGAAAATAAATACAATTTGAACATATCTTTACAACATTGTTACTCACAGTGGGCTTCTTGAACACGTACGATAAGGCACTAAAGATGTGGCGTCCGACCTAAACAAACAAATTCAAGCACAACAATTTAATGACATTCATATCACTAGTCAATTCTATTTGATTCGGTTGTTACTTATTCAATAACTACTCGTCTTTACTAATTCGGTTCTAATTTTTCATTTATGCACTCTAATGCACTCGTAAGATGCAAATGACATGAAAACATTTTAAAACCATGCAAACAGAGGCCCGGAATGGGGGAAAGTGAAGCGAAAAACAAAACCGGACTGCCTGTTAGCTGCACGTGCGGTGGTCTAGCAGAATACACCCCTGAGCTCATGAAGGTTGGCAGCTCGAGCAGTTTGAGTTGAAATGTTGGTCGAAAACTGCTCTGCTGGGGCAGTGCATTTCCTTGCAAATTCAAGTTTGTCTTCATGCTATTTGCTCTCAAAAACTTAACTTAACACTTTAAATGAAACATATTTGGTTTGAACACAATTCATGATTTCAATTCACAACTCAAATCCATGTAAAGATTCAATTTCTTAACCTTTAATCCAAAGTCATTTACTATACAAATTGAGCTCTAAATTGTGAATGCATGGAGCATCTTTCTTAGTTTTCGAAACTTATGCAAGAAACCAAATGAAACAAGAAGGTTATTATAGAATTATGCCATGCATGGTGATTTTAAGGGTGAATTCCTTCTTTTCTTCTATGTATCTACTTTCATGTCTTAATTCTTAATAAGATGAGTAAAACCATAGTTTGATCATCAATTCTCATAATTCAACCTTGAATCTTAAATGATGATGCATGTGCAAGTCTCTATATCATGAAAATAGAAGGAAAAGCTTACCTTACTTTGATATTTAGAGGGAATTCAAGACAAGTTTCTATCTTCTTCCTAAGTTCTTCACGTTTCCTATCTTTCTTCTCTTCTTACTCTATGTTGAATTCTCAAAACTCTCTCTCTCTCTCTCTCTCTCTCTCTCTCTCTCTCTCTACGTGTAATAGAAGAAGGCTCATTACATAATCACCTAGTTGGTGAATAGGACACATGTACACATTATTAAATTCAATTTTTTTTTTTTTTTTTGTATTTCTATTAATATTTCAATTAACTTACCAAGACTAATATATCATTTCTAATTAAATTAAATTAATTCATATCACAATATAATCTCAATTTCACTAAATCAATTTATACTAATATAGATTAGGCTCTAATTCCTTTCCACTTTTCTTAATTCTAATTTGTTAAAATTAGCGAATCAAACAGGTTTAATTCATTCCTTTATGTATCTGTTCACAATAACAATACAATACCAATCAATGCAAGTATATGTCATATGGCACATAACACATAATTACATAATTAACAATAAGCATATAATTAATTTAATTAATTTGCTTAATTAAGGAGGTGGTTGTCACATCCTCTCCCTCTTAGGACGTTTGGTCCTCCAAACTTAATTACCTTCTTTCGGAAAGAATATAGGATCAAGTGGAAATAGGTCCGGGTATCTCCACTTCATATCATCTTCCCTTTCCTAGGTTGCATAAATACCACTATGATTTTGCCGGTCTACTTTCACTAACGGAATTTCTTTATTTCTCAACTTCTTGATTCGCCGGTTTACAATCTGAATAGGTCATTCTTCATAAGTGTAGTCATCACTTAATACCACATGGGTAGGCTCAATAACATAAAAAGGATCCCGAAGATGCTCCCTCAACATTGAAACATGAAAGACATTATGCATATGTTTCATTTCAGGAGGGAGTGCTACTTGATATGCCACTGGATTAATCTTTTCAATAATTTCATATGGCCCAACATACCTCGGTGCTCACTTGCCCTTAGTTCCAAAGCGAGTCTGCCCTTTCATTGGTGTCACTTTAATAAAAACATGGTCACCCACTTCATATTCCCTATCTCGCCTTCGGACGTCCGCGTAACTTTTCTGTCGGCTTTGTGCAATTTTCAATCTTTGCTGAATTAATTTCACATTTTTGTTGTTTCATGTACAATCTCAGGCCCAAGTAAAGGTCTATCTCCAACTTCTTCCCAACAAATAGGAGACCGATATTTTCTCCCATATAAAGCCTCGAAATGCGCCATACCAATACTTGAATGAAAACTGTTGTTGTAGGCAAATTCAACTAGAGGCTTGTGACTTTCCCAATTCCTTGAAAATCAAGTACACACATACGCAACAAGTCCTCTAGAATTTGGATTGTTCTTTTTGATTGGCCATCGATCTGTGGATGATAAGCACTGCTCAATCACAGTTCGGTTCCCAATGCCGTTTGTAGACTTTGCCAAAATCTTGATGTGAACTTCGAGTCCCTGTCAGAAACAATGGACACAGGCACTCCATGTAATCTAACGATCTCATTAATATAAATGGTAGCCAACTTATCTGCATTATAAATTGTTTTGACTGATAAGAAATGAGCAGGCTTAGTCAAACGGTCAACAATAACCCAAATTGAATCCATACCTTTATTGGAGCGAGGTAGTCCAACAATGAAATCCATAGTGATATGCTCCCATTTCCACTCTGGTATTGATAGTGGTTAGAGCAATCCCGCAGGTCGTTGATGCTCGGCTTTGACTTGTTGGCATTTTAAACACTTAGACACAAATTCGACAATTTCTCCCATCATTCCTGGCCACCAGAAATTAAGTTTCAAATCTTGGTACATTTTTGTGTTCCCTGGATGGATAGAAAATTTTGAATTGTGGGCTTCGTGCAAAACTGGCTTCTTTAACTCAACATCTTTCGGTACACGTAATAGGCCTTGAAATTTTAATACACCATTTTCAAAAAGAAAATCCGGCCTCAGCTTGGACTCCCATTTGTCAATAATCTTCTTTAACAATGCATCTTGTTGCTATTTTTCTTTAATTTCTTCAAAAATCGTCGGTTGAGTAGAAATAGTAGCCAATGTCCCACCTTGCTCTCATAAAACAATCTCCACTTCAAATTTTGCAAGATCATGTAACAATTCTCTTTGTCCGGCAAGTAAACAAGCTAAATTCCCAATTGATTTCCGACTAAGTGCATCGCAACAGTGTTAGCTTTCCCTGGATGGTATAAGATTTGCAAATCATAATCTTTTATCTATTCCAGCCATCTTCGTTGTCTCATGTTCAACTCTTTCTGGGTAAAGAAATATTTTAGGTTTTGTGGTCTGTATAAACCTCACATGTTGACATATTTCAATAGGACTAGCAACCCTTTGATCTACATATATATAGATATATATAAATCCTAATAGGATAGGAGAGGAAACCAGGCCTAAATAAAATAATTAATGAGTCCTCCCATTAATGAACCCAAATAACTTGAAGCAGACCTTATACCTATATACCACATATCCATGTACAAAATAATAAATACACTAAGATGGTCTATCGCCCAAAAATTTATGGATCACAATAATAATTTTGGGCTCATACCAGTCAATCTGTCAGAATCACTTTCAACCCTTTAACACCCCTGATTCGTAATTAACCGTTAAATCAGAATTAAGATATTTAATTAAGTGGTTAAGTGAAATTATGTGTTAATAGTGTGTTTTGCATGCTATTTGTGTCTCTACCTATCTGTTGTAGGAATATCTGTCTAAAATTCTATTTTGATATGGAAATTAAAGGCCTTATCGACATCCGAACATGGAATTGACTAAGTCGATGTGTTAATTGAGATTTTTAGAATTTTATAGTAAGGTTAATTAGATTTTGATTCACATCCAAATAATTAGAATAAATTAATTATTAAGTTATATTAAATTAACTCTAATCACATTTAATTAGTTTAAGTTAATCCAACCTATAAGTATGTGATATAAGCTTAGCAAATCATTTTTCCTATCATCTTCTTGAGCTCAAATATAGAGTGAGAGAGAGGACTTGAGTAAGAGAGAGAGAAGGGCAAGACAACTAGGAATTTAAGCTAGAGATTTCGAGATTTGGGAAGAACAACTTAGAATTCTTGCTACTTCAAGACTTTAGGTGACTAATCAACTCCCAACTTTTGTGTTTAAGTCACAAATTATGAGAATTCAAGAGAGTGTAGGAATTAATGCATGATTTGAACTAAGAAAGTAGAATTGGAAAACAAATCATACATGCATGCATATTTTATAACAATTTGAAGTTAAATTCCAAGAATTCTCTCATACATGTCATTATTTGAACTTGGTTTTGGAAATTCATCATGTTCTATGTCATTTTGTCTTAATTAATCATGCTTTCAAAGTAAAGAACTTAGATTATTACATGCATGTTCATAACATGTAAAGAAGAGCATAGTTTTGAAGAATTGACATGATTTTGGGCTTTGATTTTGTGAATTGAACATCATTTCATGTTTTTCTACAAGTTTCTAAGTTTTTTATAAAGTTTTGGCCCAAAAGAATGAGTTTTGATGTGTTAAACTTGCGTTTTGAACTTGTAAGTGTAATCTGGAAATTTTAGAATTCGCAGGGTTCGCTCGAGCAATGGTTCTTTCGCTCGAGTGTACTTTGCAAGCTCTCAGTACTTTTGCAGAGATTGATGGTTAGCTCGAGCAACCAAAAAGTTGGCTCGAGTGTAAAATGAGAGCATCCAGTACTTTTGCAGACCAAGGGGTCCACTCGAGCAACCAAAGCTTCACTCAGCGAACTACCCTGTTTTCAGAAATTTTTGTTTAGTGTTTCAAGTGCATAATTGCATCCTCATTTCATCCTAAGCATTCTTAAGCCATGGTTTAGGCCAATAATAATGAGGATATGAATTAGAAACACACTATGAGGAATTAAATTACGTTTAGCAAAATACGGAAAGTGTGTTTCAGTGCGTATCTGTTACATGTTTGTGTAGGTCACGCACCAATATCCATCTGATCTGTCTAATTCATCTGTTCTACTTCTGGGGCTATTTATGAATAACAACTCTATAAAGATACGTTTGTACTTAAGTATTTTCTGATTATATGGTATACTCTATTTCTAAAAAGTTATTTTCTGATTAGAATGAATGATTGTCCAAATCTCTGAAATGTAATAGTGGCATTCTTAGCATCAGTTATTTGTTACCTAGTATCAACGATCTCTGTGGGTCCTAATCACAGAACTATCTGTGAAACCTATATGGTTATCTGTTACGATTGTGCACAATCATCTGTCCGATATGAACATGGGTCTTAATGACCATCTGCTCTGTATATGGGTCATTATGACCAATCTGTTCTGCTAACTAATAGATGTACCACATATGATTGAATGTAAATCTAAAAATGTATCTGACTCTGAATCTAATATAATCTAAATTCTAATTTATGAATCTGTTATGGGCATTATTCATTAAAACCTTTACTCTGTTGTCATTCACTAGGCTCCAACTCACTATTATATTTATGTATGTAGGTGATCAGGTGCATGAACGGGTCTAGTGACGGCTGCCTGGATTCTGTTTGTGTTAGCCAACCAGTGCGCCTCCTGAGGAGGTTCCGGGGGTCTTTTCGTGGCCAAGTTTTGGTGGACACTGTTTGTGATCAAGTTTAAGTTTTATTTTCTTTTCTTTTGTTTGGACAAGTTTATGTTTATTCTATAAGTAGGCTGAGTTCCCTTTTGACTTATCAGTTTTGTGATGATGTAAAGATGACGTCATAATATATGTATAGAAGTCTAAATTTTCTGTCTCATGTAAATCTACACAGCTCTATAGACAATGTATTTTGATATTTGCTTTTGCTAGCCCCTTATTTTGTTAATCTGATTCAAAGGCCTTCGGTAATCTTAGGATTACTAGCCAGTTACGATGCCAAACCTATAAAGGTGGGTTTGGGTCATGACAAACCCGTTTTTCACAAACCAAACAAAATATAGTCAATGACAACCTAATTAAGAAAATTTCTTATATTCTCCCATTTAGGCAACATTGACTACTAATTTAAGAAAATATTTATTTCATCAACTAACTCTCAGATTGAATAACTTTAGTAGCCACAAAACATGATTCAGCATAGAAACATCTTAGCATTAAATATCATTTAATGAAAATATTAATATCGAATTGTGGTGGTAATTATGCTATTTAACAACATAACACCTTCCACAATTACAAACACTAATATGTCACCACCAAAGATTCCTATATGTGGTACAGTGTAGTGTGGAATTTCAACACAATTGATCCAAAAATTATATAACGTGCTAATTCCACATTCAGTCCTCTGTATGGTCACAAAAGACCCTATAAAGAATCTCATTCATTTTTGCACTTCTAAAAGAAGCCTTTATACCTCTAAACTAATGTATTTCATATTTTAAACCAAGCATTAGACTTTATGGATCCATATATACTTCTAAACCGAAGCATTACACACTACTAAACCAAAGTGTTAATCTTTACATCTCAAAATTTAAATATAACTGTAAGAGTTCATATAAGAGGAATCCATACATAACAATTATCATTTATGTGTACACACATAACTATAAACAAAATGTGAATAAACACATTAAACTTTATTAACTGAAATGTACCATAGATAATATTCATGGGTAAAAAATTTCTTTAACCAAGCACATAAAAAACTGCAAAGTATCCATATGCCCAATATATTTAGTAAACTAAATTTGGCCTAAGCCCTTTATTTAAAGGATTAACTAGTATGTATTCTGTAACATGTGCTCATAAAGAATATCGTCTTTAATGACTCTCTAATTTTGTAAGTACTTTAAATTTACATATTTAATACAATCAGAGCTCTTATTATTCTTCATAAGAAATTTAAAACCATATATATCATAATACATCTTTATAGGTTTGGAGATAAAATTAACAATTCCAAACTCTAAAATAAAATTCTTTAATTACATAACTCAAGTTGAGCTCTAAAACAAGTTTGCATAGTGAAAAATTATAAGAAATTTTATGCAACTCTTTCATAAAATAACACCTCATGCAAACATAAAAATGTAACGTGTACTAAACACTATATATCATCTGAGTAACTATCAAAGTCAACATTGTACAACCAATAATATTAAGATGATTAATTCTTCTATAGATAATCGTATAATCTTTAATTCTCTATAAATATCATAACACTTTATGTGTTCCAACCCAATGATCATGGCTTAAATTAAAATAATAATTGTGTAACAAACAAATTGCATATGCATCAAGTATAATTCAAAATTCATAAGTCATTAAACTCCCACAACACTAGCATACAAGACATTCCTTATAAACTCTCTCTCAATATCATTTTATGAGAGGTGGTGCTACATGCACCAATTAGTATACTAACTAGTGTTATGCCATTATTATTGACCCCACATATTATACAAATTACAAATACCCAAAATCTCTAAAATTATGTCACATCATCTGTTAGTACACTAGTTAGTACATTAATTGGTACATATAGCATTATTCTTTTATGAATACTGAATGTTACTTAATTAGTCTTGGTCACAAATAAGAGCAATGTAAAATTTTTAATTCTGTATTAAATTTAGTAAAAATGTGATCTAGGTATGCTCGTTGAGATGAGAAAAACAAATGTCTAAATCTATTTTCAAGTATCTTAATGTCAAATACATAAAATATTGTACCAAGATATTTTATATCAAAAATTTATTAACAACATCATTTTCACATCAAGTATTAATTCGAAATTAATAAATTATTCCATATGAAAAATCTAAAATCCTTGAGATATTAATTTGTGATTATGTATCAATTTTAAACAATAAATAACAATTTCAATCAAACAATCAAAAGCAAATCAACACAACGATTTAACATGAAAAAAACCACAATTAAAGCACCTTCAATTGTGATAAAAAACCACAGGCCCAAGTCACAAAACAATCCACGAAGAAAACAAAAACAGGAATTACACAAGAGTACTCTAAATTACTTAGCAAATCCACGCTCGAATTGAACCAATCCCAATATGCCTCTTCCACTACCGTCTTCACTTCGGAATTGTCTTGCCCAACATTGAATCCACAGTGCTAATGTCAAATCCATGATGATAAGCCACTCCGGAATCTACCAAAGCTTCAAGCCCAAATTCCCCTGAATCCACTGAAGAACAACAATCTCTTTTAGGAATAAAAACAAACAAACAAATCCCGTGATGACGTGAATATGAAGTTCATAAATCCATTGATACTCTCAAATCATCAAGGAAACACTCAGAAAAATACCCTCCAATAAGAAAACCTTGGTAGCTTTGCTCTTCCAGAATTTGGACGGCCTAAACCTTAAAAACAGCGAACGGTGCACGTTATAGAAAACAGAGCTGCGAAGACTGCTCAAGCGACCACTTCATTACTCAAGCGAACTCACTAAAATGCATGCCATCGCTCGAGCCAAAACCCCACTACTCGAGTGCATGAAGGATTTTCTTAGAAGTTCAGTCTGCTCTACGAAAATACTAGATGATGCCATTCACCGCTCGAGTGCACAAATGACCGCTCGAGTAGTCAAACAACTTTAGCTTCGGGGGTGCTGCCCCTCGACCCCGCCTGGGCGCTGCCCTAGACCCACAATGGGGCGTTGCCCCCAGGACCCCACAAGCTGACCAGGTTGCTTGATCCCCATATATTATCAGCGAAATGGTAAACATGAATGCCTTAAGATCACAAACTCCTCTATATAGGCACAATTCGGGTTAGATTCACATCTAAACACTCACATCCTCACTAAAATGAAAAGACGAATAAAATTACAGCTAAAAAGAGTTTTTCCAAACTGGATTGCCAATTATAAAAACCTAACAATCTCCTCCTTTGGCAATTCCGTGACAAAACACACCCAACAAAAAAAACCCTAAACACCCTATAACCAACAAAAAAAAACTTATTTCTCAAGATCATAATCTGCAAAACAGCTATTAGTGCCCCAAGAGTATATGAAAGTAACATGCATATGACAAGATTATTTTGAAGCTTGAATAGATGGAAATTTGAAGCACATGTCCAACACACACATAATAATAATAATAATAATAATAATAATAACAACAACAACAACAACAACTCCCTCTCTAAATTCAAAATTCTCCCTCTTTTTGTCATGAATTGTCAAAGGAAGCTCAATTAACTAAAGTAAGAGCATAAACCACACAAGTAAGGACAAGATGATATAATAAACAATAGCATGCGAGAAATAAGCAATAAATTAGCAGTGCATAACAACATGTTAAATTAGCAGTGCATAGCAACATATAAACCATCTAACACCAATCTTCCTTACAAAACCAATCAATATGAGTCCATGCTAAAAGAACTCCCCTACAATGATTAACCAAACTCCCCCTCAATAAAAGCAACTACAAGCACCAAAAATAATGAACAAAAAGGAAAAGAGAAAAAAAACAATATGGTGGAGCAAGTAAAGAATACAGATTTGTACCTTAAAACACACAAGAATATCCAAGAAACACATTACTTGAAAACACAATATGCACAACCTCTAGAAGATTCCTAATGAAAGAATGTGATGCAATATGTGAAAAGCATAGATCCCATGATAAAAGTGAGTGTGTGGCTCTTAGAGTTCAACAAACACTAGATTCAAATCCTAGTAGTGATCTGATGGCTAGATCTCTAACAAGAGAATATGCAAACGACTGAGAAAAGTCAAACCTCTAGTGATGAAGCGTTATTTATTAAGTAAAGACAGGAACTCCCCGTCAGTCAATGAATATTTTTTTTTCTTACTTTCTTTTGCACACTCACTGGTGGCTTTCACACTCAAAAGTATGGAATCCTAGCCAGAGACGCATGGAGAAAATAAGGATAACCTAGTTAGTGACTCTAAGGTACCCTTTTCCTCATGCCTTGACTATAATGACCCGAGAGGAAAGCCATGAAGATGTAAAAAGATGGTAAGGGGTTAAGAGACTCAACATATCACCCAAGATATACTAGCTATAGCGATTCTGATTTTGACCCGACCTTTGTTGTATTATGGACTCGGGTTTCTTGGTTTTGTACAGTTGAATATGTCTTGTTTATCTTCTTTTCCCTTAAACTTGGCTATTGGATTATTGTGGTTATGTTTGGGACAGGTTAGTTGTTTGGTTTCCCAACTTTTGTTGCCTAGAATTTTGCTCTTCCGCTTGAACAAGCTTTGCAAACTCTCAATACTTTTGCAGGTCTACAAAATTACTGGAAGAGTGTATTTTATGCTCAAGCGGCGTTTCCTATGCTCGAGTAGGTGTGTGCACGAGCGGCCATTCTTAAGCTCGAGCAATGTTCTTCTGTCTGTAAAACTATTGGATGTGTGTATTCTGTGCTTGAGCGTCACCTCTTGCAATCAAGCGGAACAACTTATTGTGTCTGACACTCGAGCGTCAACTCTTGCGCTCGAGCGGACTGTGCGCATATCAATCCGTAAAAAAGTCATTTTATATCTCTTTTTCAGATCTATTTCTCTCCAAACCCTAAAGTTGAGACCCCCTCCCTCTAAAACTTACCTTCTCTCTACTTTTTCATCTAGATCTAGTGATTTCTTCACCCTTGTGCTTTTGTTAAAAGGTAGAGCACGTCGTGGGCTCTCTTTTTATCCGAACAAAAGTGGGTTTCGATGTCTTTGAAGTTTTCCCTTGGCTTTGCTCATCTTCTAACTTTGAGGTACAGACTTTCTACACTCTTCTATGAGTTTTAACTTGGTAATTTGTCGATGGGTAAGAAATGTTGAGACTTGTTATGAATTTGAACAAACCTAGGGTTTGGGTTAAAATCAAAAGAGGGATTTTCGAATTAACATATTGGAAATGGTTATGAGAGTAGATATAAGCTTGTGTTGTGTTAAAATGGTTGATTTTGGTGTTTGGAATGGGATTGGAAAAAAAGGGGTTTTGCCTTAAAATGTCTTGAATAATTATTTGGTATAAATAATGAAATTGGTATTGGGAATATGAAATTGGATGGAGGTTTATATAAATGGTGGAATTAGACATGTATTATCTCGTATCTATGGAAATTTGAACAATTTATCTGTTATAAAGATTGTATATCTGTTTAGAAATATATCTTTTAAGCTATCAGTGGAGGATAGCCAGGATTGTTGTAGAAATCACATGTGGATTAGGCAAATTGAAACAAATCTCTTAACCGTTATCATTGAATATGATTATGATTTATATATTGTACATGTATAATGTTTGGGAGGAGAAAGATGATGGATTCCATTAAACTAAGCAGGCCTGTGTGTCCAAGGTCCCGAAAAGCGCGAGTATACATGGGTGCCGATTCCCGCTGACAAAATTTTCGTAAAATGGCAAGTGAATGTATTTCGTATGATAATTATGTTGGTTGGAGGCCTACGGGGTGTATCATCGGTTTGGTTGACTAAATGAAGTGGGTATAACTAGTGGTATAAGATGTAAGTTTGACATAACATGGCTTTGGAAAAGGTTGTAAAAGATTTGTCATTTGGGAATTAAGCATGTGCATCTTACTTATATCTTTGTTAATATTCATATATTGTGTTAGATTGTTTCTACTAGTCTTTGGCTCACCCTACTTAGGAAATCATTTTCAAGTACTGGTGATATGCCTCCTCCAAGGACTTAGCTTGGAAGGACCTGGGATCTAAAGGCTCTATTTTGTCATTTTGTATTTAATATTTTTACAAGCCTAGAGCCTTATATGTATGGAGCTTAAGACTCTCTCTTTTGTTATAACCAAGTATAGTCTTGGAAAGATGTAAGCCTGTATGGCATTTATTTTGTTGATCTTTAAGTTGGTATCACATGCTATAGATTCAGGGTAGAGCTTATGAATGTATATTGCATGTGTCTCTTTTTGTAAATTAACTCTGATTAATGAAAGATTACTACTTTGTTTATGTCAAAGTGTATATGTTTTTGGGGGACGATTTATGGCATTTATTTCAAGGCGTGACAACTTGGTATCAAAACGTACCGGGTCTGAATACTTTGGGTACGTGGGAAGTGATTAGTACCACAATGGGTTTATCTTGCTTGATAGAGATGTTTGTATGGTTGTAATGTTTTGTGATAACATGTTTATGTGATTATATGGGTATGAGATCTAATTTCTAGGATATTGATTGAGTCTACGGGTTTCTAGAAGTCCCATTAGAAGAGCACTTGATTAGTGTTGTTTCTAATTGGAACTCTGGCAATGCCGCAGGACGGTCATTATCCGAGAATGAAATTCATATGTGTTTACGTGATTACGTGCTTATGTGGAGTGAATTACTGTTGTCCACCACATTAGGACGCGAGTGAGTTAGCTTCGGCACATTTGTAAATGTGTTAATCTCTTTGTTACCTTTATTAGAATGTCAGGACGTAGACGTGGACGTGGTGGTGGTAGGCATAGTAGGCCTAGGAGGCATGAAGTGCCTTTACCGAATGATATTCCGGCGCAGGAAGAAAGGGTTGGTTAAGCCAACGTGGCTGAACCAGTTGATCAATAGGCCATGGGCACCTTAGCCCCCAAAATAGCTGGAGCATTGCAGGAATCTATGGACATTCTCAGGGCTAAGAATCAAGTCCAGGCCCAAGTAGCTGAATCCGGATCCTCGGTGCCCCTTTCCTGCCGCGCATCCCTGTAGCCCTCCAAAACGACGTCGTTTTTCTTCTTCTTCTTTCTTATTTTGCTTTCCCCTTCTCATTTTTGAACCCTTGCCTCTGAGACAGAGAGGCAGATCTGGAGAAGGGTTGGTTAATAAACCTGGAGACCTCACTAGGTTGGTTAATCAACTTGGTGACCAAAATCAAACCAAGAAACCAAAGGGGAAGAAGAGAGAGAGGACGGAGGGGGGCCAAAATCAAACCCACCTCCATGAAATCAATCAGCAAAATGCCAAGCTTTAAATCAAACTTCACATTCAACCTCTCTCTCTCTTTCACTGCTCCTTTTTTTTATAGTTATTGTTGATGATGATGATGAAATTATTCTGTATTCTTGGGTTTGATTTTAGTTCGTCTCTCCCTCTCTTTCTCTACTCTTTTTTTTTTTGTTTTTAGTTATTGTTGATGATGATGATGATGATGAAATTATTCTGGGTTTGATGATGATGATGATGAAATTTGAGGCTGAGGTTGGTGTTGCATGGGCGAGTGGTGAGGCGGTGGCGCCACCGTGGAAGGCCGAGGAAAGTGGTGGTTTGGGTCAATTTGCAATCTGAAATGAAAAGAGAAAGAGAAGAGAGAGAGAGAGAGTTATCTTCTGTTAACTCTTTCTTTTCTTTTTCCTCTTCTTCTTTCTTATTCTTCTTCTTCTTCCTGGTTTTCTTCTTCCTGGTTTGCCTCTATCGGACTTCAATGGTGGGAAGATCAATCCTAACTCTATAAAAATAAAAATAAAAAGACACACAAAAAAAAAAATAATTAAGTGCTTCAAACACAATTACATCAACAACCCAGATCAATTTACAATCTTAAAATCCCCCCCCCCTCCAAAAAAAAAAAAAACTTTGAGATTACCTGTCAATGCGTTTCTTGAGCTTCAACAAGAACTTCTCATTGTCATCCTCTGCGATTTTCACAAGCCTCTCCAGCAGATTCTTTCTCTCAATCACTCCAAGCTTTTTGATGTCAATCTCTCTTGCATGGCCTTGTTCTTCAGTCAAAATACCTCTCTGAATCCTCTGATAAGTGGGTAATTTTTCCAGAGCAGCCCATTTCAGAGCTTCTTCGTGTTGGAAATAAACAAAGAAAGAAAGAAAGAAAGAGAGGAAAGAAAAAAGAAAAAGAAAAAAAAAACCTCCAAAACGACGTCGTTTTGGAGGGCGACAGGAATGCGTGGCAGGGGAGTGCGACCGAGGATCCGGGTTCCAAGTAGCTAAGGCAGGGCCATCATTTCTGAAACGACAATTTTTCCAGTCGAATCTAGATGAGTTTTTGGGTAATCCCAAGGAGCCATTGAAGGCAGATGAGTCGCTAGAGCAAATAGTGAAGACGTTGGAGATGCTTGGCATCGAGGAAGACCAGTTGAAAGTGACCTTGGCATCCTTCCAGCTAAAGGGAGATATGGGTTAGTGGTGGAAGTATGCGCATGGGCACATTGGGGTGACTTGGGAGGCTTTGGTCAGCGCCTTCCAGGACAAGTTTCTACCTCCACGGTTAGGAAGAAGTTGAGGGACCAGTTTTCCAAACTCGTGCAGTTGAACACTCTGGTGGCTAAGTTCGAGGCCACATTCACTAGCCTCTCTAGGTTTACACCAAAGTTAGTGGCAACTGAGGAGCACTGTTGTTTGGAGTTTGAGAAGAGGTTGAGGATTGAGCTCATGTTTAAAGTGTTCGGGTCGATGATTAGGGATTATGGACGCCTTGTGGAGGCGGCGGCTCATTTGGGGACCGTAATGCAGATGGAGAGGAAAAGATAAGGGGTTCCAGGAGGAGTCAGGATATGTAGGGGGATAGTAAGAGGCAGAGGGGTTGTAGATACCCCATTTTTGACCGCCCTTACGACTTGGGCGCCACTGATTGATCACTCAATGATGAATGTGTACTCTTGTCAAATTCTTAATTTCCTCAACAGGCAACCTCAGTTTGAACCTACAAACCTTGTGCCATGTTTTGGACTGAAACAATGGTTTTTCAAGCTTGAGCATCCAGGGACCTGCAGATCCACTAGTGTGGCCTACCGCCCACTATTAGTGGCCTGTCGGCCACTTGTGTAAATTTTCAGATCTTTTTGCCAGCTGTGCCAACTGTTTCCATACGTGTATGCACTGCACCAACTATATTTGTATAGATATTTCTGAGGTGGTCTCATATATTTCTGTATATAGATGACTCCCTCTCATGTTTTTGAGGTTAGAAAATTTTGGAGAGCAAAAAGTTTTTAAAAATATTTCCCTCTCTCTCTCTTGCAACCTACACAACCTTTTCCTAGACACTCTAAACCAAACCTTGAGAGATCTTTGCTGAGGTGCTTAAGCTTGCATTTTAGCACTTGAGAGTGTGGAATCAGTGGTTTGGGAATTCAATGGATCATTCCTCTTCAAGAGGTATACATTCTAGTTCTTTTGTACCATCTCTTTCTCATCTTTTCTTGTTGTTTTTGAGTTGTTTCTCACCTGTATTATTGGGCTGAAACTTGTGGTTTAAAGCCATTAAAGGTAGAGGGGTGAATCACCCTTCTTTGACCCTTGTTTCATAGGCTTTTACCCTTGTGTTTCCCACGTTTTCATTATATTTTTTTTGAGTTTTTTACCACTGTTTTTTAGAGGTTTTCAAAGGCTAAAAATCATGTTTTGAAGTTCCAAAAATGAAGGGGGTAGCCTCCCATCCTTATGCTTGTTTACTAGCTTAATTGCTCCATTTTTTTTAGCTTACCCTTTTAGTTGTTTTTACTTTGATTCCAACATTGTTTTAGTGTAAATTAGGACTGTTTTTAAGAGTTAGCTTCATTCATGCTTTGTATAGTATGCTTGTAGTGTAATAGTCCTCATAAGCTTGGTGGTTTAGGCCTTAGCCACCAACCTATTCGAGTTGATAGCATTTATTTCTTACTTTCCATACTTGTGTTCACCTATAAGCATCTCCGCAATCTTCCTCCTTTGTTGGCTTTTCTCTTTGTTTTGAGACTTGCTCCAAAGGAGTGTTGTTCAAGCTTGAAGGATGATATTGTGCTTTATGGTTTAATCCCTTTGGGGTTTCATTACCAATGGTATGATCTCCCTCTCATTCCTAAAACAACATTTGGTTTGGCACTTCTCTCCATTAGTGGACTCAATCTTCATTATTGAACTTAATTGACTAATGAATGGAAGGTAATTTAAAAGAGGTGTTAAAATTGGAATAAAATGGGGCAAGATAATAAAATGGTTTGGGTTCAATCGTACGTTAATTGAACCCATTGAGTCTTGAGTCGTTTCATACTTGTTAGTGATGAAAATAGTTCAAGAATCAATGTCAACCCTTTCCCTTGATCAATCCATGATAGGGAGGAGGTTTTGAGGGTCTTTTATTATGCATTTATCGAAATTGTATCCCTTGGTTCATAAGTCATCACGCAATGAAATTGCACTGATTGATGGCTTGTGAATCGAGCCTACCTCTCCTTTGAGCTGTTTGATGATAAGGAGAGGTAGGGTGGACAAACATCTCTTGAGAATGCTTTGTTTGTGCTCTGTTTGTTGTCTATTGCAGTAGGAGAAATCCAATATTAGTGGGCGGCAGGCCACCTTTACTGGGCGGCAGGCCACTATTAGTGGCCGGTCGTGGCCGGCCGACCACTACTTTTGCGCTGCAGGCCACTTTTTCCAACAAGGCCGTGTCCCTTTTCCAGCAGAACAGAGCAGTAACTAAGGTGAAAAAATCAGTGCAATCTCCTAACTGTGCAACAAAAGCATTCCGGTAGCAAAACAGAGAGCATTTTCGGGCGAAAATCCACATCCATGCATAAACCATCCCTCGATTCTCAAGCTCGTTGAAATAATGTTGTAATAGTAGTATGTTCTACTTAAAGTAGCGAGCTTGTAACTAATTAGTTAGTTTAGTTAGAATATCTAGTTAGTTTTGCGTTGTACTTAATTAACTGGCTAAAGTAGTTAGTTGATTTACGGTGTTGTAATAATTAGCTAGTATAGTTAATTTATTTCATTTTGTTTGTAATAGTTAGTGAATTCGTAGTAATTAGTTAGGGCATTCATTCGAACCCTCTTGTGCGGGGAGCCAATATGTAATATTTGTGTATGTCTTCTAACCCCACGTCTTTCTCCCTTTTATTTATTTGCGTATGATGGATAGAATAGAACATCATGTTTCATTTAGCATATTACATGATTTGCATCTACTTGTCTTGCATGCATCGAGGCTCCATTCATCATTCTAACAAGCATTGTCGTTTATTACTTCATTGAATACGTGTTTACACCGCATGCTATCAAATTGATTTACATGTCATAATTAGTGGCCGATGTGTTGCATCAACCATTTGCATCGTTAGGATCATGCATTTTTCTAATTAGTTTCTCTTTTGGCTCACCTTGGGAATTGGGGTAAGCATTTATTGCTTTAGCATATTGCATAAGTGTGATTGTTGCCATGTCTAGTATGCTTGCCATGAGGCTGGGTGCTTAAATGCTATATCTGTTTGAATGCCTGTGGATGAAGGCTAATTGCTTAAATTGGGATAATTTGAAGTAATGTGCATATGAGATCACTTTTTCAAGTGGTACATATTGTAACATGCCCGGGGGGTACCCGCACGTTAAACAGTTCGGACTCCTGAGATCTCTTTGATCTAGTCTCACGAGTGCAATGTGAAACGTAGACGAGAGTCCAGATTTGGCAACTTTTATTGAAAATCTATTTTATTGCAATTTTGTCAAAAATGGACCGCGTCATTAGATTTCAGAGTCGCCACCTAATATTTTGGAAAATTAGGAAACCCATGACTCGTGCCAAGGCCACTGTTCGTCGTAACCAAGGATGCTTGGATCGGAACCTTAGGTATGAGAGGGGAAGGTCAATAATGAGCACCCCCACTCACCCGATCAACAGATCGGCCTCTACTAAACCATGATATGACTTTTATTTTTTTATATATGTTCATGTTCTGATTATTTTAGTAAATCCTAAAATTTACTATGTGAAGCATACAAGTATAGACTAGTTTGCTCAAATTGGAACAATTCAATTTCATGTTTGTTTGTCGAAAAGGGTTTGATTTGCCACTTGACAAAGTGGGCTTAAAGTTTGTGAATTTGCCACTACAAAGTGGGCTTAAAAACGTACAATCGTTGAATCATTCCAATTTAAGCAACAAGCCTTCATCCACAGGCATTCATACAGTTATATCAAGTAAACAAGTAGCCTCATGGTAAAATGCTAACACATAGCAAGAAAAACACACACAAACGAGATGCTAAAGCATAAAAACTTACATGTTTGACGTCCACGAACAAGCTACAAAACAAAGTTAGTAAAATATGCATGATCTTATATACAAAATCCTAATGCAATTCACTCATGAGATGCAACTAAAGATTCGGCTTTAAAATATGATATGTGAATCATCTCAAGAACATGAGGTAGTGCACATAATCACATAGGAATTGATTAAATCCACAAATGCAAACTTAGCCGAATCAAGATGCATGAAACATGGATGCAAAGCATAACTATAATGAAAAATAAATATGATGTTTATGTACAAATAAAGAAAGCAAGTAAAAGAACGGGATAGAAAGAAGCGGAGCGGAGAATTATTACAACATTTTAAAGAATAATTACAAATCAAATTAGAGAGAGATGATGAGAATATTACAACAAAATAAAAACCTCACAATACACTCAAAATAAAAAAATAAATAAAATAAAAGCTTCATGTTCTTTAGAACCGCCGGCGGAAATTGGTCAATATTGGGAGATTACGCCATCTTGTTCGGAAGAAGCTAACCGGCCGGCCAACTAGGCCAAGCAAAACCTGTCTTGTTGCGAAACCAAGAAAATGAACAAACAAAAAATATGTAGGTGGCTCAACTAACCACTACCGGTTAGATTAAAAAAAAAAACAAGAAAAACAAATATAAAATAAAATAAAAAGTGCAAACTCACAACATAAACCTAAAGCAATAAAACAAATATAAGATAGAACATGCAAGATTACAACAGAACTAATATGAGACTAATACACGAAAAAAAATAAAAATAAATATGAGGTAGAACATGTAAGATTACAACAAAACTAATATGAAATTAAAGCATGCGAATAAAATAAATAAATAAATAAATAAATAATTATGAGCTAAACAAACCACTTGGATTATAACAGCACACTATGAAATATAAAGTAAGAAAATAAATATGAGATAAACAAACCACTTAGATTATAACAAAACACAATAAAATAAGAAGCATGAAATAAATATAAGATATAAAATATAAGAAAATGAAAGACTAACAATTCACCTTCCAAAGAAAGATTGAACTTTTTGATTTCCAAACTTCCTCTTGATCATCCTCAAGTGTAGGAAGTGTGTTCTCAAATCCTCAATTCGAAATTATGGAGTTTATGGAGTTTATGGTTTGGAAAGTGGCTAACTCTCTAGTTTTTCACACTTTCAATCACTAAACACTCTTCCTTATGATCAAGGCAATTGATCTTTGGCTATATCAGAATTTTTGAAGTGGTTTTGGTGTATGGAAATGAGGAATTTCAGTAGTTATGGAAGGTATAGGATGTATACGGAAGATAGGAATATTTTTGGCTCAAAAACTCAATTTTTCTCTCTTTTTTCACTCTTTTCTCACCCCTTTTTCTTCAATTTCGTGGTCTCCTCTTCTCTCTTACAATATGATCATTCTATATAGGCAATGAGGGAGAGTAAAGGTCAAAAAGAAGGTGGGAGACAAGGTGGGAGACAAGAATGTGATAGGAGGGTAAATTTTCAAGGTGGTTGCATGGGATACTCCTTTATGAATGCAAACAAAACTCTTTTTGACAATGGGGGATGAGTAGGTATAATGGAGGATGAGTGGATGCACTTGAATGGCTCAGAAAATAGGTAAATGGGTTGTCCCAACTGAACCAAAACCAAGAAAAAATGGGCTATTGTTGTTTTGGGCCGAGTCAACAAAATATGCTTTTAAGTCCAACTTCAAATGGGCATATCTCCCCCATATGGACTTGTTTTAGGCGGTTCTTGGTCCAAATTGAAGCCCCAAAAGTGTACTTCCAATGGTGGTGGCTTCACATTTAAATTCCAAGTGTACAAAGAGATATACATAATTTAGTAAAGGCTGTCTCGAGCTGGGTCAACAAAATCTGCTTTGAAGCCCAACTTCAAATAGGCATATCTCCCTTATTTGGACTTGGTCTAAGGTAGTTCTTGGGTCTAAATTGAAGCCCCAGAAGTCTACTTTCCAATGGTGGTGGCCTCACATTTAAATTCCAAGTTTACAAAGAGATATGCCTAATTTAGTAAAGGCTATCTCGGGCTGGGTCAACAAAATCTGCTTTGAAGCCCAACTTCAAATAGGCATATCTCCCTTATTTGGACTTGGTCTAAGGTGGTTCTTGGGTCTAAATTGAAGCCCCAGAAGTCTACTTTCCAATGGTGGTGCCTCACATTTAAATTCCAAGTGTACAAAGAGAAATGCCTAATTTAGTGAAGGCTGCTCATTTCCTTCTTAATGATTTGATACTCATTCTTTTCCTAAACCAGTTTTCTTTCATCCCCTCCTATTTCCTTTAACTCCAAACCTATAAAGAAGATGTTTTTAAATATTTTTCAAAAAAGTTCACCTCCCTTCCATTTATTTCCACTTTGTCCTTACTCGGTTTACTGAAAAGTGCAACATTTTAATCGAAATAGGAGCTTCGGGACATTGTAGAAACATTTAAAAAAACATATTTTGAAAAGAGGGTTTTAAGGTCTAAAATAGTTTGGCCAAAAAATGGGTGAAGGTTGGGATTAAAACTTAAATTCCATCTTTCTTACTGAAAATTTTGTGAGAAACACATTCTAGTTGTCATCATCGGGTAATCAAAAGAAAGCGCCCAAGTCTTACGGTCGGTCAAAATGGGGTGTCTACACATATTCAAACCAATTTTCAAACAAACATGAAATCAAATGTTCTAATTTTTATAAATTAGTCTATACTTGTGTGTGACACATAGTAATACTAGCCTAATCATCAGAACAAGAGCATATAATGTGGGTGTTTGGGAAGTTGCTATTTTAGTAGGCTAAAATTTGTGTGTTTGGAAAAATGATTATTTTTTTTGCGGTTGGATGTGATGATTGTGAGAGAAAAAGTAAAATGATTATGAGTTTGATGTGACATTTTGTGTTATTGTCTATTTTAGCCTATTTTTCCTTTTAGTGCTATTTTAGCCAAAAAAAAAAAGCTAAAAAGCCTTCTTCCCAAACACCCCAAATATAAATAAAAATCACATCATGATTAGTAGAGGCCGATCTATGATCGGGCGAGTGGGGTGCTCAATTCATAACATTCCCCTCTCGTATCTAAGTTCCCGAGCCGAGACACTTTGATGATGACGGATAAGTGGCCTTTGGCACGCGTCTCGGGTTTTCTAAATTTTCCAAAAATATTTAGGTGGCAACTTTGTATTTTGGCAAAGTAGTCCATTTTTGCCATTTTGATTCAAAATCAATTTTCCAAAAAAATTTCCAGATTTGGACTCTTTTGTATTTTTCTATTTCACATTGCACTTGTGAAATCAAATTCAGAACCACGGGAGTCCGAACTGTAGGCTAGTCGTATCCAAAAGAAGCACGAAAAGCCGAGCTACAGGGGTTCTAACCCACAGTCATCCCAAGGAACTCAATCGAGGTCTATTTTTCGAATACCGAGTTCGGGTTCTGGGAGGGGTGGTTAGGGAGACATTACTCGTTTCAAATGTGGTCAGTTAGGCCACAAGTCTCCAGCTTGCCTGCAGAGAGGAAGAGGGCAGCGTTCTGCATCATCTTCGGCTTGTTCTCAGAGCTAGAGTTAGGAGAGAAGCCAGCCGCTCACTTGTTATCAGTGTGGGTAGGCAGGCCACATGAAGAGGTTTTGTCCACAGTTGTGTGGCACACCCGGTGCGTTTGGTTCGAGACAGACACAGAGCCACCAATCGGCACAGTCAGCACAAGCTTTGAGGGCCAATCAGGGAGCCTCTTTGGCTTAGTCAGTGCATCAGGCTTATGCTCCGAGGGGTGAGCAGGTTGAGCAGAGACCTACAGGGTGTATGTATGCTATTACCGTGCCAGATCTAGTACCAGTGCCTTCGGTAGTGAGAGGTACCTTCTTATTTTGCAATTCAGCTGCTAATGTGTTGATTGATATGGGTGCATCCCCTTATTTATCTCGTCTGCATTTGCATCGATTTTGGGATTAGAGTTAGCTCAGTTAGCATCTCCTATCTGTGTAGAGTCACCTATTGGTGGTGAGGTTGTTTTGAAAAAGGGGTATCAAGGTTGTGACATAGAGGTTGCCAGTCGCCGACTTCCCTTTGCATTTGTATTGATTGATATGTCTAGCTTTGACATTATATTGGATATGGACTACTTGTCATCGTATCGGGCTGTTATTAACTGTACCGTCAGAGGTTACTATATGTACCTTGAGCGGTGATTGTTTTTGTTTCTTGGGGGCCCGGATAGATAAAGTCTTATCACCGGTATTTGATCCGCATAGGCGGACTGAGCTTAGTTTCCTTCTTGCCAACTTCTCGAGTACTAAGTGTGATAAAGCCCTAGTTAAGTTGCCAAGGATAGTTTGTGAATAGCCGGATGTTTTTTCGGAGGATCTTACTAGTTTACCACCTCACCGAGAGATCGAGTTCTCTATTGATTTAGTGCCTAGCACGACCCCAATTTCTATGGCACCGTATAGATTTGCACCTACCGAGTTGAGTGAGTTGAAGATTCAACTCAAGGAATTGTTAGATAAGGGTTTTAATCACCCTAGTGCTTCACCTTGGGGAGCACCGGCACTTTTTGCTAAAAAGAAAGATGGTGCATTACGACTTTGTATAGATTACTGGAAGTTGAATCGAGTAATTATTAAAAACAAGTACCCCATGCCTCGTATAGATGATATGTTTGATCAATTAAAGGGGTCTTGTTTCTTTTCTAAGATAGACCTAAGATTGGGTTATCACCAGTTGAGAGTAAGGGAGGAAAACAACTCGAAGACGGCATTCCGTACGCTGTATGGCCATTACAAGTGTCTAGTGATGCCCTTTGGGCTAACCAATGCACCAGCCGTGTTTTTGGATTTGATGAACCGAATTTTCCGTGAGTTCCTAGACCGTTTTGTGGTCGTCTTTGTGAACGACATCTTGATTTACTCACCCTCTGAGGAGGAACACGAGGAACACTTGCGGGTGGTACTTGAGTTACTTAAAGCCCACAAACTATATGTTGATTTTGGAAAATGTGAATTCTAGCTGAGAGAGATAAAGTTCTTAGGCCATGTGGTATCCAGGGAAGGGGTGACTGTAGATTCATCTAAGATAGAGGCAGTGCAAGATTGGGAACAACCTAAGAATACTTTTGAGATCCGTAGTTTCTTAGAGTTGGCCGGGAATTATCTTTGGTTGGTGAAAGATTTCTCTAGATTAGCTTTACCATTGACTAGATTGACGAGGAAGGGAGCCAAGTTTGTATGGAATGAGACTTGTGAAAAGTCTTTTCAAGAGTTTAAGGTTAGACTTACCTCTGCTCCAGTATTGATTATTCCGAATAGGGGTTTGGGCTATTTAGTGTATTGTGATGCCTCACGGGAAGACTTGGGTTGTGTTTTGATGCTAGAAGGAAATGTAGCAGCCTATGGCTTGCGATAATTGAAAACACATGAGAGGAACTACCCTACTCATGACCTAGAGTTAGTAGCAGTGATTTTTGCCTTGAAGATCTGGAGGAATTATCTGTATGGTGAGAAGTTTGAGGTATTTTCTGATCACAAGAGTCTGAAATATTTGTTTACGTAGAGAGACTTAAATCTGAGGTAGATGAGGTGGATGGAATTTATAGATGATTATGATTTCGAGCTACATTACCATCTAGGAAAGGCAAATATTGTGGCCGACGCCTTGAGTAGAAAATCCATTAGTAGTGTAGCTTGTATCGCTGTAGACACCCCATTTTTTACGGCCCTTAAGACTTGGGCACCACTGTTTGATCACTCAATGATAAATGTGTACGCTTGTCAAATGCTTGACTTCCTCAGCAAAAAACCTTAGTTTTGAACCTACAAACCTCGTGCCTTGTTTTGGATCAAAACGGTGGTTTTTCAAGCCTGAGGATCCAGGGACTTACAGACCCATTAGTGTGGCATGCTGCCCACTAGTGCAAAAAACTAGATATTTTCTACCAACTGTCTCCACAGATACATACATCATTCCAGCTGTGTTTGTAAAGATATTTTCGAGGGTCTCTCATATATTTTTATATATAGATGACCCACACTTTTGTTAGACAGGTTAGAAAAAAAATTGAATTTAGAAAATTTTGGAGAGCAAAATTTTGAAAAATTTCTCTACAATTCTATCTCTCTCTTGCAACTTACATAACCTTTGCCTAGGCACTCTAAACGAAATTTTGAGGGATCTTTGCTCAGGTGCTTAAGCTTGTATTTTAGCACTTGAGAGTGTGAAATAGTGGTTTGGGAATTCAAGGGGCCATTCATCTTCAATAGGTATACATTCTAGTTCTTTTGTACTATCTTTTTTCTCATCTTTTCTTACTATTTTTGAGTTGTTTATTACTTGTATTTTTGGGCTGAAACTTGTGGTTTAAGGCCATTAAAGGTAGAGGGGTTGACAACTCCTCTTTGAACTTTGTTTCTTAGGCATTTACCCTTGTGTTTCCCACCTTTTTATCAAATTTTTTAAAGCTTTTTACCAGTGATTATCAGAGGTTTTTCAGAGGCTGAAATCTTGTTTTGAAGTCCCAAAAATGGAGGGGTTAGCCTCCCCTCCTTATGCTTGTGTACTAGCTTTAATCCCTCAATATTGTAGCTTGTTGTTGTAGTTATTTTTGTTTTCGTTTAAGCACTTTTGTTGACTGTTTTAGGGCTATTTTTATGAGTTAGCTTCATTCATGCTTTGTATAGTATGCTTGTAGTGTGATAGTCCTCATAGGTTTGGTGTTTTAGGCATTAGACACTAACCTATTTGAGTTGATAGCATTTATTTTTTGATTTCCATACTTATGTTCACCTCTAAGTATCTCTGCAATCTCCCTCATTTCTTGGCTTTTTCTTTTTGCTTTGAGAGTTGTTCCAAAATGAGTGTTGTTTAAGCTTGAAGGGGTGGTATTGTGCTTAATGGTTTAATCCCTTTGGGGGTTCATTACCAACGACATGATCTCCCCTCATGCCTAAAACAACATTTGGTTTGGTACTTCTCTCTATTAGTGGACTTAATCTTCATTATTAGACTTAATTAACTAATGAATGGAAGGTAATTAAAATGGAGTAATAAAATTGGGGTTAAAATGAAGCAAGATAATAAAATGATTTGGTGTTCAATCAGACGTTAATTGAACACATGGAGACTTGGGTCATTTCATACTTGTTAGTGATGAAATGGTTTAAGTTTCCAAGTCAACCACTTCCCTTGGTCAATCCATGATAAGGAGGAGGTTTTGTTGGTCTTTCCTTACCATTTATTGAAATTGTACCCCTTAATTCATAAGTCATCACGCAATGAAATTACGTCGATTAATGGCTTGCGAATCAAGCTTACCACTCCTTTGACCTGTTTACTGATAAGGAGAGGTAGGGTGGACAGACATCCCTTAGGAATACTCTATTTGTGCTCTGTTTGTTCTCTGTCGCAGCAAGAAAGAACCAACATTAGTAGTCGGCAAGCCACTTTTACTGGGCGGCAAGCCACTATTAGTGGCTGGCCGACCACTATTTCTGGCCTGCTTGCCACTTTTTCCAGCCTGGCAGTGTCCTTTTTCCAGCAAAGCAGAGGCTGAGGCTGAGGCTGAGGCTGAGGTGGAAAAACAGTGCAATTTTCTAACTGTGCAACAGAGGCATTCTGGCAGCAAAACATGAGACTTTTTCGAGTGGAAATCCAAGTGCATGCATGGGTCAACCCTCATTCCCCGGGGCTCATAATAGTTAATTAATTAGCTAATTAATTGTGCATTGTAATTAGCTAGTTAGTTTTTGTATTAAACTAAGTAGAATAGCTAGTAAATTTTTTATTATACTATGGTAGCCGAATAAAAGCAGACACAGATAGGCAGTGTATATTTTCCCCATCGATGTATAGTATGCATTCGGCCCCGCCATGACGTTTCAGATCCCGAATAAGTTGAGCAGGGGGCCGATTAAAAGTTGGAATATGGCATAATGGGGGGCCGAGTACATAAGTACATGACAGATCAAGAGCGGGCCCTGCCTAGAAGACCAGGAGCGTATATAAATCGAAGAATGACAAACAAGAAGAGGTATGTGAGAATTAGTACGCTTAACTTAAAACACAAGTAATCAAGAGAGTAGATACTAACTTGGCCATCGGAGTGCTAATTCCGGCACCCCCGACCGGAGTGTTTATTCCTTTTCAGGTTGTTAGCTGAGGATCTCGAGCGCCCTAGTGGATCAAAAGAGTATTTCCAAACCACCTTCCCCACAATTGGCGCCGTCTGTGGGAATACTCAACCACATCCATAGCGGGCGCAACGGAAGATCCTCCGATAATCGCTGATGAAACTACACCGAGAGATGATCTCACCCCAACAAACATGCTGGGCCCTGAAACTATCGCCGCAAGATGTGCCTTGAACTTCGACTCACCTCGATTTCAGCGCATGAGACAATGCAAGCGATCATGGAACAAGCAAAGCAAAACAAACAAAGGTTGGAGAACATGATCGCTGAGAACAAGCGTCTCCGTCAGGATTTGGCCTTGGAAGTGGCGAAGTCCAAACAAGCTGTACGCCAAGATCTGGAATGACCTCTGAGGGCAGGTGGTCGACGACCTCGAGCCCGACAACAAGACACTAATAGCGACTCCGACTCATTATCCCCGGAGCCCAAGAAGAAGGGACGACCCGAAACTACTAGTTCCTCTGAAGAGAGTCCACGTATAAGGCATAAGCGAAGACGCAATGGTTCAGACGAAGAGGACTAGCACGATCCCTTTGTGTGACGGATCGCAAAGGCAATACTACCCAAGAAGTTCAAAGCCCCGTCGTTCACCTTGTACGACGGGAAATCGGATCCCATGGATCATATCTGTCATTACAAGCAAGCCATGACGCTGCATGCAGACGATGAGGCTCTCATGTACAGAATATTTCCGAGCAGTTTGGGACCACTGGCTGTCAAGTGGTATTATAAACTTGAGCCGGCTTCAATCAAGAGCATCCACCAACTCCAAAAATCCTTCAGGGCAAGGTTCATCACTAATGAGGTCCAGCCAAAGCAAGCCGATTCCCTCTGGGCAATGCAGATTCAATCAGGGGAAACCCTTCGTGCGTATTCGGCGCGGTATTAGGAGTGTTTTAATCTGGTAGATAATGCTTACAATGACTCCATAGCCATTACCGCCTTTAAAATGGGTTTGCATCCTGACAGTGCTCTCCGCAGCTCCTTGACTAGAAGACCCCCCAAAACAGTCTGGTCGTTGATGAAGAAAATTGAGGAATACTGCAAAGTGGAAGATGACGCCTTGCATCCTGACAGTGCTCTCCGCAGCGATAGCCTTACCGCAAGATTCACCTCTACTCGGCGTGATCCACATGATTTACAGCTTGCCAATGTCATCCGCGGTGCATACGATTCAGTCGAATCCCGACCATCAAAATCAACTCACTCCAGCTAAACGGCCTCATGAAGCTGCGAGCATTGCTTTCGATGATTCAGATTTGACCGGAGTGACACTTCTCCACATCGATCCCTTGGTAATCGAGTTTCGCGTAAACCGATTCACCGTTGAGCGCGTACTCATTGATCCGGGGAGCACATCGGAAGTTCTATATTATAAGACATTCACCAAACTCGGCTTCTCCGAATCGGATCTTTCTCCAGCTCCTTATCCATTATTCGGCTTCAACGCGAATCCAGAATACCCGTTGGGGAAGATCACACTACCCATTCGAGCGGGCTCCCGAACAGTGGATGTGGAATTCTTGGTCGTCAAGCTGCCATTGCCGTATAATCTCATCATGGGGCGAACTTGGTTGCATACTATGCAAGCCGTGCTAAGCACCTATCATCAGCTGCTACGCTTCCCGACAAAACGGGGCATTGAGCAAATCCATGGCTCCCAGAAATCGGCACAAGCATGTTATCTCCTTGCTGGAAAGACTCCAAAAGAGCTACAAGTGAATTCTATTGAGGTGCCGAATTGAGAGAGACTCGACGATGTTGGGCGGCTCCCAAGTGAAAAGGCCACGGAAGCCCTAGATCGAGTTGAGATTGACGGAAACCCAGACAAGTTCTTTATTGTCGGCGCTCCCTGAATCAAGCCAACAGGCAGCAGCTAATTTTCTTCCTACTCGACAACCTTGATGTATTTGCGTGGACTCCATATGAGATGTCGGGTGTAGATCCGTCTGTTTCGCAGCACCGTTTAAATATTGACCCTAAATGCAAGCCGATTATTCAGAAAAGCTGGCGGTCAGCTGCAGAGCACACTGCCGCCGTTGTTGAAGAGGTTGACCGGTTGCTTGACGCCAGAGCTATCAGGGAAGTGACCTACCCCACATGGCTCTCGAATACTGTGGTTGTGAAGAAAAGGAATGGGACTTGGTGTGTCTGCGTTGATTTCACCGACTTAAACAAAGCTTGCCCCAAGGATTGTTTTTCCCTACCCAGAATTGACCAACTTGTAGATGCTACGACACATCACCAGCGTATGAGCTTCCTTGATGCCTACAGAGGCTACCATCAAATTGCCATGCATCCGCAGGACCAAGACAAGACTGCATTCACCCCAAGAGGAACCTATTGCTATAAGGTTATGCCTTTTGGGCTGAAGAATGCAGGGGCAACTTACCAAAGGCTAGTCACTACCATGTTCAAGGAGCAACTCGGCCACACTATGGAAGTTTACATTGACGATATGGTGGTCAAGTCCAAAGAAGAGCAAACTCATCTAGCCGATTTGAAAGAGACATTCGGCATTCTACGCAAATACAGAATGAAGCTGAACGCTTCCAAATGTGCCTTTGGGATCGGCTCTGGCAAATTCTTGGGTTACATTGTCAACCACCGAGGAATCAAAGCCAACCGAGGCAAATCACCGCAATCCTGGAACTCGGCTCCCCTCGATCGGTCAAGGAGGTTTAGAAGTTGATGGGGATGGCCGCCGCACTCAACAGGTTCATCAGTCGTTCCACGGACCGCTGCCGACAATTCTTTCAGACACTACGACAGGGTAAAGCTTTTGAATGGACCTCCGAGTGCGAAACCGCTTTTAACGGTCTAAAGGCTTATCTCTGATCTGTTCCACTTTTGACGACACCATCGGCAGGCGACCCGCTCATTTTATATCTGGTCGTCTCCAACCGGGCTGTCAGCGCCGTATTGTTGAATGAAGAGCTTGGAGAACAGCGACCAGTGTATTATGTGAGCAAGGCAATGGTTGACGCCGAAACCCGCTACCTTCCACTGGAAAAACTCATCCTAGCCCTAGTCATGGCGGCAAGAAAACTGATGCATTACTTCTAGGGGCATAGCATCAGGGTACTAACAGATTACCCCCTCCGATCAGTACTACATAGTGCAGAAACATCAGCGCGCGTTTCGAAATGGGCCCTTGAACTCGGCCAGTACGATATTCAATTTCTACCTAGAACCTCAATAAAGGGGCAAGTGCTTGCTGATTTTGTAGCCGAATTCACGAGGGGTGTTGCCGACTTCAAGACTGACCAAACTTAACCCAAACCGAATTGGAGAATTTATGTGGGGGACATTTGGAAGCTATATTGTGACGGGTCATCCAATCAACGGGCAGTGGAGCCGGGGTAGTAATCATGGCTCCCGACGGCGCAATAATTGAGCAGGTCGTCAAACTCGGCTTCGAAGCATCAAATAACGAGGCCGAATATGAAGCCCTTCTAACCGGTTTGTGGAATGCACATCTTCTGGATGCTCAGCGTTTGCTTGTATTTTGCGATTCAAAACTGGTGATCAATCAACTAAAGGGGGAGTACGCGGCCAAAAATAACCGTATGGCGGCTTACATGAAAACAGCCAACTCCTTGCTGGCAAAATTTGACCATCATGAATTGAATCAAATAACACGTGATCAAAACACACATGCAGATGCCCTAGCTTGCCTAGCTTCTGCCATTAACTCAGAGATTAAACAGACCATCGAAATAGGTTTCATCCTGGAGCCGAGCATTGGCCCTTCGGAGGAAGTCCAGGTCAATGTCATAGAGTCAGCACCGAGTTGAATGGACCCCATTGCGGCATTCCTGTCTTCCGAACAGCTCCCAGCGGACAAGAAAGAAGCGCACAAGTTGCGAAACAAAGCCATGCGATACTACTTGGATCAGCAAGGAAAGCTTTATAAAAAATCCCTTTCTGGTCCATATCTGGAATGCGTGCAACCGGACAAAGTCGAAGAGCTTCTGACTGAAATACATGAAGGAAGTTGTGGTGCACATTCTGGCGGGCGCTCTTTGGCTCATCGATCTGTGACACAAGGGTATTACTGGCCGACAATGAGAGCCAATGCCGAGTGTTACGTGAAAAAGTGCAAACAGTGCCAGAAATTCTCCCCTCTGATTCACCTGCCTACTGAAAAGTTAAGCTCCATAACCAGCCCTTGGCCATTCACCCAATGGGGACTTGACATCGTCGAACCGCTACCTCGTGCTCCGGGTAACAAGCGATTTCTGATCGTCGCGACTGATTATTTCACAAAATGGGTAGAAGCGAAGGCACTGACGCACATCCGAGATGCCGACGTAAAGCGTTTTGTATGAAGAAATATCATAACTCGATTCGGCATCCCCAGAGCACTTATATCAGACAACGGCACCCAGTTTGATTGCGGAGTCTACCGGGAACTTTGCAGCAAGTATGGTATTCGGCTCTACTTCTCCACCCCGGCTTATCCATAGAATAATGGCCAAGCTGAAGCCTCTAATAAAACCATTTTAGATGGCATCAAAAAGAGCCTGCAGAAGGCAAAAGGCCGATGGGTTGAAGAGCTGCCGAGTGTATTATGGGCTCATCGCACAACACCGAGACGATCCACCGGGGAAACGCCATTCGCTTTGTGCTTCGGAACATAGGCAATCATCCCCTTGGAGATCGGCCTCCCAACTTTGAAATCAACAGTTTTTTATTTGGGCCGAAACGACATGATGTTGGCCTTGGACTTGATTCTGATTGAAGAACGAAGAGACCGTGCCCTTGCATCCATGGCACGGTACCAGCAACAACTTGCTAAGTCATATAATCAGCGTGTTCAACTACGCCGCTACACACCAGGAGAGTTGGTCCTAAAGAGAGTGCTTCCAGCTGCCAAGAATCCAGCCGACAGAAAATTGGGACCTAACTTGGATGGCCCTTATCAGATCGACTCAATCGCGGAAGTAGGGGCATATCGGCTCAAAGACATGTCTAGGAGGAGTCTACCACGGCCTTGGAATTCCACGCATTTACGTAAATTCTATCATTGACCCGACTTGTAGGGCTTGATACTTGTACATATTTCACTTTTGCAATGCAAAGTTTCCCGTTTCCTCATCGCGCAATTCAGTTCAAAAGTCTCCGGATTCGGAGCCCCATCGGTGCATGACACCTTTGGGCCGATTAAGCCTCCGGATTCGGAGCGCCCTTCGTGGATATCACGATTGGCCAAGCTAAGTCTCCGAATTTGGAGCCCCATCAGTGCAAGACACTTTTGGGCAGAATAAAGCCTCCGAATTCGAAGCGCCCTTCGTGGATATCACGATTGGCCAAGCTAAGTCTCCGAATTCAGAGCCCCATCAGTGCAAGACACTTTTGGGCCGATTAAGCCTCCAGATTCGGAGCGCCCTTCGTGGATATCACAATTGGCCAATATTTAAGTCTTCGAATTCGGAGCCCCATTAGTGCAAGACACTTTTGGGCCGAATAAAGCCTCCGGATTCAGAGCGCCCTTTGTGGATATCACGATTGGCCAAGCGAAGTCTCCGAATTCGGAGCCCCATCAGTGCAAGACACTTTTGGGCCGATTAAGCCTCCGGATTCGGAGTGCCCTTCGTGGATATCACGATTGGCCAATATTTAAGTCTCCGAATTCGGAGCCCCATCAGTGCAAGACACTTTTGGGTCGAATAAAATCTCCGGATTCAGAGCGCCCTTCGTGGATATCACGATTGGCCAAGTCTCCGAATTCGGAGCCCCATCAATGCAAGACACTTTTGGGCCGCATAAGACTCCGAATTCGGAGCCAGAGCCGTGCTGGTCACGTTTGGGCCGACTAAGACTCTGGATTCGGAGCGCCCTTCATGGATGTCACGATTGGCCAAGTCAAAAAAGCCTCCGAATTTGGAGCCCCACCCGTGCAGGTCACGTTTGGGCCGATTAAGACTCCAGATTCGGAGCGCCCTTCGTGCATGTCACGATTGGCCAAGACAAAAAAGCCTCCGAATTCGAAGCCCCACCCGTGCAGGTCACGTTTGGGCCGACTAAGACTCCATATTCGGAGCGCCCTTCATGCATGTCACTATTGGCCAAGACAAAAAAGCCTTCAAATCTGGAGCCTCATCCGTGCAAGTCACGTTTGGGCCGACTAAGACTCCGGATTCGGAACGCCCTTCGTGGTCTCGTTTAGGCCGAATAAAAACTCCAGATTCGAAACGCCTCGCGAGCTGTCACAACACGTGTGACAATTGAAACATTCAAGCATTCAGAATGAAATGTTTCATTAACTTGATCAACCGGCACAAGCCATATAAACGTAAATTGAAACATGCAAGTGTAGACGTCCCCGAACGTCCCGGGAGGGAATCCCCCGTTTTGTTCATTTGGGCTCACTACAGTTCAGAACTCAATGTCACGGTCCTGTATCTAATCTCGCAGAGTGCAATGCAAGACCG
Organism: Camellia japonica; assembly: GCA_030407325.1. Classification (NCBI taxonomy): domain Eukaryota; kingdom Viridiplantae; phylum Streptophyta; class Magnoliopsida; order Ericales; family Theaceae; genus Camellia; species Camellia japonica. The sequence goes on along the minus strand of JAPPVO010000002.1, from coordinate 97,568,865 downwards.
ATGAATCATCAAATAGTCCAAATCCGGCAAATCGTTTTTGGAAAACAGATTTTTTGAAAGAAGTGTCAAACATGGACTGCTTTGCCAGATATAGAGTCGCCACCTAAATATTTTATTTTGGGGGAATTTAGGAAACCCTGACTCGTGCCTAAGGCCATGTGTCCATCATCACCAAAGTTGCCTCGGCTCGGGAACTTGGGTACGATTGGGGAAGGTCACTTCGTGAGCACCCCTGCTCACCCGATCAAAGATCGGCCTCTACTAGCCATGACATCAAGTTTTGAAAACATTATGTGTTCTTATTCCGGTTATTAGCCTAGAATTACTGTGTGATGCGCACAGCATACAAGTATAGACTGGGTCACCTAAATTGGAACAAGACATCTCATGTTCGTTTTGAAAAACGGTTTGAAGGTGCTACTCGCAAGTAGGCTAAGACGTGGATTTTGCCACCCTCGGGTGGGCTTGGAAAACATGGTGATTTGCCACTCTCAAGTGGGCTTAAAACTCACAGTCAATGCATTATTCCAATTCAAGTAATCAAACCTTCACCCACAGGCATTCAGGCAGGTATATCACATAAGCACATAGCCTCATGGTAAGCATGCTATCATGGCAGTCACTCACACACATGCAAGGATGCTAAAGCATAACACTTACCGAGTACTCCAAGCCAAAACAGAAGCTATGTTAGAAATCAATGCATGATCCTAACTATACAGAAATGCCTAATGCAACACATGCAAAAATGTAACTATAATAGGCTCGGCTATTCTAAGAATGGCATATGAGATGCTACAGGTAACACGTATTCAACTTGGAATTGAAATACGATGCAGTTAGTATGATGCGCCGAGCCCAGTGCATGCAAGACAGATGAATGGATGCAAACATGCGAGCATAAGTATGCTAATTGAAACGTGCCCTAAACTAACCATCATAAGCTGGTAAATAAAAGGGAGAAAGACGTGGGGTTAGAAGACATACATCACACACACGCACACTTATTACAACATTGCCCTCTCACAGAGGGTCCGAATAAATAATATAGACCGAATAAATAATTACAGTCCGAATAAATAATTAAATATTACAAAACCCTAATTAATTAACAAATTAACTAGGAAAGCAAATAAATTAGCATGCAAGCTAAATGGACCGCCTCAGCTCTGTTCCGAATGATGAAAGATGCATGCATGCTTGGGTCGCTTTGTCGGAAAATTCCTCGCGATGCCCCGATTTGTCTCTGTTTGCAATTAATCCCGGAATGCTGTGCAAAGCTCTAGAAGGCTGCTGATTTCTAGTTTGCTGCAACAGAGAGCAAGAAGGGGGCATGGCAAAGTATTTTCACATATGTATGCACACCTCAATCCTCGTGCCACCAATCACACATCTCGATGCATGATGGCCGAGGAGTCGAATTGCACGACTCGATGTGAAATGAATGCACATGACAACACAACAAGGCCTAGACTCCATCATGATTAATCCGGAGTGTCGGCAACCAGGAATTGAGACACGTTTCATCACTTTGAGTACGAAATGTCCCTCGTTTCCCGTGCTTGGGCTAACTCCTATCCCAAACACAATGCAAATGAGATGGCATACACAATGCGACCAACATGCAACCTAGCATACGCAATGCTATGGACTAAAATGGCATACACAATGCACGTGACATAACATGTCATACACAATGCTCTAACATGCAACCTAGCATACGCAATGCTATGGACTAAAATGGCATACACAATGCACGATGGACTTACACCAATATGAGTGAACCTCAGCCACACTCACATCAATGGCCATATGATGGAAACGAGACAACCGAAATACGTGCAATCATGCACGAATGCAAAGAACCGATCCTAAGGCACAACATGCAACTCTAACAAAGCATGGAAAATGATGAAATATGGCATAAAATAGCACATGATCCAGCTCTGAAATGGCATAAAAGATGGTCTCGAAACATGCAAACACCTCACATAATGCATGCTAGATGACCTGGATACCGAAACTAGTGGAGTGGATTACACTAGAGGTATACAAAGCAATGTACAAATGGCAAAACCAACCCAAAACAGACCCTAGGCAGGTCTGAAACAGTGGGAAAATGGCCCAAAATGATGGTTCAAAGTGCATGGAAATGAAGCTCATTCAATGGTCCGAAAACAAGGCATTCATGCACAACTCTCAAGCACACTTAAAGATGGAAATCATGGGAATATGGCATTCATATAAGCTCTGAAATATGATGTATAATGACCCCAAAGCATGAAAACACCTCAATATATGCATGCAATAGACCTCAAATCTCAAAGCTAGGCAAGTGTATTGAACTACAAGCATGCAAAACAAGCACCATTCGATCATGAGACCCAAAAAATGAGCTAGGGCAGTCCAAAATATGCACAAAATCAGTTTAAGGCAAGGCCAAAAAGTGCTAAAATCAAGGTTCAACAAAGCATGCAAAATAAGCTAGTGAACCATGATTTGCACTACAACTATATGAAGAACATGAGAGCTCACCAAACCAGCCAAAAACAGAAGTATGCCATGCCAAATAATGCCCAAAAACCCACTGAAACTCAATCAATGCATGCAAGAATGATGTGTCCCCCTGAAAGGCCAATAAGAGGGTTGTTCTATACATGCAAGATAGACATACAAAATGGAAAAACCACCTCTAGACAGAGGTTATGAGGGCCCTAAAACTCACTGAAAATGGCCTAAAATTAGTCTAGGAAGCATGCAAGTGAAGGCCCCTTTGAAAGGCCTTGAAGAAGATTACTCTACACATGCAAGATGGACACTTAACATGGCCAAACCACCTCTGGACAGAGGTCATGCAGGTCACAAAACTCATCAAAAATGGCCTGGAGCATGGCTTTGAAACATGCAAAAAGGGGCTCCTTTGTAAGACCAACAAAGCTAGTAAACAAAACAAGGGGTGAGAGGGTCACCCCTCTCTGATTTTGAGGCTCAAAGACACATGTTAGCCACAGAAAATCCACTATTTCAGTGGCTAAAATGCCAAACCAAGGCCAACACAAATGCTCTAATGCAGCTCAAAACATGAGGAAATGAAGCATGCAAGGGGTAGATGACCCCCAACAGAAAAATGACCTTAATCAAACTTGAAGAGGAGCTCAAAATAAGAATTTTTTAGTTTGACAAGCCTAAATGTGCTTTCAAATAGAGCTAAACTATGGAGCAAAATAATGCTACAAAGAGGGAAATGGTGTCTTACCCTTGTAGAGAAGAAGGCCAGCAGCTTCTGGACCAAAATAGGAACTCTTCAACCTCTGAAAATGAGCTCCTAGGTGCTTAGGTTGACCATTGAGGTGTTGTGTTTGGAGGTGTAGTGCAATGGGGCCAAGAACTAGGAGTTTTGGACACCAAAAGAGAATGATATAGAGAGAGAGAGGTGTATGCCTTAGCCAAAATTTCTCAACCCTAGCAATGGAAGAGGAGGCCTCCCTTTATAGAGAAGAGAGGCCAAATCTTCTCAAAGAAGCTTCAAATATCCTCCATACACGTGTATAGAGGATGCATCAAATGGCTCCCAGCTGGCACAGCTGGAACACATTCAATGAGACCAAAAAGCAGGAAGCAGGCTGACAAGTTAAGGTGGTCGGCCGGCCACTCCCCCTGGTCGGCCAACCAGGGGTCAAAAGGGTCAAGAAGAAAAGCTGGTCGGCCAGCCCATATTGGTGGCCTCCCAGGTGAATGCAACTCAGTGGTGGTATGGGAACCCGAAAATGTGGCTCAAAAAGTGAGAGAGACCAAGGGGTCAAAAGGGTCAGGAAGAAAAGGTGGTCGGCCTACCCATCTTGGTGGCCTCCCAGATGAATGCAACACAATGGTGGTATGGGAGACCCGAAATTGTGGCTCAAAAGTGAGGGAGACCACCTACCTGCCAAGAAAAATCGGCCGACTGGGGAAAAGTGGTCTCCAAGAAGAAAAGGTGGTCTCCCACCCTACTACCACCTTCCTAACAATGAAAATAGGGTCCATGCCAAAAATGAACCCACACCGATGCAAAACGAGGGTTCGAGGGCCAAAACGCGCAGCCGGGGGCCCCGAAAACTGACTACTAAGCACCGGAGGTGGCATACGACCATGAAGGTGGTCTCTCGGGCCACAATGTCCCTCTATAGAGAGGAAACAAGGTGTGTGCCAAAAATCGGAGGCAACGGAGGTAGTTAAGCGGTCCCGAATCGAGGCGCACGGCCGACGGCTCCGAAAACTGAAAACTGGTCTCCAAACGGGAAAAATGGCCTACGACCACGAAACGTAGCCTACGGCCACTGAGAGATGGTCTACGAGACCTCTCCCTCCCTTCAGGAAGAGAAAACAGGACCTGGTTCGCAAACCGAAGCAAAGCATAAAAGAGTCCCGAAGTCTGAAGGCAAGGCTCTCAACCGAGACTCCGCAACCTCAAAACGAGCACAATATGCGCAATCACCGAGCGCTCAATCGGCGACGTTTGAGTCTTAAGGTCGGTCAAAAATGGGATGTCTATAGCAAGCATTCAGAATGAAATGTTTCATTAAATTGATCGACTAGCACAAGCCGTATGAACATAAGTTGACACATGCAAGCATTCAAAACGAAATAAGTTCTTAAATCGATTGATTCGCACAAAGTGTATTAATACAAGTTGAAATACGCTAACATTTGAAACAGAGCGTCTTATTAAATTAGAAAATAAATACATAATTCGCACTCAATCTACATAGGAGCATTACAAGGTCTGCTTTTATTCGGCGGACCCCTCAGCATCGCTCTTCTCAACTTCGAAAGTGAAAAAGGGCTAAGAGGATGACACAGTTCTTACCATCACCCTCTTTAAACACCAATCAGCGCAGAAGGAAGATATGAAGATCATCATCAAGAGCAAACTCTTAGTTGCCCGAGACGATCAGGTAATCATCTCCAGCAACCTTGTTGGAGTCTAAGAGGTCGGCTATGATTTTGTAGGCAGTGGATCTGGGCTTGAGGTAATAAATGTAGCCTTTTTCAGACTTTAGGCCACACATGATACAATAGAATTGGATGTCGGCTAATGTGATCCTAACTTTTTCTTGGTGGGCTAAGGCGATTATACCACTGATAACCCTATAGGAATTGGTGGCTAACTATATAGGGTTGAGTTTGTAGTAGTAGAGGATTTCCCTAAAGATAATGTCTAAAGAAAACCAAAGTCTATACTCAATGAAGACAACAACGGGGAAAGGCACGGAGTCTCCATCAGGCATGATGGAGTCCTCCTTCGCAGCTAACTTGATCCGAATATCGGCTGAGATAGAGAACTTTCTCTTAAAGTACTCAAGTTTTTCTGGGGTGTCTACCATCCACCTAAACATACCTATGATCTCAGCTTAAAGCCTTACGTGATGGTTTTTCAGAGAGAAGAAACTGGTAGTGTTTGAGAGCTCAACTAAACCCTAAACTGGTATTAGGGCAAGGGCTTTAAAGATCTAAGGTGAATTTGTTTCAATTTTCCTAAAAATGTGATTTCTATCAAATTCCAAACCAAGAAACTACAGAATTAGGAATTGAAGGCCAAAATTTGGAAATACAACAAGAAAAGCAGAAAAAAGAGCATGATTAAGAAAACAACCAAGATTGAAGAATGACAGAAAATCATAAATTACGCAAAACACTGAGTGAGTATGTGCAAGGTAGTATGCAAGAACCATAAGCTATACGATGTATATAATAGATTCAAGAACTAAGGTGCAATGTTTTAAAAATTGCAAAACATAATCAGAGGATGAGTAAGGAGATTGAATAGCAAGAGACATACAGGTAGTTGCATAACAATATTCAAGAACAATGAAAGACTGAAATTGAAGAAATCAGAGGACTTACCAATTGAAGTCGGAGTGAGATACGCCGGAGTCAGACGACTTGAACGATCAGAGTCGAATGATAAATGGTGTGCCAGGGGCGATGGAAAAGGCAGTTGCAGAGCTTGAGAGCTTGAAAAATGGCGGTCTAGAAGAGAAATGTTAGAGAGAGAGAGAGAGTTTGAGAAACGAGGGAAATTGTGAATTGCAAAAGTGAAAAGACAGAGAGAGAATGAAGAGTTTTGTCAAATATATGAAAAGGCGGCAAAACATAATGCCTTGGATGACGTACTTGTCAGGCAGTGTGTGCAGAAGCAACGCAATCTAATGGCGCGTGTCAGGTACGAACCAATGAGAAAGGGACGTGTGGAGGAAACGATTGAGTAAACTGTGCGTGACAGCTCATGCGTAGTCAAAACTCTTGGAGTTCTTGATTAATGAAGAAAAAACCTCAGCTAGAGGAGCGACCTCGGTTAAGATATTAAAAGAACTTGACTCTTGGTTCTTGATCATTGGTAAAGATGGATAGTTGAGTCCTGGGTACTTAAAACTGATGAGTCATGATCTTGGTCGAAGGAAAGAATGAATTTTAGCCAACATAATATATGAATAAGTGATGTAGGTTCCATCACCTTAGGTTGCCGAGGTAATAGAACCTAAGGGGCAGTTGTGGGGGCATATTTTGTGAATGACAACACGGGGCCAAGGTGACACCGAAGTGTCAGTCGAGGTACCACGTGGCCTGGTCCTGACGCTGAGGTGATCTTGGCTAGGCCGAGTGTCACGACCCAAACCCGCCCTTATAGGTTTAGCATCGTAACCAGCCTGTAATCTTGGGATTACCGAAGGCCTCTGAGACAGATTAACATAATATTAGGGGCTAACGGAAGCAAATAACAATATACAACGTCCATTGAGCTGTGTAGACATAAATGAGACAAAAAAAATTTAAAATTTATATATATATATATACACATTATCTTTAAGTCATCCTATATATACAGATTAGACAAAAAGGGACTTAGCCCTATTTACAAAATACACAAGACTTGTTCAACCAAGCACGAAAAGAAAACTTAAACTTTAAATCACATAGCGATAAACACTTGACATATCCAGAACCTCCACGAGAGGCACATAGATTAGCCGACAAAAACAGATTCTAGGCCCTTTAAGCTTGGTCACGCGCCTGATCACCTATATACATAAATAATACAGTGAGCTAGAGCCTAGTGAATAATAACAAAGTAAAGGGTTTTAATGAATGAGTCTGTACAGGTTCAAAATTCATAATTCAGTTTCGTATCAAATTCATAATTTGTCCAGATCATATACAGAAATCATAAGTCATGCTTAAGTATACGTGATACATCCATTAGCATTAACAGAACAGAACAAAACGTATACACGTGAGGTTACGAATAACCAGTTCCATAAAGGAACCTTCAGATCCGGGTAATAGAACAGAAGCTGAACCCCCATGACGGGGCCTCCGGTACGGGTAACAGAGTGTTGATAGATTAAGTTCTATAAAGGAACCTCCGATACCGGGTAATAGCTAACAGATATCACATGATGCTAAGGATGTCACGAATAGATATCAGAAATTGGACAATCATTCATTGTACAGAACATATCATTTCAGAAAACAGATCTCATTTTGTCACACAGAAAATAAGTACAGTTGAACATAACTTTACTAAGTTATTACTCACAGATAGCCGCAGAAGCAAATCAGACGGACTGGACATATCAGATAAATCAGGCAGACAATGGCGCGTGACCTACACAAGCACATAACATATACACATTGAAATACAATATTACTCCCTTGATCAAACTTGACTTTCCTAGTCTTTTTCCGTCTAAACAGTCCGAAGTTCTACTATGCTTATTCTTTCTCATTCAAATAAACCGGGTTCTTATTTCACATATTCTTCCATTACTAATCCCTTCTTTTCCAAATAGATTGATCTTTTACTTGGCTTCTTAAACAATTACCACTAGGTCAATGATTCATTCTTCAACTAACTAATCTATGTTGATTGGTAGCTTATTAATCTTTATTGAGTCATAAATCATATTTAGAATGCCTTGGAAAGAGATGAGAATAAAAATGTGAACTAAATGAAATTTTCCAAAATATGCTGAAAATGGGTCTCTGCTCGAGTGCCACTTTGGTCGCTCGAGCGGACTGCAAAATTTGAAAAACTACTGGGAGCTCGATTTTCACGCTCGAGCGAGACTTTCCTCGCTCGAGCGGACAACGTAAATTTTGAAAATCCAAAATTGCAATTTGAAGTTCGAATTTGGTACTCAAAGCCTCAAAACATGTACTTTAGTATACAAACATGGAAAACCATTGTATAATTAAATAAACACTTTCAATCATAAATCATTCATTCAAAATCATGCTCCAATTGTCCAAATTTAGTTTTAACCCATTTTCTTTATATCAAACCCACAATATTAAAATATGAATTAGACTTTCCAATTCTTGAAATTACATTACATGCATGGGTTAAAATTTAATTATAAAATCAAAACTTTAGGATTAATTCCAAATTTTCATGAACTTGACTTTCTTAAAACATTTCCTTCATATCTTCAAAAAGAACTTGAATGGCTCAATTCCCTTAAAACTCATGTATTACAAGAAAATACTACAAAATCAAATCAAAACAATTAATTTTTCAAATTAATTTTCACAATTATGAGTCTACTTAATTTCTTACTTAAAACCTTATTTCTTACGAAATCCATGAGACTAATTCCATAACTTCCTTAATTCAATGATGCATGGAGGATTATCTAAAACATGAAATTAAAGTTATAAAACTTTTAGAAAAATATTTGCATGTGTGAAATTAGGGTCAAAATTCAAACCAATTACATCCAAAATTCCTTTAATTCAATGTTAAGTTCAAAATGTTCCTGAATTCATAATTTCCCAAAACTTGCTCTCCTTGTACCTAAACATGAAATTAATTCTCCAACTTTCTCAAAGATTCATTGCTACATGTAAAGATGAAGCCCAAATTCATGAGGAATAACACAAACTAAACTTAAAATAATTAATTTCTAATTTATTTTCCATAATCATCCACATGCATGTAACCCATTTCATGTTTTGAACCCAATTCCAATTAACTTCCATAATTTTGAATCCAATTCAATTCCTTCATCATTTTACTAAATCTCCTTAAATCATGAAATTGAATGATAAACTCTTTTAAAGAAATATTTGCATATATGAAATTAGGATCAAAATTACTGATTTTATATTTTTCCCAAACAAATCATAATTTAATTCTTGAATTACTCCAACTTAGATTTTTATTAATTTCCTTCATATCTAATCTAAATTTAAACTTATCAATCTTTTACACATGAATTAAATCTAAAACCTTAAAATTCCACATGCATGCAAGGATGAGTTTCAATTTGTGAAGAATAATAGAAATCAAACTCTAACTAATTAATTTCCAAAATGTATTCCCATTATCTTAAAACATAATTCAAAATTTCTTCATCTTCTTGCTAATTCCTATTAATTATATGATTTTGAGTCCAAACTCACCTTCAATTTCAAGGGTAATATAAATATTCTACAAGAAATCAAGCATAATTTCATACCTTATACTTATTTCCAACATGTTTGGTAAATTTTTCCTTTCTTCCCTTTGTTCTTCCTTGTTCTTCCTTCAAAATTTGGACTCCTTGTTGAATTTCTAGCACCTCTCTCTCTCTCTCTCTCTCTCTCTCTCTCGCGGTTTCTCTCTTCTTCTTTTTTTTTTTTCTCTTCTAACTCTCTGTTTTCCCTACAAGAACTCATATATAATGCATTTATATATATCATTTGTTGCCTTCCTTTTTACACGTGCACACACACTTGTAAATCAATGCCAGATTTCTCAGTACACCCACCTAAATTCTCAGTGCACCCACACCCAAAATTCTAGTTTGTTCCACAAGGCAATTTATGCTTAGGATTAATTTTAATTAAGCAACACTTGGTCTTAATAAATCTTGGTTAACACACAAATAATTAAGCATAACAAATCAAAATTTCCATAATTTAATTAGTCTAATTTGACTTCCATTAAGGCCCAATTAATTTTATTTAATTTTATTAATCTGAATCAGATTTTTTTAATCGAACTCCTAAAAGGTTCCAAATATTAAATTAAACTCATTTCCATCCTCAATTTTGATTTCTTAGATCATTTAATCCTTCAATTTCTTATTAGACTCAAAATTTCGTCAATAAATTACATATTCAAATTGGACACATCATAATTAAATTTAATTTATAATAACCATAATTCTCAATCCTCATGACTTAATCAACTCCAATTAGGACCTAATTAATCGAATTTCAATTTTACTAAACTGAATCGAACATTTAATTAAACTCCCAAATGGGTCCGTAATTAAAATTAAATTGATTCAACTTCTCAATTTTACTTCCTTAAGCCATTTGGACCCTTAATTCCTAATTTCGAAATAACTCTTTAATAGAATCATATATGAATCAGATCCTACAATTCTCATAAATTCCAATTAAATTATAATACTCGGCAATTAAATTCCAAATCTCCTTAATTAATCAAATACTAATCATTATACATGATGGGGTCGTTACACCGAGGTTATCTGCGGAGATATCGGAATCCGAGATAAGCGGATAAGGGACAAGAGTCCTGGAATAGGGGAGGATCTCAGTCTGGATAAAGATATAGCTCTTAGGGAGTTTATCCCTATCTTGCTGAGAGTCTAAGATGAACATTGAGCCTAAGTCTACTGAAGTATCAGGTCAATGCTGGCTATAAAAGCAGGGCACCCCCGTAGGTCTCAGGTATGCGTGATATACTATGAGCAGTAAGTTCTTTCTTGTGAGTTAAGTACAATTTGCTATCTTTGAGAGATATTTGATTACTGACTTGAGTGTCGGAGTGCCCTCGGGTGGACGAACCATCGTCGAATTCTTATATATCTGTGATAGGTTGTTTGGGCTTTATCTATTCTTCTGGTGCTCTTCAACTGAGTTCCCGCTTTGGTTGTTGTAGACACCCCATTTTTGACCGACCTTAAGACTTAGACGTCACCGATTGAGCGCTCGGTGATATTGCATATTGTGCTCGTGCGGAAGTTTCAGAGTCTCGGCTGCGAGCCTTGCCTGCGAACTTCCGGGCTCTTTCGTGTCTTGCCTCGATTTGCGAACCAGGCTCCATTTTCTCTGTTTTCTCTTCCCGAAGGGAGGGAGAGGTCTCATAGATCATCTCTCAGTGGCCGTAGGCTACATTTCGTGGTCGTAGGCCATTTTTCCCGTTTGGAGCCCGGTTTCTGATTTTTCAGAGCCGACGGCCGTGTGCCTCAGTTCGGGACCGCTTAACCACCTCCGTTCACTCCGGTTTTTGGTATACACCTCCATCCTCCATTACAACACTTTGGGGCTGTTTTTCAGAGCTTAGGAGCACCATTTCTCAGACCAAGAGCTGCTGGTCCATTGGTCTTCAAGGGTAAGCTTCTTTTCCCTCTTTTTTGTTCCTATCTTGCTCTATATCTAAGACTTGCTTGCAAGCATTTTTGGGCTCCGACCCAAACTGTAAATAGTTATATTCTGAGCTCCTTTTCATGTTTGATTAAGGACCTTTTGCTGTTTGAGGTCTCCTACTATCACTTGCCTATTTAACTCTCTTTTAGGCCTATTTTTGCATGGTATTTTAGGCTTACTTGTGAGCTGTTTCGGACTTGGTCGTAAACTGTAAAATGTCTTTTTTTGAGCCCCTCTTCAACTTTGTTGAAGGGCTCTCTTCGGTTTGAGGCCGGAAGCTACCACTTGCCTCTTTATCTCTCTTTTAGGCCTATTTTGAGGGGAAATTTGAATTTCAATTTCCCCCCTTTTCCTCCACTTTTTTGCCTATAAAACCAGCAGCTCCAGCTGCATTTTAGAGGGTTAAAAAAAAGTTTTGTTTGGGAGTCTTGCATTAAAGCTCCCTCTCTCTCTCTTCCAAGCATCAAAACCACTCAAGTCCTACACCATTTTACACTACAACTCATAGCATCACACCTCCAACACCCATTCCAGCAACTTGAGGCTGTCTTCCAGAGGTCAAGAGCTCCCAAACCTGGTCCAAAAGTTGTTGAAGCTTGGTTCTACAAGGGTGAGTCCCATTTTCCCTCTTTTGAGCCTATTTTTGCATGCTTTCTTAGCTCTTTGTGCTTACATTTTCGGGCTCCGACCCTAACTGAAAATAGTCATTTTGAGGTCTTTTTCATGTTTGATTAAGGATTCTTCCCTGTTTGAGGCTTCATACTACCACTTGCCTCTTTAGCTCTCATTTATGCCTCTTTCTTGCATAGTATTTTAGGCCTATTTGTGAACTGTTTTGAGCTTGGTTATAAACTGTAAAGTGGCTTGTTTTGAGCCCTTATTTGACATTGTTGAAGGGCTCTTCACTGTTTGAGGCTTCCATCTGTCACTTGCCTCTTTATCTCTCTTTTGGCCCTATTTTTGCATGCTTTTTTAGCTCCTTGTGCTTGTATTTTTGGGCTCTGGTCCAAACTGTAAATAGTCATATTTTGACCCAATATTCATGTTTGATCAAGGGTCTTTCATTGTTTGAGGCTTCCTTTTTGCACTTTGTGTTAAAGCTCTCTTTTATGCTTTATTTTGTATAGTATTTTAAGCTTGCTTGTGCACTGTTTTAGGCTTGGTAATAAACTGTAAAATATCATTTTTTGGGCCCCTCTTCAACATTGTTGAAGGGCCCTCCTCTCTTTGAGGCCAGCAGCCATCACTTGCTTCTTTGTCCTTCTTTTGGCATTTTTCTTGCATAATGTTTTAGGCCTGCTTGTGTTTATTTTCATGGCTTGATGTAAACTGTAAAGTGCTTTATTTTGAGCCCCTCTTCAACTTTGTTGAAGGGATCTTTGCCATTTAGGGCCAGAAGCTGTTACTTGCTTCTTTATCTCTCTTTCGAGGCCATTTTTGCATGTTAGCTTAGCCCTACTTGTGTTCACCTTTTGGCCTTGCTTAAAACTGGAAATATGCTTGTTCTGGGACTGTCTTGATTCTGTCTTCATACTTCATGTTCAAATAATGCATGCTTTGTATAGCTATAAGTCATTCCATGCGCCTAGTTTCGAGTTTCGAGTCTCATTTCATGCATCGGATGCCATGTTTCCATGTTTCGGGGCTGTTTTGCATCATATTTTAGCACTGAAATTTGCATGCTAGTATGCCATATTCCATGCCTTTCCATGCTTTGTTAGAGTGGCATTTGATGCCTTAGGGTCGGTCCTCGGTTTGCGTGCACGTGTGCACGCATCTCGAGTGTCTCATTTTTATCTAATGGCCTCCTATGTGAGTGTGGCCGAGGTCCACTTGTGTTGGTGTAAGCCCATTATGCATTGTGTATGCTATTTCATTTCACAGCATTGTGTATGCTAGGTTGTATATTAACGCATTGTGTATGCCAAGTTACCTCGTGCATCGTGTATGCCATTTCATAGCATTGTGCATGTTATGTTGTATCTTAGTTGCATCCATGCATGTCATGCATATTGCATTGTGTTTGGGATAGGAGTTAGCCCGAGCACGGGAAACGAGGTACGTTTCGTACTCCGAGTGACGGAACGTGTCTCAATTCCCCAGTCACCGACACTCCGGATTGTCCATGATGGAGTTAGGTCTTAGTTGTATTTTCATGTGCATTCATTCCATATTGAGTTGTGCAATTCGACTCCTCGGCCATCATGCATCGAGATGCGTGATTAGTGGCACGAGGATCGAGGCATGCATACATGTGTGAAAATACTTTGCCATGCCCCTCTGTTGCTCTCTGTTGCAGCCAATCAAGAATCAGCAGCCTTCCGAAGCTTGGCACGCATTCCAAGAATAATTGCAAACAGAGGCTAATTGGGGCATCGCCATGGATTTCCGCGCAAAGGCAACCCGAGCATGCATCATTCATCATCCGGAGAAGAGTCGAGACAGTCCCTGGCTTGCATGCCAATTTAATGCTTTCCTAGTTAAATTTGTTAATTAATTAGGGTTTTGTACATATTTGGACTGTATTATTTATTTGGACTATACTATTCATTTGGGACTATATATTATTTTATTCGAACCCTCTGCGCGAGGGCATAATTGTAATAAGTGTGCGTGTGTGTGATGTATGTCTTCCAACCCCACATCTTTCTTCCCTTTTATTTACCAGCTTATGATGGTTAGATTAGGGCATGTTTCAATTAGCATACAGTATGATAGCATGTTTGCATTCATTCATCTGTCTTGCATGCACCGGGCTCGGCGCATCATACTAACTGCATTTGTATTTCAATTCTAAGTTGAATACATGTTAGCTGTAGCATTCCATACGCCATGTTTAGAATAGCCGAGCCTGCTATAGTTGCATTTTTACATGTGTTGCATTAGGCATTTCTGTATATTTAGGATCATGCATGGATTTCTAATCGGTTTCTGTTTTGGCTTGGAGTACTCGGTGAGTTTTATGCTTTAGCATCCTTGCATGCGTGTGAGTGACTGCCATGAATAGCATGCTTACCATGAGGCTAACTGCTTATGTGATATAACTTCCTAAATGCATGTGGGTGAAGGTTGGGTTATTTGGATTGGAACAATGCATTGACTGTGAGTTTTAAGCCCACTAGATAGTGGCAAAACCATGTTTTCTAAGCCCACCCGAGGATGGCAAAATCTGCATCTTAAGCCTACTTGCGGGTAGTGAACCATCTTTCGAAAAACAAACATGAAATGTTTTGTTCCAATTCAGGCGACCCGGTCTATACTTGTATGCTGTACGCATCACATAGTAAATCTAGGCTAATAACCGGAATAAGAACGCATAACGTTTTCAAAACTAGATATCATGGTTAGTAGAGGCCGATCTATGATCGGGCGAGCGCGGGTGCTCACGAAGTGACCTTCCCCAATCGTACCCAACTTCCCGAGCCGAGGCAACTTTGGTGATGACGGACACGTGGCCTTAGGCAACGAGTCAAGGTTTCCTAAATTTCCCAAAATAAAATATTTAGGTGGCGACTCTATATCTAGCAAAGCAGTCCATGTTTGGCACTTCTTTCAAAAATCTGTTTTCTCAAAACGATTTGCCGGATTTGGACTCTTTGGTTCAGATTACGAACCGTGACACAATTCGAGTCCAAACTGTAGCGAGGTCCCCTGCCGGCTTGCAACAGTTTCTGGCGACTCTGTTGGGGATTTAGAGAACTTGACTCGAACTCATGATATCTGGTTTTGACTGCACTTGTGTGTTTCTTTGCATTGCATTTGCATTGGTGCGCCTAGGACACCGTGTTTGCCATCTGCTATTCCTGAACGGTTTGCCGGAGGCTTGTCTTGTCAAGGCATGACCATAAGGCTGACCGGTTGTGGCTCTGCCAGTATGGGAACACAAACCCCGGTTTTATCGGGGCACCCTTTTGACCATTCGACCTAGTGCATATTCGGATCCGTAGTGACCATTCCAAACTAGGACAGGTTGCTTACCCGATATAGGTTGTTTGAAACCGCTGCGTGCGTAGTGAAACCCTAGCTCCTGACAAAATAGGACAGGGAAACCCTACCCCAACATAGGGGTGTTTGGCTCTCACTTGCTTGTTATGTGCTTTTAGAGTGCGTCTCTATAGGAATACATGTATCAGTTTACAAGTTTGGGCATCAGGCCTACGGGCACCAGTTCAGTACTTTGGGATTCAGTTCACTTGAGGGTATCAATTTACCGGCAGAATTTTAGGCAGAATTCAGTAGAGAGCACACTCATTCAACTATGCTCATATCTGTTCGGGTGAAATCAGGCTGAGATGCTGTCTATTTTCTCTTTTGCTAGGGTAGTCTTGGAACCATAGCTTCAGAAGGCTCCAATATCCCCCGGGTACACCGAACTTGTGTTGATAGACTTTGTCAAGTCAGAGATTCAGTTCAAGGGCAAATCAGTGTTCCTTCGTCAGAAACAGGGTAAAAGGGCCAATCAGGCACAGATCACCAGTTCAGCAGTTACCAGATCAGTGGTCCTTAACAGTCGGACTGAGGTCTCAATTGTTGCCATAGAGATAGATCTACCGGTTAGTCAGATGGATCAGCAGAATACATCAGGGATGGAGGCAATGATGCGTCAAATGCAGGAAACTATGAAACTCATGCAGCAAGACGCTGTCCGCCAAGCAGAATTTTCCAAACAGCAGGCTGCAATCATGGCTCAGCAGGCTGAGCTCATCACCAGGCTGCAACAGCAAAGCGGCGCGTCTGCTTCACAACAAGTTCCTCCCCCAGCAGGAGCTCCAGCACCTGGGGAGATGCCAAATGTCCAGGAAGGTACGGACATTCCAGTAGGGCCTGCTCCGCCCCCAATTTTACCCCAGCTATCCAAAGCACCTACCAATCTGCCAGACTCTCCCTTCGAGTTCGAGGTCGACCCTGCAGCGTTGAAATTGAGCAAACTTGAGAAGATGTTTAAGAAGTCTCAGGGAGTCAACTCCATCCCAGACATTGGAGATGGATATACTGATTCGATGGTGACATTGCCGGACAGGTTCAAGATGCCTCACATCGACCGTTTTGACGGGTCAGGAGATCCCATGGTCCACCTGAGTTTGTTTTCAGATGTTCTGCGCCCAATGGGCTTGACAAGATTACAGAAGCTCTCCCTTTTTGGCAGGACCCTGTCGGGTATTGCGGCCATCTGGTATGCCAAATTGGAGGATTCAGTGAAACGAAGCTGGGAGGAGATGGCCGAGGCCTTCGTCACACAATATTCATACAATACCCAGATTGAGATCACAACCCGTGATCTCGAGACGACCAGGCAAGAGCCGAAAGAGGGCTTCTCTGACTTTGTAACCCGCTGGAGGGCCAAGGCCTCAATGATGACCACTAGGCCCACTGACAAAGATTAGATTCGGATGATTGTGCGCAATCTCCAGCCTAAGCTTATGCAGAAGATGATTGTTCTTCCCTTCCCT
The DNA here is from genome assembly GCA_030407325.1 of Camellia japonica. Taxonomy (NCBI): domain Eukaryota; kingdom Viridiplantae; phylum Streptophyta; class Magnoliopsida; order Ericales; family Theaceae; genus Camellia; species Camellia japonica. Next base: position 97,551,997 of record JAPPVO010000002.1, on the reverse strand, counting down.
ACCTTTTCAAATCTGCATGAGATGGGGGTTCAAATCGAGGATGCCATCAGACAAGGGATCTTTGCAGAAGACAATGAGCATTTGAAGAGGAATGTTGCTCGCAGTTCCAATGCTACTACTGATGGTAGCACAACTGCGAAATGCTCAGAAGTAGATACTATCACCACTTCCCTCAATGGCCAAAAACCAACCACCTCAACTCGGCCCCAAGCCCGAAAATTCCATCCTCTTTACATGAGTCTCTCCCAAGCTTTGAAAAAGCTACGAGAAGAAGGGCACCTAGAACTTCTAGAACCCCAACCCCTTCCAAACCCTCTTCCGCCAAGATATGACCCAGCTAAATACTGTGCCTACCATCAATAGCACGGTCATGATACGAACCGTTGCATCCGCCTCCGCCATAAGATTCAGGATCTTATTGACGAAGAGACCCTAGCTCCACCAAAAGGACCTCAGGTTAGTACTAACCCGTCACCTCCCCACCTTAACCTCATCCATACACTACCGTCCACCTACGACCCCAGCATATACATCACCCCAGCCCATCTACCCAAGCCTGAGGTGTTCATTCCAGAAAGCATGGACTTATGCATGATGGATGCACCTGGACCACAATCATCTCAAACCCGTGAGCCCACTACTTCTGAGCTGAAGAGAATGATCGAAGATTTTCAGAGAACTATGACAGATTTGGCCTCCGAGACATTGGCTCCGTCATTAACCACATCACATACCAGGGAGTTCATGTCAAAAGGCTCCCCAGTATTGGAACGGGCTACATTTGAGGAATGCCAATCCCTTGGCAAAGTGGAGGCGAGTGGAAAGAACAAGATAGGGGTGGACATGGATCCCCATGAACATCTTTTGTTGGCTGTTGAGGCTTTGAAAGCCGAGGGACTGAACAAAGAACGAGTGCTCGCAGTTGTTGCAAAAACTGTGGACGACATTTTCACCACTCAAGTTGGGGGCAGTTTGAATCAAGGGGCAAGCCGGGAGAAGGGTCGTTGTATCAGAAACGTTCCTTTCAGCTATAATCCTGCACTCCGAAGAGATCAACAAACCAGGCCAGCACCTGCCAATCCCTTTACTGGTGCGTCCAGCAAAAATCCACAAACCTTGAAGTACCAACCCCGAGGTCAGAGGGTCTTCCATGCCCTCCACATGCCTTTGTCCAAAGCTTTCGAAATCCTTGCTGGACAAGGCCATCTCAAACCCCTTGAGCCTCGGCCTCTCCCAAATCCTCTTCCGGCTACGCATGATGCCGCCCAGTACTGTGCCTTCCATCAGCAAACTGGCCATACTACCGACAACTGCTTCCGTCTTCGCCATGAAGTACAAGATCTATTTGACAACGGGGTCATTGCCGCACCAAGCTCTGCAAAGTCTATCGGCACTGGATCGATGAACTTGGGGGATAATGTGACCATGTGATCGGGGATGAACCACCTGCGGGCAGCGCTCGATTAACTCCAGACGCAGAAATAGCATGCACTGTTCTGAGCAACATGCAAATACCAGTTTTGCTACATTCTGACTTGGGTATTGAGTCAGTCTTATTGTTTTGTTTTAAGTCCATCCTTTTGTTTTGAGTCAGTCTTTTCACATTGAGTCAGTAGGGTCTGTCTTGTTGTATCGAGTCAGTCCTGTTGTACAAAGGTCGGGTGATTCCGGGGGGTGTTACCTCGAGCGTCACCATTTTGTTTCGCGTTTGTCTTTTCATTTTGTCTTGAGTCTGTTTCTGCCGTGGAGCCAGTTACACCATCATATTCTGAATGAAACAGCAGTGGTTTTTCACGCTTTTGTGCTTGCTTCTGCCTTGTGCCAGTTGTGCCAGAGAGTTTGAACGAAACGACAATACTTTTTGCCTACTTTTCTGTGCCTCGAACTCATTGCATTGACCTAAGTTTTTCAAAACCTTTTGAACACTGCGGTGAAAACGAAGAGGAAGGAATTCCTCGGTTTTGCAAAAATTTGATCAACTGAGAGAAAGAGAGGCGTGCTAAACCCTTAATGAATGAAATCATGCTTGTTAATGTGAGTACTGGGAAGGATCCTGACTTGATCCAGATTGGTTCTACACTGTCTTTAGCGCGAGCGACTGGTCGCTTCCTTAAAAGATTTCAAAAAATATTTTTGCGCGGTCCTGCGAAGACCTGTGTAGAATCGCTCTTGGGATTGTGCAGCTTAGGATCGCTCTCAGCCTCGAGACTCGACCCCTCTGCTTTCAAAACCTTGAACTTGGATTCAGAGTGTTCAACGGTCAACTACAATGTGAGGCCTGTGTGGCCAGATTCAAAGCAGCCCTCGAACAAGAGGCAAGAAAGTCAGATCAAGAAGACCAATGATCATCAAAAGAAGCTTGCAAAGCTAGATCAAAAGCACCCTTGGAACTAGGGAGCAAAGAATTCAAATGTGCTCGAAGAGCCGAAGATGGATCATTCCACAAATCGAAAAAAGGTCGGCAAGAATGCTAAATCCCAGAGGGAGGAAGAAGAAAGCATTGCTGAGGGATAACCAAGTTCCTATCCACAACACTAGAGGCAAATTCAGCCCCCATTGGATGGACTCCTACAACCGTCAGCGAATAGCAGCCACTCTCTTGGATTCAGACGGATTCGAGATCTCAGAACCATTTGACATAGACAAAGCTACACTTTTACCCTTGAGAGGCTTGCTGGGCCAAAAACCCGGAAGGGTGACCCAGGCAAAAGTTAGAGCAAGAAAAGAAGAAAAAGAACAAAAAAAAGAGAAAAGAAGAAAAGAACAAAAAAAGAAAAGAAAAATGCAAAGAAAAGATGAAAAAGGAAATAAAAAGAATTGAAAAGAAGAAAAACAAAGCTCGCAAGGTTGAAAACCCGCAACAGGCGCCTTGGCAAAAGTTAGAGCATAAAAAGGAGAGGTTAAATACCCGAGTCTACCTTAACCCCGAACTACGTAAGGCTTGATTCCCATCTTTGGGATACGTAGGCAACTTCATTCTGAAGTCCAGCCATAAAACACTTCAATTTGATTGTGTCCATGCGATGGTTCTGGTCATCTTTGTCTTCTCTGTATCTGAGGATTTGGTTGTGTTCGTCACTCTGAGGACTGACTACAATGCGCTGCGGTGCCATTCAAACAAGGGGCAACTTTCCGTTGCCATTCAATGCGCCGCGGTGTCGTTCAAACAAGGGGCAACTTTCCATTGCCATGCAGCTCTCTTCAATCAAGGGCAATTTTTTTTCGGATTTGAGGTTGTGCATCTCAAGAGTGGGTTCTATGCTCGTTGAGCAGTGGCCGATTGCAAAAATAGTTTTTGAGAATTTTTACTGAGGTTGACTGATTTTCTCTCAAAAACTATTCCATTTTTTCCAAAACTGGACCCTTTTCCTGGACCCCAAAAAAGAAAATTTTCAGTGCTCATAACCTAACTTGCATGATTTTGAATCAGAAAATTGAACAAGCGCGTTAATCTAACTCTCATTTTGGTTAAAATTGTTTTAGTAGAAAGATCAAAACAAAAATGGTCAAAATAATGAACTAGGGGCACAGTTGAGTCAGGTGTTCTGTCTTTTCCCCTTTGTCAAAATACTTGCTAGAAAGGGCACTCTACTTGCCGGAAAGGGCACCGTATTCGCCAGAAAAGGGCACAACAAAGGGCTGAAAGCTCTCTCACCCTCCAAGCAACGAGGTATCAAGCCAAGTGCGAAGCACGAACTGGAATAGGGCAAGATATTCCACTCCATCATCTGGACAGATCTTATCACGTCCAAACTCCCCAGCAAAGCATCATCAACCGATGTTAGTGCAGATTTGCTACACACCCAGTTGTAGCGCAACCCTTCTATGGGAGGAATTTACTAGCTGTGAACGGAAGAAAGAGAATCTAGCAGCATGCTAGGGGCAAGAGCCCGCAACTCCCTGTTTATCCATCAACCACCCAGGGGAGGGATTGAAAAATGAGAGATTAAAGAATAGAGAGATGTGCGATGAGAGAAAAAGTGAGAAAAGGGCTTTTTCAGAAAACAAGAGATTGAGTGCCAGAGTGATGTGAGAATCACAAATGAGAAAGGGTGGGAAACACTACCCGGTGAAACAGGCTCCCTGTGCACGTCTGAGTGTCGTGTCTTTTTTTGTTTTATCTCGATTCTTGTTTTGAGTCGTTTCGAGTGTTACTCGATGTGTCTAGGTTGTGTGCTTTTATTTCCTTGTTGAGTCGTTTTGCTGTGTTCAGTCTAGGCTCAATACCTGGTCGAAAACTCATCTCTCAATTTTGAAAATAAAATCGTTTTGTGCTCCGAGTGCCGTGCCGTTCTCCACATTTGTTCAAAACAGTATTTGTTCTTTCATAAAACTGCAGGGTCCACCCCCGATAAGTGTGAACAGTAAAACAAGGACCTATCTGAAGCTACATGGGTTCCGGACTATAAAGCAAAAGAAAAGAGGGAAAATGAAGCATCTGAGTGTGCTTCAACTTCAGAAAATTCCGTGATTGTATTCCGGATGTACCTTTTCAAGCCTTGTCAGTGCTCCGAAGTATGAGTGTGCCTCTACTTCAAGCGCAAGATCAAGCCTGCTTCAAAGTTATGCACCCATCCACCCGCATTGTTATGCATTTCCACTCGTATTGTCATGCACACCTTACTTGCATTTATTTGCATCTTGTGTTATCTTCTACCATTTATCCTTTTACGCTGAGCAGCGTTTGGGATCGTTGTCCTCCGGGACTTTCTCAGGTTGCGTTGTGTGCGCACTTGAGCGGTTGTTTTCGGACCTCTTCTCATGATTTCAGCGTGGTTAGAGTGTTCTCTTCCTCACACGTTTTCAGCGTGTTTGGAATTTATCCCAGTTTGCTTGAAGACGCGCTGGGCGGGTTGTTTTAGGACCTCTCCTCACGATTTCAGCGTGGTTTGAGTGTCCGTTCCTCACACGATTTCAGCGTGTTTGGATCTTATCTCAGGTTGCGTTGTGACGCACTTGAGCGGTTGTTTTCGGACCTCTTCTCACGATTTCAGCGTGGTTAGAGTGTTCTTTTCCTCACACGATTTCAGCGTGTTTGGATTTATCTCAGGTTGCGTTGTGCGCGCACTTGAGCGGTTGTTTTCGGACCTCTTCTCACGATTTCAGCGTGGTTAGAGTGTTCTTTTCCTCACACGATTTCAGCGTGTTTGGATCTTATCTCAGGTTGCGTTGTGCGCGCACTTGAGCGGTTGTTTTTGGACCTCTTCTCACGATTTCAGCGTGGTTAGAGTGTTCTCTTCCTCACACGATTTCAGCGTGTTTGGAATTTATCCCAGTTTGCGTTGAAGACGCACTGGGCGGGTTGCTTTAGGACCTCTCCTCACAATTTCAGCGTGGTTTGAGTGTCCCGTTCCTCACACGATTTCAGCGTGTTTGGAATTTATCCCAGTTTGCTTAAAGACGCTGGGCGGTTGTTTTAGGACCTCTCCTCACGATTTCAGCGTGGTTTGAGTGTCCCGTTCCTCACACGATTTCAGCGTGTTTGGATCTTATCTCAGGTTGCGTTGTGCACGCACTTGAGCGGTTGTTTTCGGACCTCTTCTCACGATTTCAGCGTGGTTAGAGTGTTCTTTTCCTCACACGATTTCAGCGTGTTTGGATCTTATCTCAGGTTGCGTTGTGCGCGCACTTGAGCGGTTGTTTTCGGACCTCTTCTCACGATTTCAGCGTGGTTAGAGTGTTCTTTTCCTCACACGATTTCAGCGTGTTTGGATTTATCTCGGGTTGCGTTGTGCACGCACTTGAGCAGTTGTTTTTGGACCTCCTCTCATGATTTCAGCGTGGTTCGAGTGTCCCTTCCTCACACGATTTCAGCGTGTTTGGAATTTACCTTAGGTTGCGTAGAACGCGCCCTGATTGATTTTCTTTGTTCTTCCTCCACTCACGAGTCCAGCGTGGTTGGCGTACGTCACCATTTTACATCTATTGCACTCTCTGTTGCATCGCATCTATTATCTATTGCATCACATCTATTACATCCATTGCATCATATCTGTTTTATTGTCCGGTCTAGGAGACCTTAAATCCTCTAAAGGTGCAATTCCTTTGGTGTTTGTCGTGCCCGAACGACTTCCGGTGGTCTAGTATAGCACCTGCCTGTGTTAGCGGTGAGTTCCTACGAGACCAACTGAGACGGTGGAAACTAGAGTTCGAATGGCTCATGCTAGAATGCAAAGGTTCGGGATTTCCGAGACTAAAGTCTGGTTTAAATACCAAGGGTATATCCTCGGCTTGAAATCTGTATGGCAGCCCCATAGATTGAGATAGCATATGTGTGCGCCTCAATTCTGGTACTGAATTAACCTAGTCTGTCACCTGTTGGAGAATAGGGAAAACCATAGTCAGGGAGAAAAGTAACACCTATGGTTCGACCAAGAAGAAGCAAGAGATCTCCAGCACCATGAGGCACGATATTGTATGTACGGTTCATTTGAGGCTGGTGCGACCAGACGAACCGCGCAGGTATTGTATCTTCTCTGTGTGAGACGTGGCGAGAATTGAATAATTCTCTGCATTCTTAACTGCATGAAATGTAGTTGTTGCTTTGCATTCTTGCTTAAAACTGTTGCATCTATTGTGAATATGTGCTTCATTACAGCTTGCTGCATTTGCATGATCATTGAGTTACCTTCGGCGTCTTGCATTGTCGATTACATTTTGCCCCCCCTGCCTGTGGGCGCGCCTGCAGGCACATCTCAATTTATCTCGTCTGTTTGTCTAAGTCTTCGACCTTGTCAAAAATGGGTCGTCTCTGGGCTTTGACATTCACTCCCGTCACTTATGACTTTCGAGTTCTGTCAAAGAGGGGCAACTGTAGACACCCCATTTTTGACCGACCTTAAGACTCAGACGTCACCGATTGAGCGCTCGGTGATATTGCATATTGTGCTCGTGCAGAAGTTTCAGAGTCTCGGTTGCGAGCCTTGCCTGCGGACTTCCGGGCTTTTTTGTGTCTTGGGAACCAGGCTCCGTTTTCTCTGTTTTCTCTTCCCGAAAGGAGGGAGAGGTCTCGTAGATCATCTCTCAGTGGCCGTAGGCTACGTTTCATGGTCGTAGGCCATTTTTCCCGTTTGGAGCCCGGTTTCTGGTTTTTCGGAGCCGACGGCCGTGTGCCTCGGTTCGGGACCGCTTAACCACCTCCGTTCGCTCCGATTTTTGGTATACACCTCCATCCTTCATCACAACACTTTGGAGCTGTTTTTCAGAGCTTACGAGCACTATTTCTCAGACCAAGAGCTACTGGTCCATTGGTCTTCAAGGGTAAGCTTCTTTTCCCTCTTTTTTGTTCCTATCTTGCTCTATATCTAAGCCTTGCTTGCAAGCATTTTTGGGCTCCGACCCAAACTATAAATAGTCATATTTTGAGCTCCTTTTCATATTTGATTAAGGACCTTTTGCTGTTTGAGGTCTCCTACTATCACTTGCCTCTTTAACTCTCTTTTAGGCCTATTTTTGCATGGTATTTTAGGCTTACTTGTGAGCTGTTTCGGACTTGGTCGTAAACTGTAAAATGTCTTGTTTTGAGCCCCTCTTCAACTTTGTTGAAGGGCTCTCTTCGGTTTGAGGCCGGAAGCTACCACTTGCCTCTTTATCTTCTTTTAGGCCTATTTTGGGGGGAAATTTCAATTTCAATTTCCCCCTTTTCCTCCTTTTTGCCTATAAAACCAGCAGTTCCAGCTGCATTTTAGAGGGTTAAAAAAAGTTTTGTTTGGGAGTCTTGCATTAAAGCTCCTCTCTCTCTCTTCCAAGCATCAAAACCACTCAAGTCCTACACCATTTTACACTACAACTCATAGCATCACACCTCCAACACCCATTCCAGCAACTTGAGGCTGTCTTCCAGAGGTCAAGAGCTCCAAACCTGGTCCAAAAGTTGTTGAAGCTTGGTTCTACAAGGGTGAGTCCCATTTTCCCTCTTTTGAGCCTATTTTTGCATGCTTTCTTAGCTCTTTGTGCTTACATTTTCGGGCTCCGACCCTAACTGAAAATAGTCATGTTTTGAGGTCTTTTTCATGTTTGATTAAGGGTTCTTCCCTGTTTGAGGCTTCATACTACCACTTGCCTCTTTAGCTCTCATTTATGCCTCTTTCTTGCATAGTATTTTAGGCCTATTTGTGAACTGTTTTGAGCTTGGTTATAAACTGTAAAGTGGCTTTTTTTGAGCCCTTCTTCGACATTATTGAAGGGCTCTTCACTGTTTGAGACTTCCATCTGTCACTTGCCTCTTTATCTCTCTTTTGGCCCTATTTTTGCATGCTTTTTTAGCTCCTTGTGCTTGTATTTTTGGGCTCTGGTCCGAACTTTAAATAGTCATATTTTGACCCACTCTTCATATTTGATCAAGGTCTTTCATTGTTTGAGGCTTCCTTTTTGCACTTTGTGTTAAAGCTCTCTTTTATGCCTTATTTTGTATAGTATTTTAAGCTTGCTTGTGCACTGTTTTGGCTTGGTATAACTGTAAAATATCATGTTTTGGGTCCCTCTTCAACATTGTTGAAGGGACCTCCTCTCTTTGAGGCCAGAAGCCATCACTTGCTTCTTTGTCCTTCTTTTGGCCTTTTTCTTGCATAATGTTTTAGGCCTGCTTGTGTTTATTTTCGTGGCTTAATTTAAACTGTAAAGTGCTTTATTTTGAGCCCCTCTTCAACTTTGTTGAAGGGCTCTTTGCCATTTAGGGCCATCAACTGTTACTTGCTTCTTTATCTCTCTTTCGAGGCCATTTTTACATGTTAGCTTAGCCCTACTTGTGTTCACCTTTTGGTCTTGCTTAAAACTGGAAATATGCTTTTTTTGGGACTGTATTGATTCTGTCTTCATACTTCATGTTCAAATAATGCATGCTTTGTATAGCTATAAGTCATTTCATGCGCCTAGTTTCGAGTTTCGAGTCTCATTTCATGCATCGGGTGCCATGTTTCCATGTTTCGGGGCTGTTTTGCATCATATTTTAGCGCTGAAATTTGCATGCTAGTATGCCATATTCCATGCCTTTCCATGCTTTGTTAGAGTGGCATTTGATGCCTTAGGGTCGGTCCTCGGTTTGCGTGCACGTGTGTACGCATCTCGAGTGTCTCATTTTCATCTAATGGCCTCCTATGTGAGTGTGGCCGAGGTCCACTTGTATTGGTGTAAGCCCATTATGCATTGTGTATGCTATTTCATTTCACAGCATTGTGTATGCTAGGTTGTATATTAGCGCATTGTGTATGCCATGTTACCTCGTGCATCGTGTATGCCATTTCATAGCATTGTGCATGTTAGGTTGTATCTTAGTTGCATCCATACATGTCATGCATATTGCATTGTGTTTGGGATAGGAGTTAGCCCGAGCACGGGAAACGAGGTACGTTTCGTACTCCGAGTGACGGAACGTGTCTCAATTCCCCAGTCACCGACACTCCGGATTGTCCATGATGGAGTTAGGTCTTAGTGTATTTTCATGTGCATTCATTCATATTGAGTTGTGCAATTCGACTCCTCGGCCATCATGCATCGAGATGCGTGATTGGTGGCACGAGGATCGAGGCATGCATACATGTGTGAAAATACTTTGCCATGCCCCTCTGTTGCTCTCTGTTGCAGCAAATCAAGAATCAGCAGCCTTTCGAAGCTTGGCACGCATTCCAAGAATAATTGCAAACAGAGGCTAATTGGGGCATCGCCATGGATTTCCGCGCAAAGGCAACCCGAGCATGCATCATTCATCATCCGGAGAAGAGTCGAGACAGTCCCTAGCTTGCATGCCAATTTAATGCTTTCCTAGTTAAATTTGTTAATTAATTAGGGTTTTGTACATATTTGGACTGTATTATTTTATTCGGACTATACTATTCATTTGGGACTGTATATTATTTTATTCGGACCCTGCGCAGGGCATAATTGTAATAAGTGTACGTGTGTGTGATGTATGTCTTCCAACCCCACGTCTTTCTTCCCTTTTTATTTACCAGCTTATGATGGTTAGATTAGGGCATGTTTCAATTAGCATACAGTATGATAGCATGTTTGTATTCATTCATCTGTCTTGCATGCACCGGGCTCGGCGCATCATACTAACTGCTTTTGTATTTCAATTCTAAGTTGAATACATGTTAGCTGTAGCATTCCATATGCCATGTTTAGAATAGCCGAGCCTGCTATAGTTGCATTTTTGCATGTGTTGCATTAGGCATTTCTGTATATTTAGGATCATGCATGGATTTCTAATCGGTTTCTGTTTTGGCTTGGAGTACTCGGTGAGTTTTATGCTTTAGCATCCTTGTATGCGTGTGAGTGACTGCCATGAATAGCATGCTTACCATGAGGCTAACTGCTTATGTGATATAACTGCCTAAATGCCTGTGGGTGAAGGTTGGGTTATTTGGATTGGAACAATGCATTGACTGTGAGTTTTAAGCCCACTAGATAGTGGCAAAACCATGTTTTCTAAGCCCACCCAAGGGTGGCAAAATCACCTTAAGCCTACTTGCGGGTAGCGAACTATCTTTCAAAAAACAACATGAAATGTTTTGTTCCAATTCAGGCAACCCGGTCTATACTTGTATGCTGTGCGCATCACATAGTAAATCTAGGCTAATAACCGGAATAAGAACGCATAACGTTTTCAAAACTAGATATCATGGTTAGTAGAGGCCGATCTATGATCGGGCGAGCGGAGGTGCTCACGAAGTGACCTTCCCCAATCGTACCCAAGTTCCAGAGTGGCCTTAGGCAACGAGTCAGGGTTTCCTAAATTTCCCAAAATAAAATATTTAGGTGGCGACTCTGTATCTGGCAAAGCAATCCATGTTTGGCACTTCTTTCAAAAATCTGTTTTCTCAAAATGATTTGCCGGATTTGGACTCTTTGGTTCAGATTACGAACCGTGACACAATTCGAGTCCGAACTGTAGCGAGGTCCCCCGCGGGCTTGCAATAGTTGTGTGGTCGGAAATCAACACCCCACACTTATTATATTTCTCTCTTTTTAAATCATTGGGATTTGACAACTAAGAAAAAATTTAATTTATAGACTTATTTAGGTCACATTATTTCTTTTCTTTTTTTTTTGTAAATTTTTTTTTTTTCAATAAAAAAAAAAATCACTTCTCAAAATAGGCCAAAGTCATTGATTTAAGGGGAAATTACAGTATAATTATCTTTTTTAAAAAAAAATTCAAATCAATGATAAATTTTATAAATATTAATAATTAAATTTACAAATTTTTTCATTATTCTATATAAATGTTTTTCTTATTATCACAGACAAGTAATTTTCCCTTGATTTAATGGGACAATATTTATATAATTGGAAATTTGATGTAGAAGTAACGTGTATATTGTTGAAAATTTTAAAAGTGAATGAGAATTAACTCCATTCTTATGAAAGAGTACAACCTTTTATGATGACTCTTTATATGAAAGGGTGTGACCCAATTGTGTCTTTTCATATGAAAGGATATGACCCAAGACTCATGACACTTCTCCATTCAAATATGGTGTCTTTTCATATGAAAGAGTATGACCATTTTAATGGCCACGAATACTTCTATAAGTAGCCTTAATCATTTTCTTAATTTATTCATTCAATTCACATTCATTTTCTCTTATTTTCGTTTCTTTATTTTCGTGTTTTGTTCTCTTTCATTATGCATATATTCTGCAAGTTAGTATTAGAAAGAGTCTTTGAGAAAGAGAGAGTTATAACACTGGTTTAGTTCGCTAGGTTTGGAACTGTAGTGCTCATTTCCAAGATTTAGTCGTTACATCTTGGGAAGCAGGCGCTGGTAAATCTCAAAGTACCGGAGCGAGGGCAAAATCTATTTTAAAGAGATTGTGTCCAATATAAGTCTCGACGTAAAGTTTTGTAAATCTCAAAGCACCGGAGCGAAGGTAAAATCTATTTTAAAGAGACTGTGTCCAACACAAGTCTTGACGTAAAGTTTTGTATATTTAAAGTTGTTGAGAATATTATATCTACATTATCCAACACTTCTAACACTTCTCGTACTCTCAGCTCAGAAGCTCAGCCAAAGCCAAAGCCAATCCAACTGCAGATATTATAGCCGTATCAACATCAGCTCAGTTGGTTACAAAGTCAGTTAGCATAGGAGTTGGTTAGTGTGTATGTAGCTAGTGTATCAGTAGTTTGTTGTAACTAACTCATAACTCATATATAAATATATATATATATATATATATATATATATATATGAGTTGTGATATGTATTTGTAAAAATTTGAAAGAATAAGAATTCTTGATTCTCATTTTCTTCATGGTATCAGAGCTGTAAAGCTTCTACAAGCACAGATCTATGGCCAATCTATATTCTTCTTATTCTATTCCATCTAATCTTACAATGTTAATCTCAAATCTCTCTTCATTTATTACTGTGAAACTTGATTCTAGTAATTTTGTGATATGGAAAAGCCAACTCCAGAACATTCTCAAAGCTATGGATCTACTTGGATATGTTGATGGCACAATTCTATGTCCTCCTGCTACAATCACAGATTTGACTGGAACAGAGGTCTCCAATCCTGATCAAGTTTAATGGAGTCTTATTGATGCTCATCTTTTGAGTTATATTTCTACAACTCTATCTCCTTCGATCTATTCAACTGTGTTACAGTGTCTACATTCTTCTAAAATCTGGCTTGCTTTGCACAAGCATTTTACAACATTTTCTAGATCACACATCCATCAATTGAAGAACAAATTAAACATTATTGTGAAGAAGATAGATTCAATGGAAGAATATTTGTTCAAAATCAAAGAGATTGTTAATCATTTAGCCCTTGCTTCAGTCATCATAAATGATGAAGATCTTGTTTTACTCACATTAAATGGCCTTCTTGATGAATTTGATACTTTTACCACCTCTATTCGATCTCAATCGGAAACAATCACCATGGATGAGTTGTCCTCTTTGCTTTGTTCTGAGTGGAGTCCAAAACTGAGAAGAATCTCGTAGAACCTACAGTAACTTTTTCAACTGTTAAAGGTTTCTCTTATTCGTTAACTTTCCAGTCTCGAGGGCAAAATTATGGCAATTTCAGAGGCAAAAATTCCTATAGAGGAAATAGAGGTCGATCTCATGGTTACAGAGGTGGTCGTTCTGGTTGATTCTCAGGTGGTTTTGTTAGAGGCAGAGGTCGAACTTCACAAACTTCACAACCATTTCAAATCTATGGTGGATTTAGCCACACTGCTCTTGATTGGTGGTAAAGGATGGATCCTTAATATCAATCACATAAATCTTCTTCTACCTCTGTTCCTCAACACTCCAAAGCTTTTGTCGCTTCATTTGGTTCTTCTCCTGTTGAGTCTTCCCAAGTTCCTTGGCACCTTGACTCTACAGCAATAGATCACATCACTAATGACATGACCAATTTGACTTCTTATCATCCTTATCAAGGGACAGATCACATCACCATTGGTGATGGTAATTCTGTACCCATTCAGCATGCTAGTAAAGGTCTCTTACCTACACCTCATTATTCTTTCAAACTTAATAATGTTCTTCAAGCTTCTTCAATTTCTTCTAATCTTGTTTCAGTTTAGAAATTATACAAAGGATAACAACTGTTTTATCATATTTGATGATGCTAATTTTGTGATCCAGGACAAGCATTCGAAGAGAGTGCTTCAGCAAGGCTCTAATATCAATGGTCTTTATCATATCTTGCCTTCTGCTGTATTCTTTACTTCTCAGCATCCACTGCATTTTAGCTCTTCTTATTCATCTTCACCTGTTAGTGAGAATACTTGGCATAATAGACTAGGACATCCCTTTTCCTTAAAGTTTCAGTTTTTGCATAAACATTTACATTGTACTTCTAATAAGCAAGCATCCAAATCATGTATTATTGTTGTGTTGCCAAGAGCCACAGGCTTCCTTTTCAGTTGTCGAACTTTGCTACTACTCAACCACTTTCTCTTATTGATATTGATGTGTGGATTCTATATACTTCTAATTTTGGCTACAAGTACTATGTCATTTTTGTGGATGACTTTACTAAGTTTACATGGTTATATCCATTGGCCTATAAAATGGAAGTCCATACTAAGTTTGTAGAGTTTAAGGCCTATATAGAGAAGCAATTTCACACATCCTTGCACATCTTGAGAACTGATGGAGGTACTAAGTATCTCAATAATAAAATGAAGAGTTTTCTTTCCACTGAGGGTATTATTCATAAACACTCTTGCCCTTACACACCTCTACAAAATGGAGTGGCAGAGAGGAAACATAGACACATCATTGGCACAACCATTGCTCTCCTCCATTATACTGCAATGCCTTTGCAATTCTAGTTTGATGCTATGGTTATTGCCACATTTCTTATCAATAGGTTACCTTCCTCTAAACTGAGTAATAAGTCTTATTTTGAAATGCTATTTCATTCTTTGCTAGGTTATTCTCAATTGAGAGTTTTTGGTTGCCAATGCTTCACTTGGCTCAAGCCATATGTCTCTCATAAACTTCAACCCAAATCCATTTTTTGTGTGTTTCTTGGTTACCATCTATTTGCCAAGAGCTATACATGTTGTTTTTGATGAGTCTATTTGTAACAACCCTGATTCGTAATTAGCCCGTAATTTGTGATTAAGAATGCTAATTAAGTTTTTAGAATAAAATTATGTGTTAATTGTATGATTTGCATGTTATTTGAATTCCTATCTATTAGCCGTAGGAATATCTGTCTAGAATTCTGCTTTGTTCTGATAATTGAAGGCCTTATCGGTATCCGAACATGAAATTGACTACGTCAATGTATTAATTTGGATTTTTAGAATTTTATGGTAAGTTTAATTAGAATTCGATTCGGAATCAAATAATTAGAATAAATTAATTATTAAGTTAGATTAAGTTAACTGTAATCACATTTAATCAGCCTAAGTTAATCCAACCTATAAATATGTGATATAAGCTTAGCAACTCATCTTTTCCATCATCTTCTTGAACTCAAATTTAGAGTTAGAGAGAAGAGAATGAGGAATTGGTGAGATTTGAAGCCAATTTGGAAGCTTGAACTAAAATTACATATACATTCAACCATAGGTATGCTTCTCAACCATAATTCTTGCATATAAACTAAGATAGAGTTGAATCCATTAAGTTTATGAGCTTAATGGCATAAATTGGGGAAGTATGTGTTAGAATTAAGTTTAGATGGGTTCCAATCTTATCTCATGGTTTGCTAAGAAGTAGGCTACTGTGTCTCGCTCCTCTACTAAGGTAGAGTATCGAGCACTAGCTTATGCTGTTGCTAAATTGACTTGGATTCAAATGCTGCTTCAGGATTTGGCTATTCCATCTCCTACTTTACCCATTTTGTGGTGTGCTAATGTCTCTTCTATCACTCTTGCTTCAAATCCAGTTTTTTATTCTCGTTCCAAACATATAGAGGTGGACTGTCACTTTGTCAGGGATAAAGTGCTTGCTAAACAACTAACTTTGTAATATATTTCTACTCAAGATCAATTGGCTAATATATTTACAAAACCTTTATCTGTGGCTAGATTTTTGTATCTCAAATCCAAGCTTATGGAGTTCACACACCCCATCAACTTGCAGGGGCATGTTGAGAATACTACATCTACATGATCTAACATTTCTAACATTTCACCCACTCTTAGCTCAGAAGCTTAGCCAAAGCCAAAGCCAATCTTGCAGATATTGCAGCCGCAACCACATCAGCTCAGTTGATTGCAAAGTCAGTTTGCATAGGAGTTGGTTAGTGTGTATGTAACTAGTGTATAAGTAGTTTTTTTTTGTCATAACTCATATATATATATATATATATATATGAGTTGTGATCTGTATCTGTAGAAAAATTCAATGAATAAGAATTCTTGATTCTCATTTTCATCAAAAGCACTGTAAGTATTAAATTTAGAATTTAATATTTATAATTATTTTCTAAATTATTTATTTTATCATTTATTTTAATTATATATTTAAATTACACACCCATTATACAGAGGATTGCTAGGTTCTAACATATATATATATATATACTGTACTGTTGCTTTTATGGAACATCAAACTATAGACAAATAATAATAATAATAATAATAATAATAATAAGTACAAATTAATTTTGGTAAAAAAGTGTGACTGATTTTGAAATGTGCATTTGAATCATGATTAGGAGGAGATAATTGGTTTGAGAGACTTTGGCCCCATTTGAGAATTAATTATTTTAATTGGTGTTTTAATTTTTAATAAGTATATATATATACACAAAAAAAATAAAGAGGGTGATTTAAATTTAATAACTTATTTTTACTAAAAACTTCAACTCTCCAAACGGGGTCATTTCAGAAACAACCAATCGCAGGGCACCAATTTTCTCTCAGTATGTATGTAAATATATGTATGTATTGTGTGAATGTGTGATTAAAATTCTAAATACGTGTGCGACCATCAAACTTGCTTCGATATTATCAGTGTCACACTATTTGACAAAGAGAACACTCCCCAAAAAAATATACTCTCTCCGTCCCAAAATAATGGTCATTTTTGAGAAATCTAACTTTTTTTGATAATATAATTATTGCATTTGAAAAAAGTTGATTTTCCAAAATTATCCTTTTGATAGTACATTTTTTGGGAATATCAATGTCATAATTGTACTTTTTATATTGTTTATTAATTTAAAAGAAGGGCAAAATAGGAAATTTATATTATTTTTGTACTTGATTTTTGAAGAGGGACTAATATTTTGGGACAATGAAAAATGGAATAAGGGACTAATATTTTGGGACAGAGGGAGTAATAATTATAACAATAACATCATATATTCTCCGAAAAAAGTACTCAAAAAATTTATATTTATGAATTATAATTATGTGTGATTTATATATTTATAAATTTTAATTTACACTATATATTTTATTTTTAAGTAAATATTTTGGTATAAGAATGTATTATTTGGTCTGAAAATAATAACATTTTTATAATTTTAATTCCAACTTTAATTGAGATAATTTGCAAATGATATTTTATGCACTGGCCTCTTCTTCTTTATTGATGGTTGTACCTGTGTTTTTGTTGTTTTGATTAATAAAAGTTCCCCACCCCCCCCCCCCCCCCCCCCCCCCCCCCAAACCAAAAAAAAAAAAGGCCTATCAAACCATGTGGTCATTTGGTACTCCTATGTTTATATATAGATAATACTAATCAGTGTGTTTGGTTTGAATTTTTTGAATTAAATTTTTTAAAAATTAAGTTTTTTAGTTTTCGTATTCTTTTATTTTTAGTGAATATTTTTTAAATTTTAAACATTTTTTAAACTTTTTTAGATGCACTTTAGTTAGATGTATCTAAAAAGTAAAAAATTTGTGAAAAAATATTTTAAAAAATTAATAAATACATAAAAATATAAAAAATATACTGAATTCTTTTATTTTTTTTGTATTTTTTGTATTTAGTGAATTTTTAAAAGATTTTTTTTACAATTTTTTTACTTTTTAGGTGTATTTATGTTAGGTGTGTCTAAAAAGTAAAAAAAAATGCTTAAAATATTAAAAAAATTCAGTAAAAATAAAAAAACACGGAAAATAAGAAAGTAAAATTTTTTGAAAAATGTTTTCTGAAAAATGAAAACAAGCAAGCTGATAGTATATACCATAGGTAAATTATGATATTTATGGAGTTTAATATTATAAATATCATAACTCAATTTTAGTCATAATTATAAATAATAATAAAAAAAAGAGTTATAACTAAATATCACATAAGGTATAATTAAAGAATGTTTGAATTATAACCAAAATAACAATAAGTCATAAATGACACACAAACAAGTCATAATTATGATTAGTTACACCTATAGTTGTAGGATTTTCAAAATTTCAAATTTTAAGATGTCAATGTAAGAAATTTTCTTACATTTAAATTTATTAAAATTTAGTTTAATCAGATTATTAATCTTAGGTAGTGTTTGGTTGTATTTTGGAATTGTGATTCTAATAAAAAAATTTCAAAACTCAAAATCAAATAATTTTTTTCAAAACTCAAAACCTAATTCAAAAGTTATTTTTAAAACTCACAACCAAACATATAACTAAAAACTCAATTCAAAACTCAAAATCAAACTCTTTTCAAAACTCTATTTAAAAAAAAAAAATCAATTTTTTTTAAATTTAAAAAAAATATATTTTTAGAATTATGATTTGAGTGTGGAATCGTTTTTTAAGTTATAAGTTTTGAGTTGAATTTTAAAAAGAGAAAATTTGTTTAGTTATGAGTTTTGAAAAGAATTTTGAGTTTTAAGTTGTATTTTGAAATTTTTTGGATTTATTTTTTTAAATATTTAAAAATTTTCTTAATTTTATTTTTAGTGTAATTATTTTATATTTTAAAATATTTATTTATTTATTTTAATATGCATTATATTTCATACATTTGTGTGCTATATTTTTAAATATTTTAAATATTTTAAATATTAAAAAATTATTTTTTATTTTAAATATATAATTTTATTTTAAATATTTTATTTTATTTTATAAATATGTTTTTAAATATTTTAATTTTTTTGTTATGTGTTTGGTTACGATTTGAGTGTGGAGTTCTGAAAGTAGTGTAGAGTTTTGAATTATGTGTTTGGTTATGAGTTTTAAAAATAATTTTTGAATTGAATTTTGAGTTATATGTTTGGTTACGATTAAGTGTGGAGTTGTGTTTTGAATTTAAAATATTAAAATTAAAAAAATTTAAATATATACAAAATAAAGTAAAACATTTAGAATAAAAAATTTTAAAATATTTAAATAATAATTATATATTTAAAATAAAAAAAATAATTTCTTACACGTTTTTTAATATTTTTTAAAAAATAAATCTAAAATATTTCAAAACACAACTCAAAATTCAAAAACTTTTTGCCTTTTCTTTAGTTTTAGAATCATGATTTGATAATGAAGTCGTATTTTGAATTTGTGAGTTGTTGAATCATGATTTGAAAAGAGAAAATTAGTTTAGTTATGAGTTTTGAATTTTTGAAATGAGTTTTGAAATAAGAAAAGTTGTTTGGTTATGAGTTTTGAAAAGAGTTTTTAAAACTTAATTAAAAAAATTATAAATTGTAACCTAACACATAATTTAAAACTCTATTGAAAATTGAATTTAAAACTCATAACCAAACTATTTTTAAAATTCAATTCAAAAAAATAATTATTGAAAAAAAAAATTTTTATTTAAAAAATTCAAACAATTTTGAAATTATTTTTTATTTAAAATATTAATATATATATATATATATGTTAGTTTTTGTTAAAAAAATATTCAGCTAGTGTTTTAAAATTACTTTTGATTGTATATCTGGTTGGAATTTTTTTTAACTGTTTTGTTTAAAAATATTTTTTATTTTATAAAAATTACCGTGACAATTTAATTTTTATATAATTTTTTTGTTAATTTTAAATAATGGCCACATAATTTGTCATTTTAGTCTTAAAAAAAATAATTTTTATATTTAAAAAATATCAAAACAAATATAAATTTTTTTCAAATAACAGGTGGCAATTGCCAAAGGAAAAAAAAGTACTGTTCTGGTCAACCGTCAACCAACCGGACGTCTGAGAGGATGTTCGGACAGATGACCAGGTAGACTCAAAAATTCAAAAACTGTCAAGAGGATGTCCGGGCGGACAACCGGGTAGATCCAAAAATTTAGAAACTCTATGGTTTACCAAACATGTTTTGAAATGTGATTTGAAATTATATTTTGAAAACTATAATCAAACAAAGGATTGGAATATGAGGGTGAAATCATGATTTGAGACCCAAACCAAATAGAGCCTTAAAACTTAAAATACAACTCAATTTTTTTTTCAAAACTCAAAACTATTTTCAAAATTCAAAAACTGTTTTCAAAACACTTTTCAAAACTCATAACTAAATAAATTTTTTCTTTCTAATACTTAACTCACAATTTCACACTTAAATCACAACTCCAAATTCAAATCATAATTCCAAAATTAAACCAAATAGAGCCTTACATGTGATATCAAAGTTAATTATCTTAAGATTAAAACACATAAAGATTAAAATCATATTAATCATATTTTGTTTCATGAATCTCATATAATTTATTGTGACATATATATATATATATATATATTATTTTGATGCTTGACAGGAAGGACTCATGTTTTTATAAGTTTGGAATAATCATAATACATATGATTTATTGTGCTAATTTTATGTTTTTAATATGGATGAGGCTTCCCTCCAGTCTGAGGATTGGAGGGTACTTTTGTGCTCATGAGGGTTCACCACGGGTTTCATTTTGATAATTTAAACTGTTTAATGTGTAGAACTTGTCGAGTACTATATGTCTGTAAAACATCACGTTGATCGGATACTAATAACTACGTGATCAAATTAGATTTTTGTCAGCCGTTTATTTTTCACCATTCATTTTTTTCATACAAAACTGATTTGATTACATAGCTATCGATCTCCGATAAACGTGATTTTTTACAAACATATAGTAATCGACGAGTTTTATACATTGAACGGTTCAGATTATTGAAATGGGACCCGTGGTGAGCTACCATGGGCCCAACAGTATCCTCCAGTTCGATGAAGGATTGGAGGGAAGCCTCATTCTTTTAATATTACTTATAAACGGGAATTTAAATTGTTCACCGTGCGGCTACGCATACAATGTCAAGGTATTATTATCTTATACGGGTGAACGCGGGTCGGTTGCGGTCACGGAATCTCTAATCTATCATCCGTCCATTAGATTGGCAGATTAGAGAAAATCAATCCGTATCCGTTCGCCAATCTGGCGGATTTGGATTCAGCAGATTGGCGGATGGATGCGAATCGGTTCGGCGATTTAAAATTTTATAAATTTTCAACATAATTCAACTTGTGCACTTCCTAAAAAAAAAAAGTATTACAATCAATGACTTAAAAAGGTATTACAATCACTGCGTGCTTCATCTAAAGAAAGAAAGTTTGAAACTTTAGAATATTACAATCACTGCATGCCTCATCCACATATTAGAATCACAGTGTCACGATCTACTCCCCTTACCCAAGGGTTAAGCATCATGATGGCCAATAACTAAAGTTACCTTTGGCCAATTTTAAACAAATTACTAAACGCGAGCGGAAAAATATTTAAGTGATGATACCAAAATAATCATTGGAACTTCAATTTTTATAACAAAATTTATAGACCAAAAAGGCCGATATTTACATATAAAAATACCATAAAAGTGCTGTGTGTGTCTATTCCGCCGTCCCACGTCTAAGACTCTTCTGAATTGCATTGTTTTCTGAAAATTGGTGAACAGCTATAAGCACATGGCAGAGTGAGAAATATCATACTAATAGCATAAGGGTATAAAATTCACCATGATAATTATGGAGCTAAACAAAGGTTGATACTAAAATACATAATATATAATAGGGAAATCATTTGACATATAATCATTATGGAGCAAAAGGAGAGAAGATTGTAACAACCCGAAAATTTAAGTTATTCCTTAAATTTTATATTAGTATTATTTAATTATAAATGATATCAAAAAAATAATTTTAACTTTATGTTATTATTCGATATTATTTTCTGAGTATAATGATATTGATCTCAAAAAAAATAATTTTAACTTTATATTATTATTCGATATTATTTTCTGAGTATAATGATATTTTTATTATATTTTTCTGTATATTTTTTTTAAATCAAAATACACCAAAATATAATATTTTCGATACAAGTAAGAGGCGTGCCCCCAAGTGGCTTCTCGACTACGCCTCTTGCTGCCCACGTCTCCTCTGTTGTATATCCATCCATCATCCAAAAGTATCCTCACCTTTTCTAGACACTCTTAGTCACTCTCTCTCCCTCTAATTGTTTTGTATTATATATAAACTTTTGAGTTTAGTTTAGAGTATTTAGTGGATCGCAGTGAACGAAAGATAAATGTTAGAATTAACATTAAGATGGGTTATATTATATTATATCTTGAGTCACCATCATATATTTTACGTATGTTTTGAGTTACCATAATTTATTTTACACAATTTGTGTTTTATAAATTATATTAGGATTTTTAATTTATGAACCTTATTTTATATAATAAGAAAAACCTATGGATATAACTGTTTATTAAAATGTGTTTTGAGTAATTATTTTATAAGTACCACCACGGAGTGTCTTGGGGGACTTAAATAATCATTGGCCCTCTGATTAGTCATTTTGTGACTCTCTGTCTGTCATAGATCCACTAACTCTTTGATTTCTGGTATAAACCAAAGTGTTGTACGGAGCTAAGTGTTACACTATGGTGGGAGCCACCTCTTGAGTCCATACATCTGTTCTGTTCTGTTCTGTATCGTGGTTATGATTATTTTGTTTATATGATTTCTGTATTATATGTCAAATGATCTCCATATCATATACTCTGTATTTTAATATCAAGCTTTGTTTAGTCCCATAATTATCCATGGTGAATTTTGTGCCCTTATACTCTTAGTATAATATTTCTCACTCTGTCATGTGTTTATAGTTGTTTACCACTTTTAGGTGACATGTCAAGGCCAGCTTATGGGGTAGGCACAAAGCATTTTGTAGACATAGTTCAGCTCTGACAATATAATTAGAAGCTCCAATGATTATTTTAGTACCCTCAAATATTTTTTCCGCTCGCGTTTAGTAATTTATTTAAGAATTGGCCGGAGGTAACTTCAGTTACTGGCCATCACGATACTTAACCCTTGGGTACGGGGAGCAGGTCGTGACAAGTGGTATAGCACTTTGCTCTACACCATAAATCATAACCACGGTACAGAATAGAACGGTTGTATGGATTCAAGAGGTGGTTTGTACGAACTCTAGAGGTGGCTTCCATAATAATGTAGCACTTAGCTCTGTATAGCACTTTGCTTCACACCAAAATTATAACCACAGTACAGAACAGAACAGATGTATGGACTCAAGAGGTGGTTCGTAGGAATTCTAGAGGTGACTCCCACAATAGTGTAGCACTTAGTTTCGTATAACACTTTACTCCATACCAGAAATCAGAGGGTCACAAAGTGACTAATCACAGGGCCAATGGTTATTTAAGTCCCCCACGGCATGGGACCTCCGTGGTGGTACTTACAGAAAATAATTGCTTGTGAAATCACTATCAAATAAATAATAAAATTTAAATAAACATATTCATGGGTTTCAATTTAAGCAAATACGGTTCAGAAAATTAGTAACGTAATTGAAATATTAATATAATTTATAAATCACAAATTGCTTAAAATAAATTATGGTAACTCAAAACATACGTAAAATATATTATGGTGACTTAAGATATAATATAACTCACTTTAACTTTAATACCTTACTCTTTTTTTCCACTATCAAGAACCTTCTTTACTTCTAGTATTTTATTCCCCTTTCTCTGTTTGTTTTTCTTTTTGTTCATGTTCACAACCCACTTCTCCTTTTATACTAGGGCCAAGTTTGGCATAACTTAAATAGTACAAAAAGTTAAAAAGTCATTATCCTATTTAAGTCACATCATCTTATTTAAATTACATCACATTTCTAACATATCACATCAAACCTAACCCAAACCCAACCCATATAAGCCAATAAGTCAAAAAATACACTTTTTTAGAACATCCCAAACCAACCCTAAATGTATTACTTGCCTAGCAAGTTTAGGTGGCACGCAACCACACCACCTGGCCACTCTATATTAGGTGCCATCATCATGCTCTAGAAAGCTTATTCCTCCCATGGATAAGTTTAAATTAATTACTTATTTATATTTGAACCCAAATCTTAAACTAATTATATATCTTTTTTTTTAAATTTTTTTTATAATATATACTTCTTAATTTAATTACACTTTATCTCATACATCCATAACATTCAATATTTTATTTTACTCTTACGGAATATTTAAGATTTTTCTTATTTATAATTAAATAATACGAATATAAAATTTAAGGGACAACTTAAATTTTAGGGTTGTTACACACAACATGCCTCATCCATATAAAGTATTACAATATGTAATTCTTAAAATATAAAAATAATTCAAACCACCAAAATCTTGAACAAAACAGTAGTAGAGATTGTATGCCTATGTATTGTTACATCTATATTTGTTTTTGAAAACAAAAACCAACCAGCATATATCATCATTTTTTATTTATTATTTTTAGTGTTAGATTTAAAAATAAAAAAATATAGATAAATAATACATTTATTTTTTTCAATTTAAAAAATATGTTCAAGTTGAAAAATCTTTTTTAACAGACTATTTAAACTTTTTTTCAATTGGAAACACAAACAGAATATCTAAACAAATTGAAAATATAAAGTCTTACAAATTACTAGGGGTGCTCGCGGTTTGATAGTTTGGTTGCGGCCAAATGAACCTCAAATCTGCCATCCATCCAAAATTAGGTGGATTGGAAAAAAATAAATCTGCAACCATCTGCTCGTCATTACGCATCCGTATAAAATGGGGCGGATCGATTCGGTTTGGTCGATTTGGACGGATCGATATATCTATTGCTCACCCCTAATATCTTATGATCATGTGAGACAATAAACTAATTATTATGTTTTGTCCACAAGTTTGGATCATAAATGGGTGATGTTGTTATGTGTTTCGTGATGTCCAGCTTGTCTTATATTGAGATCAAAATTAGACCCATTTAGTCTGGCCTATAGGCCCATGTTTGGGTCCTGTTTCGATAATCCGAACCGTTCAATGTGTAGAACTCGTCGAGTACTATATCTTCATAAAAAATTACATTGATCGAATATCGATAGCTATTTGATCGGATCAAAATTCTGTCAGCTGTTTATTTTTTGACCGTTCATTTTTTTTAATACAAATCTGATCCGATCAAATAGCTATCGATATCCGATCAAAGTGATTTTTTACAGAAATATAGTACTCGACAAGTTTTACATATTCAACGTTTTGAATTATCGAAAAGTGACTTAAAAATAGGTCTATGGGCTGGACTGGATGAGTCCAATCTTGATCTCAACCTGAGACAAGCTGAACCCTATTATCTTATGTTCATGGGAGACAATAAACTAATTATTATGTTTTGTCCCAAGTTTGGATCATGAATGGGTGGTATTGTTATGTGTTTTGTAATTTTTCCGTGATGATTTTTATTTTATTATTTTTTATATGGACTGTACATATTGGATGGTGGTATATTGTTTATAAGTTTAACAAAAATGATTTGTCCCCCTAATTTTCTTCCCCCTAATCTCCCTAATTTCTTTTTTTGGAAAACTGTTTTCTTTTTTTTTTGTTTTCCTTTTTTTTTTTTTTTTTTTTTTTTACTAAAAGTGGGAATTGTGGGGATTCGGGGGACTCCCCCTCGAGGTCCCAATCAAAATTGTAAGTTTAAACATAATGATAGGGTAGTATTTATTAAGGGAGATTTATTAGAATTTTTTTTTTAAAGTATTTGTATTTTAATTAGTTCATAAGATATTTTTATATTCTAATAAGTCATATAATTTGAATATTTGATCTATCAAATCCTAATTATTATATTTAAAGTATTTTATGAACATTTTTACCCTTACAAATATTTTTTGAACGATTGGTAATTTGGTGATGTGAACATTCATATTTTACAATATGAATATTCATATTGACATGTGAATGTTCACATTGACACGTGAACATTTACATTGACGGTATGAACATTCACATCACGGAAAATTCAATATTATTAGGGATATTTTGGTAACTATGTCACTCATAGGACTTATTGAAATATAAAAAAATAATGGGGACTAAATGAAATATAAGTAGGTGAAAAGAGGTTTATGAAAAAGTGCCCCATTTATTAAATTGGACATATGTTTATTACTTGATAGAATTAAATGGTTTGGATGATTGAACGTAAATAAATAATAAATTGTTTAATTAATAATGTATTTGTTCAAATTTTATAACCTTTTCATGTCAAGATTGATTTAAAAAAGTGTTCATATTTGAAAAATAATTTCTATTTATATATTAAATTTTGCATAATTTAAATAAAATCATGCTGAATAAATGTGATTGTATGTGAAGGTTAACATTATAGATTGCATGATGATTTATAAATTGTATTATTATTAATACAAAAATAAAGTTTTAAAGGTGGATAAATATTTATTTTTGATGTAGTCCCAATTGGAAAATTTTATTTTATTATTATCAATGTAGATATACTGTTGAAGTGGTTAACTCATTGGGATTTAAAATTTCCCAATAAGGATTCCGAAAAGCTCTTCTGAAATTATATCACTTAATTATCTACCTAAAGGGGATTAACCGTGTGTGTAAATTTTAGAGGTAGTGTGAATCGCAAGTAAGGAAAATTTTATTGATTTTGAAAAAATTATCTACCCAAGGAGATAGTTTTTAATAAATCATTCTCTCTAGTTGACTTGTTTAAAGATGTCGATTGTGTCTTATATATTCAACCCAAATGTGTTTATATAGTGATACATTTTGGAACATCTAAGAATATTGTTAAAATTTTGTGAGATTATAATTATTGCTCATGTATAATTAATTAAAATTATATTGAAGTTTAAAGATGTTCATTGTGTCCTATATATTTAGCCCAAATGTATTTATATAGTGATACATTCTGGTACATCTAAGAATATCGCTAAAGTTCATTCATAGAATACTCTTGTGAGATTATAGTAATTGCTTTATATATACTTGAAAATTGGAGATGTTAAAATACTTTCTATACATTCAGTCTAAAAGTGATACATTCTAAATATTTAAGAATATTAATTGTGATGATGAGATTATTATTGTCCATATATAATGAAATTATATTGAATTGAAGGCAATGAAGGGAGATATTTTTATGATAATTAAATTTACTGCATTAAAGTTTTAATTATAAATTAGCTAAAAAATATTGAGTTACCTTTAAGATTAACTGATTTAGATAATGAAATATTCAAAAATACACATTCTTAACCTTTTATATTAACATCTCAATATATGAAAGATTGAAATTATATTCAATGTTGACTATTTAATGAAGTAGAATATTAAAATATTCACTAGATGATTTCTTATAAGAAAATTCACATCATATTTTACAATACTCTATATAATATTTTCGTTTTTAACAAATTGTTTATCTCGAATGGTTTTTCAAAATATTTCGTAAATCTTTTTATATATTATTAACTAGAGTAAGAAAAATTCATTAGGATTTTTTGTGGGTTATGATGTTCTTCCTACCTCTAGAATATCTTTATTTGTTTCTTAAACTGCTTAAAAGCACTTGTGTCACTCAAAATTTTATTTTCTAGTCATATTATTTAAGTTAGTACAAATATTATTTTAAAGAATGTTGTTTTTATATTGTCCATGAGATAAAATTTAATTTTAATGTCAAAACAAAATAAGCATGGTTATCATTTTTTAATTTTGGTAATAAATAAAATAAAAATAAAAATAATTGAAATAGATTTTCATTTATCATAAAGTGTGTGGGAGAAATTATTTTATTGATTTCATAAATGAGTATTGATGTCACGCATTTGTCTGTCTCATTTATGTTGAAAAACACACTGATAAAGATTTTAAAATTATTAATTCAAGATGAATATTAAAGTGAACATGATAATTTTGGTTAATGTACGTAATCTCTTAATAATTTTTTACAAAATTGTGGAATCAATTTAAATATATCATGGTTGTAACTTCGAAACAAAATGGAGTGGTTGAGTATTGTAATTGGACTCTAATAGTAAAAATGATGAGGTATATGTTAAAATGTTTAAATTGTAAGAGTCTTTTCTGATAAAATATATTTATTTATTATGGAGACTTGTGTATACTTTGAATATGGTATTAAGTTATGAATCGAAAAAAAAGAATATGGTATTAAGTTAAAAATATTTTTAAAATATATTTTTTGGGTTGTGGACTGATAGAAAATATAATTAGAATAACTTTTGAGTTTGAGTTTATGCAAAATTATAATTTTATGATGCTTTTGAATTTAAATTAGGACCCATAACTATTTGTTATTACTTTGTAAGTTGTCTGACATAAAAATCTTTTAAGCTTAAAATATGAAGTTTTTTAGATTGGTGAGCAATTTAAAACTCAAATTTAGAATCTTCTTGTGTATTTGTGCTTATTGTAATAAACTGGTTTGCGATTATATTATCTTTCTAAATGAGCAATATCAAGAGATTGAAGAGATACTTGTTACGTATGATGAAAATATTAACAATTTGTAATATGATAAATGAATTGATACAAATTGTTAATTAAATATGAGATCATGTTAAATTTTTTAAAAGTTTGAAATCTAATGACTGTTTCTTAAAGATAAATAATAAAAAAAAAAACAAAATTATTTCAAGAGGCTATGTTTTGAAAAGAGTATTGTTCTTACCAATGTCATAAAGATAGTTTTATAATGATTGTAGTGGTATTGTGACATTTTTATCTATTACTTCGCCAAACAAAATAAATTTGATTTGTAAGTTAACCAAATTTTACTAATGGTCTCAAACGAATTTATGAGCAATGGTATTTAAAGGCTGATGGTGTTAGGTTTTTGTAATTGGCAATCTTATTTGACAAAACTCCTTTTAGTTATAATTTTATTCACTCTTTTGTTTTAGTGAGGACGTGAGTGTTTAGATGTGAATCAAACTCAAATTGTGCCTATGCAGAAGACTTTGTGATATTGAGGTTTTCGTGTTTACTACTTCACTGACAATGTGCAGAGATCAAGTTGCCCTGTTAGCTCGCGGGCGTTTAGGGGGCAGCGCCCCCGAAACAAAAGTTGTTTGACCACTCGAGTGGTCATTTGTGCGCTCAAGCGATGAATGACATCATCTAGTATTTTTACAGAGCAGACTGAACTTCTGAGAGATCCTTTACATGCTCGAGCGGTGGGCACGCGTTTTAGTGAGTTCACTCGAGCGGTCTTCGAGGCTCTGTTTTTTATAAAGTGAGCCGTTCAATATTTTTAGAGTTTAGGCCGTCCAAATTCTGGGAGAGCAAAGCTACCAAGGTTTTCTATATTGGATGGTATTTTTCTAAGTGTTTCCTTAATGATTTGAGAGTGATCAATGGATCTATGAACTTCAAATCATCAAGGGGTTTGTTTGTTTTCTTTTATTCACAAAAGAGAGTGTATTCTTTAGTGGATTTAGGAGAACTTGAGCCTAAAGCTTTGGTGGATTCCAGAGTGGTTTATCGTCGTGGATTTGACATCAGCGTTGTGGATTTAATGTTGGACAATACAATTTCGAGGTGAAAACGGTGGTGGAAGAGGCACATCAGGGTCAGTTCACTTCGGACGTGGATTCGCTTGGTAATTGAGAGTACTTTTGTGTAATTCTTATTTTTGTTTTCTTAGTAGATTGTTTTGTGGCTTTAGCCCATGATTTTTTTTATAACAATTGGAAGTGCTCCAATTGTCATTTTTTTTACGTTAATCGTTATGTTGATTTGTCTTTGATTGTTTGATTAGAATTGTTATTTATTGTTTAAAATTGATATATAATCACAAATCAATATCTCAAGAATTTTAGATTTTTCAATTAGTATCAGAGCAGATTGCTCAATCTTTTTTGTAAAAACTTTAGGAGTGGGATCTTGTTTGATTTGTGATAATGGATTCAATTCGTGAAGGGAATTCTACGGTACAACCACCTCTACTTGGCAGATCTAATTATCCTTTTTGGAAAGATCAGATGAGAGAGTTTTTGAAATGTATTGATAAAAAAGTTTGGCAATTCGTCATGTGTGGGTGAACCAAACCGACGATTACCATTAATGAAGTAACTTTCTTCAAACCAATTGATACATAGGACACAGATGATTACCAAAATAGTAGATAAAATAGTAAAGCTATCAATTCTCTCTTTTGCGTTGTCACACCAGAAGAGTTTAGTCATATTTGTAATTATGAAGTCGCAAAAGAGGCTTGGGATATCTTACAAACTATTCATGAGGGCACTTCTTTAGTTTAATGTTCAAAACTTCAAAGGCTTACTTCGAGTTTTGAAACCTTTTCATGAAAAATAGTGAGACCTTTGACGAATTTTGTGCGAAGTTGAGTAACATTGTAAATTCCAATTAAGTGAAAAAATACTAGAATCCAAGATTCTGGGAAAAATTTTAAGGTCTTTGCCCAATCGGTTTCAACCAAAAGTTACGGCTATTGAGGACGCTCAAGATGTTGACAACCTCAACTTGGATCATTTGGTTGGAAATCTCCAAACCAATGAGGCAGACATGAATTTCAAAACGAAACATAAAGTCGATATTGCTTTTAAGAGTGCTCATAGAGTTGGAAAAGATTTTGTGGGGTAGGAGACATGTTATTGGTTGTAACGAGGTTAAGGGTCATGTTAGACCTCAGTGTTTTGATTTGCTTGAGACCAAACTTGAAGCGAATGGATGTTTGCCTAGACTTAGATATAGGAGGCTAGAAACCAAGTTAAGACGGGTTCCCATGGAAGGGGAAGGGAACCACAACGTTAAGACATCACCTAAGAGCCACAATACTCACAACATTGTTCATACTAAAGCGATTTGGGTGAGAAAGCTTGACTTGTATTAATTTGTTTATTCGTTTTTATTTTTTTTGTTTTCCTCTCTATTTTTGAGTTTCTGTTTGTTTTTCTTTCTAGGTCGTTTGTGTGTGCTTGTTCGTTTTCTTTCTTACTTTGTTTATAAAATAAAAAAAGAAAAAAAATTCAATTTTTTTTTAGTACGGTTCTGTAAGCTTAAGAAGTTCTTGGTGCATATTAGAATTGATGAGAATATTCATTACATGTTAATATATGTGTGCTATCTGTGGTCATTACTCATTCGAATTGTGTGTACTTTGATCAGTATGTCTCATTTTGTACATACTCTTAGATTAGCCAATACCAGACTCTTCCGCATAAGTGATCAAAGTTCTCTATGGACTACTAGTAGTGTTTCATTGAGAAATTGACCAATGCTAGTGTCACTCCTTGAAATAAATGCCATAAATCGGCCCCCAACAACATATACACAACGACATAAACAAAGTAGTAATCTTTCATTAATCAGAGTTCATTTACAAAAAGGGACACATGCGATATACATTCATAAACTCTACCCTTAATCTATAGCATGTGATGCCAACTTAATGATTAACAAAATAAATGCCTGTGGGGGCCAGAGGGGGGGGGGGATCCCAAATGAAAGGTATGTCTGTTCTCCCTACACAAAGCACACACCCCTTCTAATATACATATACTATTTCCTGATCCAAGCACTAACTTCATCATCGGAGTACTCCCGGCCGGCAACCCCGGTTGGGTGGCACCGACTATGTTCATCATTGCAGATCTACAGGGGTGAAGCTCTTCTCTTCGTTGGATCTCTACAACATCCATGTGAGAGGATATTTCATGGTCTCACAATTGGCGCCGTCTGTGGGAACGACTGAATGAGATCAACGAAGAACACAACAAATATACTGCTGTAAGTAAACATATATGGGTTGCTTTGAGGTTAGTACACTTTCCACAAAAGCAAAATCAATCCCAAGCAATACGGCCCACGGCTGGGTCTCATTTTCATTTTGATTCAACTTGATTCGCAATATGCATATCTACGTACATATAATATTATATATATATGTGATGTAAGTAAACGTATATTGGTGGGTTGTTTTTTGAATATCAATTTTTGCCTACTAAAATCAACAATAGCGAAATTAGAGCAAAGCATCTTTACTTTCTCTCTCTAAAAGTTTATTAATCAGGATATTCGACACCACTATCTTCTAAGCGGGATCGAAATGAGATCGGAGTAAACTGTTAAAATTGAAAGGCTCATTTAATTCGGCACTTTATTTGGCTTGTCTATTAACCAACTCAGCAACAATAACTCTTTATTGGGTTGTTTGTCAACTCTCTTGTTATTCTAAATCTCATTTTTGAATTTACACTTACAGATTTGGTCCATTATATATTGATGCTCATAGATTTGGTCCAAACATTTGTTTAATATCTATCTCGACATTCTGAGAAGAGTAGTCGGCACATATTATGTGGATCTACTTTTATATCTGCATTTTCTCTCTTTACAAATGGTTTTCACACTTTTTGGTACGAACATCTTTTCGGCAATTCAATAAAGTTATTCGGCTACATTAATTCATGCGTCTGTCTATTTATTTATTTAATCCCTGTTTCACAAAACATATCTTGAAGTTGATTTTTCATATATATGCACGTATACCTATGCTAAACAAGTCGGGTTCACTTTTTCTTTAATGGCTTACGTTGATGCCAACCAAAATCTCGACAAAACCGAAGATCAAAGGTGTAGCATGCATAAAGAAGTCTTGCCGACCA
Organism: Camellia japonica; assembly: GCA_030407325.1. Lineage (NCBI taxonomy): Eukaryota > Viridiplantae > Streptophyta > Magnoliopsida > Ericales > Theaceae > Camellia > Camellia japonica. Next base: position 97,519,619 of record JAPPVO010000002.1, on the reverse strand, counting down.
CATTCTTAGCAACGCCAAGTATAAAGAGATGCCCACCAAGTGATTCGGCACATCGTGAAGCTAAGAAGTTGCCAACCAAGAGTTTCGGTATATCGAAAAGCCCCTACGTTCCGGGAAGAAATTGATTGGCACCCATAACAAGCTTGCCGAGTCATCCACAAAATCTTTACGTAGCGATCATCAGCTTACAAACTCAAGATCCGGCTATTACAACTACGCCTACTCGACAACGTCTTGGCGCCGAATAACATTGATAAATCCCAACGATGACAACACCTCTTGGCGACTTCACCATAGTTCGCTCGGCAATTTCAGATAATTATCAACTTGCCCAATTCACACTATTTCCATCATCAAGCTCATCGGCAACGATAATCATGTATTTCACCAAGTTGCATAGCCGACTAAGCAACAATCAAGCTCTCACTTTGCCGAGTATCTACCAACTCTCCAACTAACGTGACCTATGAACACAAGGATAAGAAGAATGGCGCCACTACGAGCCAAATATCATGCACAAGTTATTCACATTTTAAACTGGCGTCCAAATCGCCCGCTTGTTACTTCAATGCATCATGGTTTACTTCATTCACAAGACAGCATGAATTACATACTGGGCCAATACTTTACGTCAATACATTGTTATCGGTAGGCGATCCTTAATTTCTAGCGAGTCAAGGGTGAAGTTGTCACCGACCAAGTGATTCGGCAAATCAAAGTGCCAAAATCTGCCTTCCAACCATTGCGCAACCATACCACTAATTACTCCGCAACATTGCCAATCCGAACACAAACGAACACAAAATGGGTCGATCAATCTTATTTTTGGTCAACTTTCGGAGGTTCAACGGCATCCAACCCAGGGCGGAACGACGTATCTGAATAGTGGAATGCACACTAGGCCGAGTGATGAATCCAACACCACGAAAATAAGGCAAATCGGACTTAAAACGAAGGAGATACAAGGCATCAAAGTCACGAACTCAAAACTTGAACTCTGCCTTTCACGACCTGCAGCAGCATGAAGGTGATGAAATAAGAATTTATCATGCGCTTCTCGGCACAATGTGCTCCGTTGCATCTCACCGCATTCCAGTCAATCAGATGGTCCAGTAATTTCGAGGCCGCCTACCCTCTAGTTTTTTGTTGTGTAGAATCCATTTTTGAGCTCCAATTTTATGAATTTCGAGTTTTAGCTTAGGATCAATCAACTAGCAAATCGGGGACGTTAAACGACAGTTCAATGGTCAAATCATGTCCAAATAGCATGTAATTTTGACAGCAAGCTCCGGGAGCTAAGCCATAATTATCCGTCTTCATCGATCATTCATACCATCTACTGTTGGGGCAAGACCCACAACTTGAATTTCTTCTATTCGGTCACAATATTTTTGCAATATATCTCCTTAAAAGTGCTGACTTTCAGAAGTATATGTGAACATCAAAAATTATTCGGCACCAAGATCCATTCGGCACCAAGCTGCACATCCATTCAACTAGAGAAATGCCGATTACTTGGCCCAAGTAGTTTTCGGCAGATCATACCTTCATTCGGCAAAAATAATCTGCATTGATTATTTGGCAACTTTCTCGGCATAGCTCACAACTTATTCGATATATTATCGCTGCCATCCACAGATCATCCGGCGTACTATCAAGAGCGAATTAATATATACTTTGCATTATCTAGCTTGGACAACTTGTTCGGCACTACGATTCGACATCAAACTAGCATCTCGGCTTGCCGAAATCCACATCCGAACATACCACATGATTCGTATCGGCTCGAAGAATCCAAACCCACCAACCCGAGGAGTCCCGAAGTAACCAAAGTTTGCCGAAAATTGCGATACGGCTCACACTTTCCGACAATTGAAATTTCCAAAGCTGTCAAACCCAAGTTTTGCCTATACCAACGTGAAGTATACATTGAGACGAGTCCAACGCAACAAACCGCGTCAAAATCGGAGCTCAAACGAAGCCGTACAGGCCGTTCAAAGTTTGCCCAGAAAATGAGTTCTTTATCTGGGGAAGACGATCCAGCAACATATAAAGAAATGATCATGCGCTTCACGGTTGCATTACACCCCGTTGATTTGAGCCGTTAGATCCATCTTGGCTATAATTACGCCATCAGGAGTCTGATCACAACGATCCGATAGTCCTTTCCAGCTATCTGACGTATTTTGGGTCCATCCGTACAGTCAGAGTTTGCAAATTCAACTCAATATATATATATATATATATATATTAAATAAATAAATAAATAAAAATAGGAATAAATTGCAGATTTGATTCCGCTATCACCAAGCACCCCACATTCTGATTTCGCCACGACACCGAACAGGGGCACGAAATCCGTTTCAAATCATTATCGGCCTTCTCGGCAATTTTGGCTCAAGTCAATTTTATTCCTTCCGAAAACAAATCTTATTCAAAAGTAATGGGGCAAATATGCCTCAGACAAGAAACTCAATCGGCAACAAATATACATTGGACAAGAAGCTCAACTTCACTAAATTGGCAACCATTGCCAACCAAGCTCTTAGCAAACCTAACTCCGAAGGAATGCCGACACACCGCCGACCAAACAATTGGCACAAACCCAAGTGTAAACGAACACCGATGTTTTGACACTAGTTACTTGGCAGTGCATCAACTCTATTCGGCTAAGCAACATTATTTGTCAACTTTATGCATGGTCAAGCTTTATGCAGCAACATTGGCCACAGTATTCGGCAACTTTATTCGCCTAACAACATTATTTGGCAAAACATTTGCCCACTGGGACATCGGTCAATTTTTCACTTTCAAATTGGGGCACATCAGCCGATCATCATCTCGGCACCTTTGATATGCATGCATACTCGGCCAACTTGGTACAAACATTACAACGACGTTTACTTGAGTTATAAACTTCCGCTCATTTTCACACAGCTTCAAGCAAGCGCCCGTTTTGGGGCAATACATTACATACTCGGCAGTCAGCAGTTTGCATATTTTTGCGCGCCGTCATTTTACCAAAGCCGAATCTTCCCTGCAACGTAGGGCAATGGGAATCTACATTCCTGCCGACTAACACCTGGCATTCGAAAGCAATGGGGCAAGTCTACCTTGGACTAAACGCAAACCGAGCAACTCGGCAATTAAATAGTTGGCCCAATATCTACTTGGCAATTCCATACAAGTGGAGCAATATTATTGGTGATTAACACGTCTACCTTATTCGGTACAGGATACATTATTCAAAGTCCTTGCCATACTGGCACTTAATTGCCACTTAAAATCAGCAAAAGTCTCCGAGTACAGCGCAATCTTCGCACTCGGCACAGAGCACCGTTAGCAAAGGCTTACACCCTTGACCGGGGTTATAATACCGCAGGTCTACACCCTTACCCGGGGGTAATAATACCGTGGTCCAATTTTGACTGATATATCTACCTCATTTAACCTATCTTATTTGGTTCAGGTAATCATTTCCGTGTTCGGCCTATAGAAATATTTCTAGCTCGGCGTGAAAGTCCATATTTGGAAGCAATCTTTGCACTTGACAAAATACGACACCCATACCCGGGGGATATAATACCGTGGCCTACACCCATGCCCTGGGGTTAGAATACTGCGGCCTACACCCATGCCCAAGGGTTAGAATACTGCGGCCTACACCCATGCCCAAGGGTTAGAATACTGCGGCCTACACCCATGCCCGGGGGTTAAAATATCGTGGCCTATCGTTATAATTTATTTGTATTCCTTTCTGGGTTTTAGCTCAACCCCCCACATCTTATGATCAACATACATACATTTATACATACATTCAAGACATACATACATTCAAGACATACGTATATTTACACATACATTTCAAGCATACATGCATACATGCATACATACAGTCATTCATCCATACATTTTATTCATTTATCAAATGTATTCTTTGTCAAAAGACCTAACATCTATTTGTACAGCATAACTCGGCAATAAAAACCCTCATTCCTTCTACGGAAGACAATGAAAGTTTTGGGGCAATTGTGGGGGCCAGAAAAATATAGGTACAAGCTTATTCGGCCTAACCCACACAAAGCCCACAATGGGTCCAGCCCAAATAAATATCACACCCCCCCTCCTCTATATAAAGGGGGGGGGGGGATCCCAAATGAAAGGTATGTCTGTTCTCCCTACACAAAGCACACACCCCTTCTAATATACATATACTATTTCCTGATCCAAGCACTAACTTCATCATCGGAGTACTCCCGGCCGGCAACCCCGGTTGGGTGGCACCGACTATGTTCATCATTGCAGATCTACAGGGGTGAAGCTCTTCTCTTCGTTGGATCTCTACAACATCCATGTGAGAAGATATTTCATGGTCTCACAATGCCCTATAGGCTTACATCTTTCCAAGACTATACTTGGTTCCAACAAAAGAAAGAGTCTTAAGCTCCATACATATAAAGCCCTAGGCTTGTACAAATATTAAATACAAAATGACAAAACAAAGCCTTCAGCTCCCAGGTCCTCCCAAGCTAAGTCATTGGAGGAGGCATGTCACCAGCATCTAAAAATGGTTTCCTAAGTAGGGTGAGCCAAAACCCAGTAGAAACAATTTAACACAATATATGAATATTAACAAAGATATAAGTAAGATGCACACGTTCAATTCCTAAATGACAAATCTTTTACATCCTTTTCCAAAATCATGTTATGTCAAACTTACATCTCAAACCACTAGTTATACCCAACCAACATAATTATCATACGAAATACATTTACTTGCCATTTTACGAAAATTTCGTCAGCGGGAATCGGCACCCCTGTATACGCACGATTTTTGAGACTTTCACCCTGGACACACAGGTCAGCTTAGTTTAATAGAGTCCATCTCCTTTCTCCTCCAAACATGGAGTATATCCCATTTCTCTTCTCAAACATCATACATGTACAATATATAAAAATCATAATCATATTAAATGATAATGGCTAAGAGATTTGTTTCAATTTGCCTAATCCACATGTAATTTCTACTACAATCCTGGCTATCCTCCACCGATAGCTCAAAACAGATATTTCTAAACAGATATACAATCTTTATAACAGATAAATTGTCCAAATTTTCATAGGTGCAAGATAATACATTATCTAATTCCATCATTTATATAAACCTCCATCCAATTTCATATTCCCAATACCAATTTTATATTCCCAATAACAATTTCATTATTTATATAAAATAATTATTCAAGACATTTTAGAGCAAAACCCCATTTTTCCTAATCCTATTCCAAATACCAAAATCAACAATTTTAACACAACACAAGCTCATATTTACTCTCATAACAATTTCCAATACGTTAATTCGAAAATCCCTCATTTGATTTTAACCCAAACCCCAGGTTTGTTCAAATTCACAATAAGTCTCAACATTTCTTACCCATCAACAAATAACCAAGTTAAAACTCATAGAAGAGTGTAGAAAGTCTCTACCTCAAAGTTAGAACATGAGTAAAGCCAATGGGGAACTTCAAAGACAATGAAACCACTTTTGTTCGGATGAAAAGAGAGCTCACGACATGCTCTTGTAGCTTGCTTTTCGTGCTTCTTTCGGATACGACTAGCTCTATAGTTTGGACTCCTGTGGTTCTGAATCTGATCTCACAAGTGCAATGTGAAATAGATAAACACAAAAGAGTCTAAATCCGACAAATCTTTTAGAAAATCGATTTTGAATCAAAATGCCAAAAATAGATTGCTTTACCAGATTACAGAGTTGCCACCTAAATATTTTTGAAAAATTTAGGAAACCCGTGACTCGTGCCAAAGGCCACTTATTCATCATCACCAAAGTGTCTCGGCTCGGAAACTTAGGTATGAGAGGAGAAGGTCATTAATTGAGCACCCCAATGTGATTCTTATTTACACTATATGCTATTGTTCCGGTTTATTAGCTAACATTATTGCGTGATGCACACAAGTATGAACTAATTTGTAAAAGTTGGAACACTTGATTTCATGTTTGTTTGAAAAGTGTTTTTGATACTCGTCACTTAAAAAGTGAGTTTGTATGTATATTAATCATTTTATCCCAATTTAGCAATTAGCTTTCATCCATCGGCATTCAAACAATTATATCACTTAAGCACATAAACTCATGGAAAGCATGCTCGATATGGTAACAATCACACGCAATGCAGGATGCTAAAACAATAAGTGCTCACCTAGTAATCCAAGGCAAGCCGAATAAAGAAAAATGATTAGAAAATATGCATGTTCCTAAACAATACAATGTGACTAATGCAATGCACACATGTAAGCAATTTTTATAGGCTCGGCAATGAGCATGGTATATGATCTAATTCAAGACATGTGATAAATCATGTATTCAAGCAATGAAATTGAAATTGACATTGGTTAGCATGATGAGCAGAACCTAAATGTACATGAAACAAGTGTATGCGAATATGAGAATGCTAATTAAATATGATGCTCTATGCTACCATCATAAGCAGGTAAGTAAAAAGGAGAAATAAATGGGGGTTGGAGGACATACAACATTATTACATATCCCTCACGCAGGAGGGTGCGAATAAATGTCCAAGTATCCGGATTAAACTAACTATTATAAACCCAAACAAATGAATTGAGCTAAACTAACTACCTATCACAAGGTGGAACAAATAATAAATGAATAGCTAAACTATCTAATTTATTACAACAAAGGCATTATGATAATGAGCAATAAACTGGCAATCTAAGTTAACTAGCTATGCAATTACAAATAAACAACAATAATAACTACAACAATAATTAATTACGACAATAATAATTAATTACAACAATAATAATTACAACAAAACTAATAAGAAATTTAATCTAAGCAACCATGAGACACAATGATCGTATGCATAGTATCCAGAAGCTGCTCTGTCTACCTAGATTGCTCTACCTCACCTTCAGCCACTGCCCTGGGTTTTTACCAACAGTCTATGTTTTACCAAACATTGGGAGCTGGCCGGCTCCAAATGAGATCTGGCCAGGCCAAAAAAGTGCCGGTCGGCACTAAATTTTATGCCAAAAAATGTTTTGTGCTCTGAGGTGAGAATAGTGTAGATAGAGCCTTTCTAGACCCTATTTGTCCCTTCTGCCCCTCTCTGTCATGTGAAACCCAAGAGAAGAACAAATTTGCATTTGAAATCATCAATTAACACAAGTTGATGGCTTGATGATCCCGAGCACGTTTGGACAAAATTGATAAATGTGATGAAAAACTGCCATTCTCTCTTATCATGAAGGCTCAAAAAGGGAAGTAGACACGCTCTAAGTCTTATCAATGTATCATGGATTGATATGTGATAATTCTCGGAATGATAGACTTGACATAATGTCCGGCCGAATCCAACTAACTCTAAACATTTTCTTTATGTCGGTTTAGTTCATTTTAAGCCGATTTTATTAGCCTTTGCCATTCTTTAATCAATTTGTCTAAAATGATATTTAAGTCCACTAAATGAGAAGTAATGTCAAACGAGATGTGATTCTTTGCATGAAAGAGAGCGTATGCCTTGACGATGAACCTCTGAAGAGATTAAGCCATTGAGCATATGTCTCTTTCTCATGCCTTGAATAATAATCGATCGCTTGAAATGACTCTCGAACGAAAGAAAAGAAGAAAGGAGGGAGGGCGCATAAATGATCATGCGAACTTGATTATTAAGATGAGACTCTTGATATGAAAACTAAGTAAAGAAAAGCCATCAACTCAAATGACTCGGTGTCTAAGGCCTAAACAACCAAAGCCATGAGGACTTACAACACAACAAGTATGATATTCAAAGCATAAACTATTTAAATGAATTAAACAGCCCATAACAGCCCCTAAAATGTAAAAAACAGTAGCTAAGAGCAAGAGAAAGTAAGTAAAAAGAGTAGAGAAAAAGCTATGGAGCAAAGCCTAAGGAGGGGTGGTTAACCCTTCCACTTTTTGCAATTTTAAATCACATATTTCAATCCCAAAACAGCCCAAGAATAGTGGCTAAAAGTGTGTTTAAAGAGCACAAAAGGATAACAAAAGCAAGAGATATAAAGCTAGTAAGCAAAATCAAGGAGAGGTGGCTAACCCCTCCACTTTTGAAACTTTTAAACCATGTTTTTCAGCCTTTTTAAACTCTGAAAATCAGTGTAAAAACCAAAGAAAAGGTGCAAAAACAAAGGGTATGAGCTATGGGAGAAGGTGCAAGAAAGGGTGTTAAGCCTCTCCACCTTTGGTAGCTCTTTAACTGCAAGTTCCAACACTTGGAATGGATCCAAAACAGTAGGAAAACACAAGAAAAAGATGGAAAAAGATTGAAATGAAAGCAAGGAAAAAGGTGACAAGCTTATACCTCTTGAAGAGAGCAAGCTTTGATTGTTGATCAAACTTGATTCCAAACACCCTCAAGTTTTTGAAATATGGTTTGAAACTCTAGCAAAAAACTTCAAGAACAAGCTCTAATGGTGTATGTATTGTGTATGTATAGCTGAAGAAGGTTTGAAGGTCAAAGGAGGAAGGAAGATGGAATGAGGTCTTTTTAGCTCTTCAAAGCTTTTGAAAATTTTTGCTAACCTTTAATTCCGAATTCAGGGGGTCTATTTATAGAATTTGAGTCAATTTGGTCGAAAATATCTTCAAACAAAGCCAGTTGTCCAATTCCCGCTAGCTGTCTGTTTGGCGCTATTGGAAGCTGGCTGGCACTATTGAGAGCCGGCTGGTCCCCAAAACACATGGCTGGATCCAAAAATGAAAGGCCAGGTCTAAAAAGGCATTTTGGACAAATTTTCATTGAAAGTTGGCTAGCACTAAATGAGCCACGGCCGGATCTAAATGGACCCGACTGGCTTCAAAAATCTGCATTCAGGAGCGACTTCAAACGGGCATATCTCCCTCATCCGGACTCGGTTTTAGGTGATTCTTGAGTCTAAATTGAAGCCTCAGAAGTATACTTTTCAATGGTGATGGCCTTACATATAAAGTCTAAGTGTGCAAAGAGATATGCCTAATTTAGTGAAGGCTATTCATTTCTATCATAACGGATTGATGCCTAACCTTTCCCCGAACTAGTTTTCTTCCATCCCTTCCTATTTCCTCCAACTCCAAACCTATAAATAATATGTTTCTAAAGATTTTTCAAAGAGCCCTCCTCCATTCCATTTATTTCCACTTTTTCCTTTCTCGGTTTATCGAAAAGTGAAACGTTTTAAATGAAATGCGAGCCTCGGAACATCGTAGAAACATTTGGAAAAATATTTTGAAAAGGAGGGTTTTAAGGTCTAAAATAGTTTGGCCAAAATGGGGTGCAAGGTTTAGGATTAGGGCTTGAATCCAAATTTCTTCAATGAGAATTCAAAAGATTGCACAGTGTAACTTTCATCATTGGGTGTTCGAAATAAAGCGCCCAAGTCTTAAGGGTGGTCAAAAATGGGGTGTGTACAGCTGTACCTATTTAACAAAGGCACAAGGGTGGAGAAATCACTAGATCTAGATGAAAAAAGTAGAGAGAAGGTAAGTTTTAGAGAGAGAGGGTCTCAACTTTAGGGTTTGGAGAGAAATAGATCTGAAAAAGTGATGTAAAATAACCTTTTTATGAACTAATATACACACAGTCTGCTCGAGCGCAAGAGTTGACGCTAGAGCGTCAGACACAATAACTTGTTCAGCTTGAGCGCAGAGTACACACATTCAGTAGTTTTGCAGACAGAAGAACATCGCTCGAGCTCAAGAATAGCCACTCGAGTGCACACCTGCTCGAGCGTAGGAAATACCGCTCGAGCATAGAATACACTCTCCTAGTAATTTTGCAGACCTGCAAAAGTACTGAGAGTTTGCAAAGCCCGTTTGAACGCAAGAAGTGTCGCTCGAGCGGAAGAGCAAAATTCTAGTCAACAAGAGTTGGGAAATTGAACAACCAACTTGTCTCAAACACAACCACAACAATCCAATAGCCAAGTTTAAGGAAAAAGAAGATAAGTAAGACATATTCAACAGTACGAAACCAAGAAACCCCGAGTCCAGAATACAACAAGAGTCGGGTCAAAACCGAAATCGCTATAAACTCCCCCCTTAAGGAATTTTGTCCTCGAAATTTCAAATCAAGTTTTACAATTATGTTTAAACCAAACACAATAATGATAGATAATTAATTTCAATACCATGATCCATTCTCCGGTCATCCATTCTCATCAACATGATACACAAGTTCCAATATTGAAAGTAAAATTCACATTTCCCAAAACATTTATAATGTTTATATTAAATTCACGTTTCCAAAACATACACAACATATACAATCTTATATCCAGAACATATACAACGTCTTTATATTTCATTAACATAACAAATTTCCATTACATGCTCAAACATTAACAAATAAGTTCGGATATTTCACACAAACTTCCAACTCGCGTTCTCAAGTTGCTTCCTCAGCCCGTGATGTTTCCACAATACCTTAACCAAGGGAATTGTCTTGCCTAGCAAGACGTGGTCCCGAGTATCCAAGACTCTCACTGGTCTCTCTTCATACGAGGCATCCTCATCTACCTCTAAGTCGGTCCAATCCCATACATGCGATGGATCCGGCCCATACTTTCGAAGCATGCTAATATGAAACACATCATGAACCCCGAAAAGCTATGGCGGCAAGGCCAAACGATAAGCCACCTCCCTAATCTGCTATAGGATCTCAAAAGGCCCAATGAATCGAGGGGACAACTTCCCATCTTTCCAAACCTCATCAAACCCCTCCTAGATGATATCTTCAAAAAGACGTGATCTCCCACCTCAAAGGACAAGGGTCTTCTCTTACGGTCGGCATAACTCTTCTAGCGACTCTGGGCTGTAGATAATCTCTTACGGATAAGTGCAACCTTCTCCATCGTTTCTTAGATTAACTCCGGGCCTAACATTGGTGCATCACCCACCTCGGCCTAACACACAAGTGATCTACACGGTCAGCCATACAAGGCCTCAAACGGTGCCATGCCAATGCTCGATTGGAAGCTATTATTATAGGCAGACTCCACTAAGGGCAAATGTCTCTCCCACAAACCCTTAAAGTCAAGGACACAACCCTGAAGCATATCTTCTAAGATCTGAATGGTGCGCTCTAACTGCCCGTCAGTCTGAGGATGATATGCTGTGCTAAAAGTCAATTTCATGCCCAAGGCACTCTGTAGGCTTTGCCATAACCGAGCCGTGAAACATAGATCTCTATCCGAAACAATCGTCACTAGGACCCCGTGCAACCTCATTATGTCTCTAATGTAAAGGTCGGCAATATGATCTACTGAGTCACTTACACGCATAGGAATAAAGTGCGCTGACTTTGTCAACCGGTCAACTACCACCCAAATTGTGTCACTACCCCGCTAAGTTCTAGAAAGACCCATAACAAAATCCATCGTGACATGCTCCCACTTCCACTCGGCTATAGGCAAGGGTTACAACAAACTCGCTAGTCTCTGATGCTCGGCCTTCACTTGTTGGCAAGTAAGGCACCTCGATACAAACTCGGCTACATCCTTCTTCATACCTCTTCACTAAAACTGGCGACTAAGATCGTGATACATCTTTGTGCCTCCTGGATGCACCACAAGGCATGAATGGTGAAACTCTCAGAGTACTTCCTCTCGGCAAGACTTCGACACAAACAAACGGTCACAATATCTCACACTCAGGTCGGGATGTACATTCAAGCCCCTCTCTACCTTCCCATTGGAGATCTTCTCTCGGAGGTACTCCACCTCAAGATCACCCTTCTGTGCTTTTATTACTCGATTCACAAGTGTAGGTTGTACAACTATCGAAAACAAAATTGCAAACTCAACGGACTTGCTAAGATGCAAGTCAAACTCCCCAATAGCACCCAACATCTCCCATTCTTGGATGGCGATTGTAACTTGACTTTTTGTGCTCCTTTCAGATACGACTAGCCCTACAGTTCGGACTCCCGTGATTCTGAATCTGATTCCACAAGTGCAATGTGAAATACATAAACACAAAAAAGTCCAAATCTAGCAAATCTTTTGAAAAATCGATTTTGAATCAAAATGTTAAAAATTGACTATTTTGCCAGATACAGAGTCGTCACTTAAATGTTTTTGGGAAATTTAGAAAACTCGAGGCTCGTGCCAAAGGCCACTTATCCGTCATCACCGAAGTATCTTGGCTTGGGAACTTAGGTACGAGAGAGGAATGTCATGAATTGAGCACCCCACTCACCTGATCAAAGATCGGCCTCTACTAATCATGATGTGATTCTTATTTATATTATATGCTCTTGTTCCAATTATTAGACTAGCATTATTATGTGTTGCACACAAATATAGACTAATTTGTAAAAATTGGAACATTTCATTTCATATTTTGTATGAAAATTGTTTTGACTACACGCCACTTGAAAAAAGTGAGTTTGTATGTACATTAATCAATGTATTTCAATTTAAGCAATTAGCCTTCATCCACAGGCATTCAAACATGTATATCATTTAAGCACTTAGTCTCATGGCAAGCATGCTAGACATGGCAATAATCACATTCATGCAATATACTAAAGTAATAAATGCTTACCCCAATTCCCGAGGCGAGCCAAAAGAAAAACTAGTTAGAAAAATGCATAGTCCTAACTAATGAAAGATGCCTAATGCAACTCATGCAAAAATGCATTGAGAAGGCTCGACTACTAATATGGCATTTGAAACAGCTTGATAGCATGCGGTTTAAACACGTTTTCAATGAAGTAATAAACGACAATGCTTATTAGAATAAGGAACCGAGCCTCGATCATGCAAGACAAATGGATGCAAACATGAGAAATGCTAAAACAAACATGATATTCTAAAGTAGCCATCATAGGAGAGTAAATAAAAGGGAGAAAGACGTGGGGTTGGAAGACATACACATTATTACAAGTTTGGCCCTCGCACAAGAGGGTCTGAATAAATGCCCTAACTAATTACTACGAATTAACTAATCTATTACAACACAAATGAAATAAACTAACTACGCTAGCTAATTATTACAACACCACGAATAAACTAACTACTTTAGCTAATTAAATAAGTACAACACAAAATTAACTAGCTATTCTACTTAGTTTAATACAAAAACTAACTAGCTAATTACAATGCACAATTAATTAGCTAATTAATTAACTATTATGAGCCTCGGGGAATGAGGGTTGACCCATGCATGCACTCGGATTTCCACCTGAAAAAGTCCCATGTTTTGCTGCCAGATTGCATTTGTTGCACAGTTAGAAAATTGCATTGTTTTTCCACCTCAGCCTCTGCTCTGCATTGCTGGAAAAAGAACACTGCCTGGCTAGAAAAAGTGGCTGACAGGCCAGAAATAGTAGTCGGCTGACAGCTAATAGTGGCCTGCCGCCTAGTAAAAGTGGTCTGCCGACTACTAATGTTAGTTCTTTCTTGCTGCAACAGAGAAAAAACAGAGCACAAATAGAGTATTCCTAGGGGATGTCTGTCCACTCTACCTCTCCTTATCAGTAAACAGGTCAAAGGAGTGGTAGGCTTGATTCGCAAGCCATCAATCAACACAATTTCATTGCGTGATGACTTATGAACCAAGGGGTACAATTTTAATAAATGGTAAGGAAAGACCAACAAAACCTCCTCCCTATCATGGATTGATCAAGGAAAGTGGTTGACCTTGGAAACTTGAACCATTTCATCACTAACAAGTATGAAATGACCCAAGTCTCCATGTGTTCAATTAACGTTCGATTGACACCAGATCATTTTATTATCTTGCTTCATTTTAACCCCAATTTTATTACTCCATTTTAATTACCTTCCATTCATTAGTCAATCAAGTCCAATAATGGAGAGAAGTACCAAACCAAATGTTGTTTTAGGCATGAGAGGGAGATCATGCCGTTGGTAATGAACCGCTAAAGGGATTAAACCAATAAGCACAATACCACTCCTTCAAGCTTAAACAACACTCCTTTTGGAACAACTCTCAAAACAAAGAGAAAAAGCCAAGAAATGAAAGAGATTGCAGAGATGCTCAGAGGTGAACACAAGTATGGAAAGTAAAAAATAAAAGCTATCAACTCAAATAGGTTGGTGTCTAATGCCTAAAACACCAAACCTATGAGAACTATTACAGTACAAGCATACTATACAAAGCATGAATGAAGCTAATTTATAAAAATAGTCCTAAAACAGTCAAAAAAAGTGCTGAAAAAAAACAAAAACAATTACAACAAGAAGCTACAATATTGAGGGATTAACACTAGTACACAAGCACAAGGAGATGAGGCTAACTCCTCCATTTTTGGGACTTCAAAACATGATTTCAACCACTAAAAAACCTTTAAAAATCAGTGGTAAAAAGCTCAAAAAAAGTTGATAAAAAGGTGGGAAACACAAGGGTAAAGGCCTAAGAAGCAAGGTTTAAAGAAGGGTTGTCAACCCCTTTACCTTTAATGGCCTTAAACCACAAGTTTCAGCCCAAAAATATAGGTAATAAACAGCTCAAAAATATCAAGAAAAGATGAGAAAAAAGATGGTACAAAAGAACTAGAATGTATACCTCTTGAAGATGAATGATCCTTTGAATTCCCAAACAACTATTTCACATTCTCAAGTGCTAAATTACAAGCTTAAGCACCTTAGCAAAGATCCCTCAAAATTTGGTTTAGAGTGCCTAGGCAAAGGTTATGTAAGTTGCAAGAGAGAGATAGAATTGTAGAGAGAGAAATTTTCCCAGATTTTGCTCACTAAAATTTTCTAAATTCAAATTTTTTTCTAACCTCTCTAACAAAAGAGAGGGTCATCTACATATAGAAATATATGAGAGACCCTCGAAAATATCTTTACAAACACAGCTGGAATGATGCATGTATCTGTGGAGACAACTGGCAGAAAATATCTGGTTTTTTGCACCAGTGGCCGACAGGCCACTAATAATGGGTTGTATGCCACATTAGTGGGTCTGTAGTTCCCTGGATGCTCAGGCCTGAAAAACCACTGTGTTGGTACAAAACAAGGCACAAGGTTTGTAGGTTCAAAACTGAGGTTTCCTATTGAGGAAGTCAAGCATTTGACAAGCGTACACATTCATCATTGAGTGATCAAGCAGTGGCGCCAAAGTCTTAAGGGCCATAAAAAATGGGGTGTCCACAATTGCCTCTCTTTGACAAAGCTCGAAGTCATGACAAGACGTGAGTGAATGTCAAAGCCTGAAGACGACCCATTTTGACAAGGCCGTAAGACTTGGGCAAACAATCAAGACATAAATAATTGGTTGAGCTTGTAAGCTGCCTACGTATCCCTTTGCAGGGAATCAAACTAGTGTAGTTCTGGAGCAGGATGCAAATGATATGCACGAAAAATATACTTTGAAAGCTGGACTCACACGCCTCGCGAAGTCGGCTATTTTGAAAACTCATGATCATGCAAGATAATACGCTAAGCAATAACAGATGCAATATAGCAAGAAGTCATGCGGGAAGAACTAAAAACCCGCACTCTAAGCATGCTGAAGCCGTGAAAAGAGGAGAGAAAAACCGCTCAGGGTCACGTTTCACTCGTCCTGAGCTACTCTAATTACGTTGAAAACGTGAGAAGAGAAAAAACCGCTTAGGTCGCGTTTCACGCGTCCTGAGATAAAAACCGCTCAAGGTTGCGTTTCACGTATCCTGAGATACTCTAATCACACTGAAATCATGAGAAGAGGAGAAAAATCGCTCAGGGTCGCGTTTTACACGTCCTGAGATAAAAACCCCTCAGGGTCGTGTTTCACGCGTACTGAGATACTCTAATCATGCTGAATCGTGAGAAGAGGAGAAAATCGCTCAGAGCCACGTTGCACGCGTCCTGAGATAAAAATTGCTCAAGGTCACGTTTCACGCGTTCTGAGATAAAAACCGCTCAGGGTCGCGTTTCATGTATCTTGAGATAAATGCAAAACGTATGAGATTATACGATGATTACACAATGTAGTGAAAGTGTGCGATAGATGCACGAGGTGAATAGGTGCAATAGATGCACAAATTGAATAATTGCGATAGATTTACAAAGTGAACAAGATTGAAAATCAATACAGTGACAACGTATGTTTCATGTAATGTTTCATGCAAGATTATAGACAACTGACATATGATGTTAATTGAAAGCATGTTCTATGTAAGAAACAAGAGCATGTTCTGTGCATGATTGTGCTACGTAAGAATCAAATGCATGTTCAAAATGAAAGCATGTTGTATGCAAAATTGAAGGCATGTGCTATGTAAGCATGTGAATCATGAATGATGTAGGGCACGCGTGCAATGTAAGTGTATGTGAAAATGCACGTTCTATGCAACAGAAGAGAACAAATATGTAAATTGACAAAACGAACAAAAGCGATGTTCGGCAATAACCTCCGACTTACCCCTCGGAGAGTTTGCAACATGCTCAAAAAGGATACACCTCATTCATATTGGCACGTGGGGCACATTCGCCCGCCGAAGCACAATGGCTATTGGGAACAGCGCAATCGAAACCTAGTTTCAAGCTCCTCGAAAATCAATCTGCACCTAAAAGAACCTTCCATACACTGTTAGGGCAAAAGAGGAACACAAACCAACACTAGGCTACAAATGAGGGCTGCCAACCACAAATTAGGCCTGCCGGCCACTAATTGTGAGCGGCCGGCCACTAATGCAAAATTAGGGACAGATTTGGGATTTCGGCTCGGGTCTATTTAAGTACACCACCACACCTCATTTCCTCACACACCCAAGTCCGAAAACTGTCTCCCTCTCTCTAGATTTGTGCTTTGTACGGGTTTTCCAATGCCCCACGCAAACTTTATTCGTAGACCCTCTTTGATCCTCTACACTTGGAACCGATCAGATTTTGTTTTCGTTGTTTTTTTTTTTTGCATTTTCACCACTTCGGGCTTGTTTCGCTCGAGTTTCTCTCGGTTTGTGAAGTTTCTCGGGTTTTGACTTTTTTTTCCCATTTTCTCTCTTCTAGAGTTGACTTTTTCCAAGTTTTCCCTATTTTTCTTTATTTTCTTCACTTTTTCACCAGTCTTCACCCACTTTTCAAATGGCAGACGACATTCCTCATGTTGATGCTCTTCCTGAGGTTCCACTTGTACTTTCACCCCCTGTTGAGGTCGAGGAGCTGGCAGTCGCTGAGGTTGACGAGGCGACAAAAGCATTGCGGCCGACTTCGAGGCAGAGTTCGCTCCAGGGCTCGAGCTTGAGCCACTATCATTGAGGATACGACCTTTTGATCCGGTCACTTATCACCTTTGCATGCACATGCTGGCGCCTAGAGGCATGATGTGTTTTGACGATTTTGCTGGTGGCATGCCAGTGGACGTTTTGCTGAGAGAGCCGTACTCCCACCTTTCCTATGACGCTTCTGAGTTACAAACTTTATTTTCATGCTTTCTTGCCTTTCATTTGACTGTATTTCCTACACTGCCTTTCACCTAACTGCTCTTTTATCACTGTCTTTTATTTGATTCACTCTTTCTTTGCCACAAGGGGACTCCCGTTCTTACAGGGGTTATGAGGCAGTGACAGCCAGAGATTGGTATCATGAGCTCTCGCCCAAGGTCTGCGACCTTATTGATGAGGCTAACTTTGGCTTATTCTGTATCGAGCTCTCACGACATATGACGAGTTGGGCTCTATTCGGAGCGTTGGCGGAGAGGTGGTGGGACACCACCAACTCTTTTCACTTCTCTTCCGCTGGAGAGATGAGGATGACTCCCTATGACTTCTCCATGATCACAGGCTTAGGAGTACGGGGTGATCCGATCCCTTTTGACATGGATATGGGCGAGTAGGAGGCGGCTTGGATCTACCTGCTTGGATTACCCCCACCTCTATACGGGCTAGCGATGGTGAGATACAACTGGTTCTCCGAGCACTTCCATGGGAGTGAACTCGAGACACATGAGGAGGTAGAGCAGTACGTCTGGGTCTTCTTGGTGTTCCTCCTCATACCACCTTGTTTGCAAATAGGTGGAATACCGTAGGTTTGTACTTACTGAGCGCCCTCGAGACCTTGCCCCGAGTCCGGTTTTACGACTGGGGTGGAGCTAGCCTCGCCACACTCTATGACTATATGAGTTCCACTTCCCGCATGAAGGGAGAGCGGGTTAGAGGCTACTGGAGAGCCTGGGAGATATGCACCACACCTTTCTGCTTTGCACTTTTTGTTGACACATTGTGCTTTCTAGTTTGTACTTTATGTTTTATATCTGTTAATACTTTGTGCTTTCTGCTTTGCACTTTCTGCTTTATATTTGTTGACACTTTGTGGATAACATTACTGACCTTTTCTTGCAGTTATGGGTTTACGCTTATTTCCCGGCTCTGGCACCAGAGCAAGTGGATGAGATCCCTCCCGTCGTGCCTTATTCACGACGATATAACGGCCGGCACCAGCGCCGGAGTCGCGACAATATGACATTCGCCTTCTATTGCCGATACTTCGATACGGTGGTTGCCTATGAGGTAATCTAAAACTCACAATCATTTGTGCTTTACTACTGTTCTGATTCATACTTTGATAACTGATGGCAACTAGCAATCTGTACATTCTCCGTTTGCAGATTATATGGCAGCCCTGGGCGATGATGCCAACCAGAGTGAGGGACCAGTATGCCGGGGCTTGGGCCACGTCTGGATTTTGAATTTTGTTAGAGGGTCCACTCTGCGGAGCCTGGTTCTTGGGAGAGCGTTTCATATGCTAGACTCTAGGCTCACTCATTCCAGTCATTCTTATGCCACACCCAACATCCACGAGGACAGTCGATAGCCTCCCAACTGGGGCTATTATTCAGTTTATGGTGGGGTTGGATGCCGACTAGTTCAGAGCGGAGGGCAATTATGCGACTTTCATCCAAACTCATCTCATGCCACCTCTGACGGGAGTTCACGCGGGCAATACAACAGGTACTCCCTGGGCGGTGAAGCTGTTTAGGAGACCGAGGCCGATATTGGGTGGGCCCTCCTGTTGTGTAGGTTGCGGGTTGGCCGGCAATTCCCACTGCGCTTACATGTTAGCGGCTGACTGGGTCAGCCTATCAGATTCTGATAGAGCCACCCGAGGAAGGGCACGGGTATGTCTGAGCCCGTGGCGTACCTCAGGTATGGACCACACTTTACAACTTGTAACCGCACTCTCCCTTTCCAGATATTAATTATTCCAGGCACTAATCATTCAAATGCATTTGCAGGCCCCGACTGAGTACACAGAGGGCCTGCTCCAGCTGGTTGCTTCTCTGATTGGCATGGTGCAGAGGAGAGAGAAGTTGCTTGATCTCCACGGTATCCAGGTATTTTTTCTATTTTCCACATACATTTCACTACTACCTCACACTGTTGCGCCCCACACTATCACATTCCCACTGGTACATTGATACGCATATCGTAACATTTACACCGCCCCACACTACACTAATTCACTACACTGACACACTATACTCATACTGTACCTTTTGAACTTATTCCGCATACTGCATTGTATCTAACATGTCGACACTTGTTTTCCAGATCCCATTTGCACCAGGACACCAGCAGTAATGGCACCTCCTCCGACGGTAGGGAGGAGAGGTAGACAGGCCCCAGCATGTGGCCAAGATAAACGCCGAGGTCGAGCCAGAGATAGGGGTGCTCGGAGCCAGAGTAGCGAGTCCGAGCCCGTATTGAGCGGGGATGATACCGAGGCCAGTGACTCTGAGGAGGCAATGAGCTAAGGCTCTAAGTCTGAGAGCGGAGGCGATGATGCTGGCTAGGGGTCTGGGAGTGGAGATGACACTGAGGCTGGCTCTGGCTAAGAGTTTGATTTTGATAGCGGTGCTGATGGAGACAGTGCCTCTAAGTCCCCTCCGAAGAAGAGGACAAAGAGGGCCTCTCGAGCTTGAGATGATTGACGCTGATTTTTGTACTTTTTTTTTTTTGCTTAGTTTCTTTTATTTTGGTAGTTTAGCATATATATAGCTTCAGATAGGCTTTTACTTTTACTTTTGAAAATCTCTTTTGTAAAAACTATGATCCGGGGAAAACCTTGCAGTTTTATGAAAATAGTTATTGTTTTTGCATTATGAGCACCACATTTGCAGAATGAAAATGGAGTTAAATTTGAAACCAAAAATAAAAACTTGTACTGGCACGATGTTCTTAATCAGGTAATGAGTCGATTAGCAACCAAATTACAAAATACAATTCGATAAACAAAGCGAAAACAACTCGAACACAGATATACACACTTGCTAAAACCAAAATACTCAAAACAAGACCTCAAAACACAAAGACCAAGACAAAACCAGATTGCCAAAACCGCCAGGCCCACAAGTGGATGGCAGACCACAAAAAGTGGGCAGCTGGCCACTTGTGATGGATCCACCAGACGGCTAACAACTGGCCTCCATTCACAGCCTTATCTTCTACAAAAGGTCTTTTCTCGTGATTTTTTCATTGGAACCTCATTTTTGCTGCTGTTTCTTCAAAAAATGGAGATATTCCTTGCTGAGAAGCTCACAGATTGGATAGCCACTTTAGATGGCACGAAAAAGGTAAATTTCTAAGGTTTCAGCATAAAAGTGCTTTTTTCGTTAAGCCGTACGCCGCTTTGTTTTCTATTCCTCCATGTCGCGCCCCGATGCTAGGACCCAATTACGCATATATTTCACTTCGGAACACAGGAAATGTGCCCAACTCTTGAAGAATTTTGAGCATTGATGGAAACCCGGCGTGATGACGAAATCATGCCTTAGCCCTATTTTGGCCATGCCTAGGCTTTGGGATGAATGTGTGGGCTCACTTTGCACGAAGCTTGATCGTTGGCCCATGACGGAGAGCTAGATATACCCAGCTTGATTCATCAGTTTTCTGACATCGGTGACAGAGGCGACCCTCTCTGGCGAGGTTTTCGACAACATGTCCTCTATTTATATATGCTCGCGCATTTCCTTCATGCCCTTAGTTACGGCGGAACCAACATTCGGTTGATCAAAGTCGCCCAATGTCTGAAAGAAGGAAAGAGTTGTATTGGTTTGATGCTGGCTGAGACCTTGATGGGCTTAGATTCTTTTCATCGGCGAGAGAACACCAGATTTGCGGGGAGTCCACTACTTCTTCAGGTATTGTTTCCCACCCTTTTTGATACATGTCTCGTACATCACTTAGCACTCATGCTCTAGTTTCTCTCAAAGCCCTTTCTTTATTTTTCTCTCCACACGCATCTCTCTATTCTTTAATCTCTCTTATTTTTCATCCCTTCCCAGGTATGGCACATGGATAAACTGAAAGTGGTGGACCCTTGCCCTGAGTATTTAGCTTAAGCTTATTTCTTCCGCCAGCGACTAGTGGACTTTCCCAATGAGGGATGGTGGTGCAACTGGATGTGCAGTAGATCTGCAGTTGACATAGCTTGGCGTTGCCCCTAGCTCAATCTGATTGAGATGAGTTACAGCATAACCTGACAGCCAGGCATACATTGGCCTCACGCACTGCGTGTTCCACTTTCCCTTCCGGCTCAGATAGCAGTTCGTGCATGATCAAACTTGCCCCGAGGAGGGAGTGGAATACTCGGCTTCATTCCTGATTTGTGCTTCACACCTGGCTCGGTACCTTGCCGCCTGGAGGACGAGAGAGCTTCTGGCCCCTGCCCCTAGTTTCAGTTATGCCCTTTTTGGTGAATGCTTGACTTGGCTTGAGGATAAGGCACAAGCCGAGCCCACTTTGGCTACACAAGCCTCCGCAAGCACGAGCAGAGGATGTAGGAGCACCTGACTCACCTATGCCCCTAGTTTATCGCTTTGACCTTTCTTTTCAAATTTTATGATGTAAAAGAAACTTTGATTTGTATAAGAGAGTTGGAAAATGTACTTGTGTTGAAATCAATGGAATTAAGGTTGTGAGCACTAAAAATTTTCCTTTTGGTCCCAAAAATGGTCTAAGTTGTAACAGGTAAAATTTTGAATAAAGTTAACTTTTATTAAAACTTTCCAAAATCATTTTCGAAAATGATCACTACCTGACACGCACAGAATCAAACCCTCAAGATGTACAACCTCGAATCAAAAGATCATAACTGCCCCTGATTGCATACCACTACTACTCTGCATTGTAACCAGCTTTTCTTCCCAAATTGAAGATCACAACCAAACTAATAGATAATGAACAAAGATGACCTGATCAAAAAAATGGATAGGACAGTTGAGTTGGAGATAGTTACAGCTGAACTTTAGGATGAAGTTGCCTACGTGTCCCAAAGATGGGAATCAGGCCTTACGTAGTTCAGTTCAGATTCACTCGAGTATTAACTCTCTCCTTTTGTGCTCTAACTTTTGCCAAAGTCGCCCTTGAGGGTTTTCAACCTTGCGAGCTTAGTTTTTCTTTATTTCTAAATTTTTCATGTTCTAACTTTTTCCTAGGTTGCCCTTCCGAGTTTTCGGCCTAGTGAGCCTCTCAAGGGTAGTATTTCTTTAACTTGTCCATATTGATCGGCCGTGAAAATTCCAGGCCATCTAGGTCCATGAGAATAACTGCCCTTCTTGACTAGATAGCTTTGATAATGTAAGGACCAGTCCAATTGGGTTTGAACTTGCCCCTAGGCTCATGGATAGGAGCTCAATTGTCTTGCAGCACCATGTCTCCCTCTTTGAGATTCTTGGACTTAACTTTCTTGTTAAAAGCCCTGGCAATTCTGCCGTGGTAGTCCTGAATATGATACAATGCCTTTAGCCTCCTCTCATCAAACAACATTAACTCTTTAAATCTACTCTATTGCCAGTTTGCCTTTGCTATTTGACACTCGGCCATAACTCGAAGCGATGACACTTTAATTTCAACTGGCAAAACGGCTTCCATCCTATAGACGAGAGAATAAGGGGTTGCCCCTATAGATGTCCGAATCGAGGTTTTGTAGCCCCAGAGTGCGAATGGCAGTTTATTCAGCCAGTCTAGGTCTCAACCATCTTCTATAATATGTTCTTGATATTCTTATTGGTGGCTTCAAAAACTCCATTGGTTTGTGGCTTATATGTGGATGACTTATGAAAAGCCACGTTGTATTTCTCCAACAAGTCTGTCACCTCTTTCTTGAAGTGTAAGCCATTATCTGATATGATCTCGTTTGGAACTCCGTAATGGCAGATGATATTGTTTCTGATAAATTTGGCCACATGCGATGCCTTCAACACTGCATAGGATTGAGCTTCCACCCATTTCGTAAAATAATCAATCGCCACCAAGATATACTCATGTCCATTCGACCCCTTTGGCTTCACAGCACCGATAACGTCAATTTCCCAGATTGAGAAAGGCCATGGCGAAGTCATGTTGTAGAGCTTTGACGGCGTAATATTCATGCGATTGGCATGAATTTGACATTTGTGGCATCGCCGCACAAAACCAATAGAATCCTCCTCCATGGTGGACTAGTAATAGCCTTGTCTTAGAATCTTCCGGGCTAGCATCACACCATTCATATGCACCCCGCATTCTCCGCCGTGGATAGGCTCCATAAGGCGCTTCGATTCCTCTTCCTCCTCACATAGTTTATGCATTCCCAGATAACCTCTTTTATACAACTTACCCTCACAGATGATAAATTGGACGGCCAGACACCGTATTCCCCGTTTGTCCTTGGCATTTGCCCCTGGTGGATACATCTCCTTTTCCAGAAAGTTCCAAATATCATAATACCAGAGGTTTTTGTCTTGTACTTCATCTATTGCGGCAATAGTTTCATAGGCTAGTGTGTATTTCTGTTCGATAATAATCGGACGCATCCGGATCCCAAGTGGGATGTCTACCATAGAAGATAGAGTTGCTAAAGCATCAGCGAACCTGTTGTTCTCTCTTTGATGGTAAACCTTCATCTTCTCTTTTTAGACTTTCCAATCTCCGTTTGCTTGAGAAACAACCAAGTTCGAGTCCCCGATGACATCCAACCTTATTGCCCCTAGTTCTAGGGCAGCTTCTAAACCAGCAATACACCTTTATATTCTGCTTCATTGTTGGACACCTTGAATCGGAGTTTGAAGGCTAAAGGTATATGGAAGTCGTCGAGTGCTATCAGCAACACACCTATCCCATAACCGTACTGATTGGATGCTCCGTCAAAGTACATCGTCCAAGTTTCCTCTTCAACTTGCAGAATGTCTTCATCTGGGAATAAGTATTCCATTGCCTCATCTCTTTCTACCGGGTGGTCTGCCAGGAACTCTGCTACAGTTCTTCCTTTAACTGACTTATAGGTGACATATTTAAGATCAAATTTGGAAAGAAGAAGCAACCAACGAACCAGCCTACCCATAAGTGCTGGTTTCTCAAAGAGATATTTGATGGGATCTAATCTTGAAACCAAGATTACAGAGTGAGCTAACAAGTAGTACCTCAACTTCCTGGTAGCCCATACCAAGGCTAGGTAAGCTTTCTCTAAGGTAGTGTAGCAGGTCTTATAGTCTAGCATCTTCTTGCTTAAGTAGTAGATGGCCTTCTCCACCCTATCTTCAGATTCCTGAGTGAGCATGCATCCCATGGTCGTATCTGTTATTGACAAGTACAGAATCAAAGGCTTCCTCGGCTCTGGTGGCGACAACACAGGCGAATTCTGGAGGTACTACTTAACCTGTTCAAAGGCAAACTGACATCGATCATCCCATCGGAATTTTTTGCCTTTCTTCAGGAGACTAAATAGTGGTTCACAAGTCAAGGTTAATTTGGAAATAAACCGTCTTATGAATTGCACTTTACCTAGAAAGCCACGTACCTCATTTTCAGTCCTTGGTGATGGCATTTCTAAGATGGCTTTAATTTTGGAAGGATCTACTTCAATTCCCCTTTGCGTGATCAGAAAGCCCAGCATTTTTCCTACTGTCACCCCAAAGGTGTACTTTTGTGGATTCAACCTTAATCTGTATTCTCTCATCCGTTGAAAGAATTTTTTCCACGCGGTGTAGTGGCCTTCTTTCTCTTTGGACTTGAAAATCATGTCATCCACGTACACCTCAACCTTTTTATGGATCATGCAATGCAAAATGGTGGTCACAGCCCTCTGATAGGTAGCTCCAGCATTTTTCAACCCAAACGGCATAACCCGGTAGTAGTGGGTACCCCATGGAGTAGTGAATGCAATCTTTTCTCTATCCTTAGGTGCCATCAGAATCTGGTTGCACTCGGAAAACCCATCCATAAATGATAGCAATGCATGGCTCGTAGTGAAATCCACTAATTCATCGATGTGCGGCAGTGAGAAGTCGTCCTTCGGATTAGCTCTATTCAAGTCCCGAAAGTCGACGCAAGCCTGAATTCTACCATCCTTCTTTGGCACTGGGACAATGTTGGCAAACCAGGTCGGACACTCAGATACTAACAAGAATCCTGTATCAATCTCCTTGGTGACCTCTTCCTTGATTTTCAGTGCCCAGTCTGGATGAATTCTACAAAATTTCTGCTTGGCTGGTCGGGCCTCACGGTCAAGAGGGATCCCGTGCTATATAATCTTAGGATCGATGCTAAGCATATCTTCGTAGGACCACGTGAAAACGTCTTTGAAATCTTTTTATAAAGCGATTAAACACTTGCACTCCTCCAAAGACAATGTGGACTCGATCTGGACCAGGCGCGGATCCTTCTCAGTACACACATTAATGGCAATGATTTCATTAGCATAGGGTTTAGCAAACCTCTCTTCCTCTCGATTAATGAAGTTTTTCAAAGCCAGAGGAATTTTTTCCCTGTTGTTTTCATTAAAATTTTAAAAATCTTGGTCAATACAATAAACCAACGGCACAAAAAAGTACACAAAATCTACAGAGTTTTCATTCAAAAGGTCCCGATCTTCGGTTACAGACTCAAAAGAAAAGCTGAATGAAGACCTAGACAGGACTTTGGTATTCGGGTTACCACCCCAAGAAATACTAGACTCAAACTTAGAAGAACTTGAATCTTATCTCGACCCCACAGACTCAGTGGAATCAGAGTCTGGCTCATCACCCGATTCAGAACTGGAAAGATAGCCTTTCTCCAGCTGCCAAATAAGATGTGGTGCCCCTGATGCATCCAAAAAGCCACTGGTTGGGTTCACACCCAGCTCTTCCTCGATCATGGAGACAGTAAAGTTATCCCCCAAGTTCTCTAGGTCGGCTACGAGATCTGTCAGGAGACTGACCAGTGCTGCCCTTACTCCAGGCTCCCTATTATCTGAGTCAGCTTCCGTACTCTGTTAAGCTTTGATGCTTGGTTCAGCCTTTTCTCATCACTGTCCTGCAGTTGATGGTCAAAGAAGATCTCGAACTCGGGGACACATTGCTTCGAGGAATTTACCCAAGGCTCAGGAAAGCCACAAAAAGGGAAGTCTTCTCATTCCCGAACAAAATGGTCATTCAGTGTCCCCCGGATTGGCCTGTGGAAGAGTTCAATGTGTTATTTGGCTTGCTTGGTCTTGGCTTTGCCTCTCATCACTTTCCCATTTCTGATCCAGTTTTCTTTGGTGGGCACATAGCCCAGTCTAAAAGCATGTGGGTTGTGTGACACCTCCGCTAGTGCTGCAACACCTTTCTAACCACTCTTTCCAAGAGCCATTCCTGGAACGTGCCGCAGTTTGTTCATACAATAGATGGACTGGGCGCTGACGTACATGCCTTCGTTTGCAGCCAAAATTGTCTGCACTATCTCGGCTTCGGCCAGAGTGAATCCCGAGAGGAGTACATCCTCCTCGCCATGTTTGATCTCTAGCACTGGCGTGGTCACCTCTGGTGGCGGATGGATAGAGGAGTTCCCAAAAATAATTGCCACTCCTCTCCCATGAGGATACTTCAACATCTAATGGTGAATGGAAGAGACAACCTTCATATGGTGCAACCAGGGCCTCCTTGACAACAAATTAAAGGTAGCCGATACATCCAAGACATGAAACTCAATCTCTTGGTCTGATGGGCCCACCTGGACCCTCACTTGCACTGTATCCATGACTTCTCTACTTGTGTTATCATATGTCCGTATTACCTAGGCTATGGAAAAAAACTCTGCCGGTTTGAGGCTAATTGCGCAGGCGGTACGGGAAAGACAAACATTAATGGCCAAACCGGTATCTACCAATACCACCGGCACCCATTTCTCTCTACATTCCACAGATATGTACAACGGTTTGTTG
Organism: Camellia japonica; assembly: GCA_030407325.1. NCBI lineage: Eukaryota > Viridiplantae > Streptophyta > Magnoliopsida > Ericales > Theaceae > Camellia > Camellia japonica. The sequence continues at coordinate 97,492,451 of JAPPVO010000002.1, read as the reverse complement.
TGAGCCGAGCCCTCCAACGACATTTCTTTGTTAGAGAAAGTAAGCATTGGGTTGGCACCACTTGGAAAAACCAAGCCCACAAGCTGCTCAGGCGTGGTGTCAATGGACAATTTTGCCTTATCCATTGCCGACAACACTGCCTGTCAGTGTACTTGTAAGGCCATGAGAAGACCCCAGATGGAGATGTCATCTTGGATTTTCTTGAGCTGTTTCAATACTGCTTATGGACAATTTTGCCTTATCTATTGCCGACAACACTGCCTGTCAGTGTACTTGTAAGGCCATGAGAAGACCCCAGATGGAGATGTCATCTTGGATTTTCTTGAGCTGTTTCAATACTGCCTCTTCTTCTAGTTGTTTCTCTTTCTGTTTTTCAGCCTCTTTGTCCTTTCCAGACACCTCTGCTTGATTCAGGTGCGCGGCTTAAAATGTCGTCCATTGCGGGTGAGATGATCTATTTCCTCAGTATACCATGTATCATCCGAGATATAATTGCCCCAGTCTTCGTCAGTATGGGCCAGATGCAGATCATTGTCATCCCACCACTCGCATTCAGTTGTTGACAAACAGTTGTTTGGCTCTACTTGTATCACCTTCACATCATAGGTGTCCCCCTCAGAATGCCGTAAACTTACGGTTTCCCAGCTGTCTTCAATTCTTTCTTATTCAAACTGCCTCAGTGCAGCTTCCTGTTCAGTATCTACAATGTTCACAATGCCCATTTCCTGGGTTGGGTTTTCCGTATTAGCACTCTCCGACAGCTTTCCTTTTTTATCAGCCCTTCCGGCTATTATAGCTATCTCTGTTTCCTTTCCTTCTGGTTTTATTCCAGTTTCTTATTCTTTATCTAGTTTATCACTCAACCATCTAGTGTTATCTGTTGATCCATTCAGGTCAAACCACCCTATCTATACATCTCCCTGATCCTGCTTATCAAAGAACTGCAGATTATCCAAATCCTCTTTAAGTTCTGCTAGATCATCCAACCACTGGCTCGGGCTATCTTCCTTGACCACATTGATGTCTACCAAGGTTAACAACACCAATTCAGGCTTGATTTGACCAATTAACACAATATAGCAACTTGGATCATACATCCTGTCAGATAAGTCCTCAGGACACTCTGGCAACAGACTAGTACCTTTCTCCAAGGTCGACTCCCCTTCCATTTTAAGTCTCATCACCACAGGCTTGGGTTGAGGTTTGGACATGTCCATTATGCACAGATCTGTGCCTTTTGAAATGAACAACGTCAGTTTTGATTGGTGAAAGGGAGTAATATATACGCTGGGGTCGTAAGAGGTGGCTAGTGTATGGATAAAGTTAAGGTTTCGAGGTGGGGGGGGCTTGATTATGGGCTGGGAGTAGATTGGTGGTCACGTTTGGCTTCTGGAGTGGTGCAATAACCTTGTTGTTAATGAGATCCTGAATCTCATGACGCAATCGAAACCATTGGTCGGTATTATGACCATGCTGTTGGTGGAAGGTACAATACTTTGTGGGGTTATGTTTGGGTGGAAGAGGGTTAGGCAATGGGTGAGGTTCCAAGGGTTTTAGGTACCCTTTCTTGACTAGCACCTTCATGGCTTGAGAGAGAGTCATGTACAGTTGGTTAAAAGTCCTCTGGGGTTGGGTAGGGTTGGATGATGTTTGTGAGCTTGTGTTGGCGAAGGGGTTAGCAGTCTTGGTCATGGTGACAACATTTACGTCCGATGGCCTCGCAGTTGTGCTACCACTGGCAGCATTGGAACTGTGGATGAATGGCCTCTTGGCCGGCTCCTTCTCCTTAGTAATAAGTCCTTGTTTCATAGCATCCTCAATTTGCACCCCCATTTCATGGAGTTTTGTGAATGTAAATAGAGGTAGGACAATCATCTTTTGCAGCAGATTGCCATGCAGATTCTGGACAACAATTCTGATTTGGTCCTTCTCGAAAGGCCTTGTGGTCATCATCGAGGCTTTAACTCTCGATCTTGTCACGAATTCAGAGAAACCCTCCTTCAGCTCTTGGCGTATTGCCTCGAGATCATGAGTTGTGACCTCAATCTGTGTATTGTAAGAGTACTGAGCAATGAAGGCCTAGGCCATCTCCTCTCAATTCTGTTTGATAGAATCTTCTAACTTAGCATACCAAATGGCCGCTATACCCGACATGGTACGGCCAAAAAGAGGCAGCTTCTATGGTCTAGTTAAGCCTATCAGCCACAAGATATCAGAAAACAATAGCAAGTGGACCATTGGATCCCTAGAGCCGTCAAATCTATCAATGTGTGGCATTTTAAACTGATCTGGTAATGTAACTATAGAATCGGCATTCCCATCCTCTATGTCTAGGATGGAGTTGACCCTTTGCGCTCTCTTGAACAATTTTTCCAGTTTATTGACTTTGAGTGCAATTAGATCAACCTCAAACTCGAACGGAGGCTTGGTCTGATAAACCGGGGCTTTGGAGGTTTGTGCTGGGATTGGCTTTGCTGGATTGCCCTGGTTTTCTTGAACATTGGCAGTATGAACGGTGGCTCCGGGTGTTGGGATAGCCACGGTAGGTGCATGGGATGCAGAGGCCGTAGCTGGCTATGGTTGCTGTTGTTGAAGCCTGGTTATAACCTCGGCTTGACGGGCTGTGACCTTGGCCTGACTGGCTGTATCCTGTTGTAGGGTCACAACTGTCTATTGCAGATGATGTATCACTTCTTCCATACTGGCTGGGGGATACTATGCCATTAGAATAGGTGATTGATCTTGTGCTGGGCTGGAAGTAGATGACTGTTCCGGAACCTGACTGGACACATGTGAGCTGAGAGGTGATTGCTGTAGGAATTGAACTGATGAACTCTACCTGATTCTCCTCCGTCTTGTAACCGTTGGGAGTGAGGTAAACACGAGTTATCCTCGAACAAGATCCCCAGCTTTGCAAAGTCTTCCGAGTCAAGTCCAGAGTACTTGGGGGATATCAAAACCTTCTGAAGCTATGGTTTTAAACTACCTAGGAAAAAGAAATAAAGCAAAAGAGCAGCAATTAGAAACTGCACAACACCTCAGCTAAGACGTTCTATCAACATAGATATGATCAAAGCTGTAGGACTGTACTCCACATTGAATTCTACCCCCCAAAATATACCACTTTTGCAACTGCTATGCACGTTCCTGTACGGTTTCACTGTAAAGCATTTACCAGTTAAGAGAGAGCCAAATCACCACTATGAGGGGGGTAGGGTTACCCTGTCCTAGTTTCGTCATAAACTAGGATTCACTATTTCAAACAAGCGGTTTCACACAATCCTGGACAAGGGTGAGCATCCTGTCCTAATTTGGATCAGTCACTATGGCTTTTCTATATGCAACTAGGCCAAATGGTCAAAAGGGGTACCTCAGTAAGACTACCTAATATACCTCTCACACCTAACACCTAGAAGTGAAAGGAGGAACAAACGGTACAGTGGTAGTCCAGATCCAAGGGTTGTGTTCCCATCATAGCAGAGCCCACAACCGGTCAGCATTTTGGTAAGCCTTTGGACAAGCCTTCGGTAAACCGTCCAGGAATAGCAGATGGTAAACACAGTGACTTATGTGCACCAATGCAAATGCAATGCAAAGAACATATAACTGTAGAAAAAATTTCACATCATGAAGTCCAAGTCAAATTCTCTAAGTTCCCCAGCAGAGTCGCCAGAAACTGTAGCTTGACTTTTCGTGCTCCTTTCAGATATAACCAGCCCTACAGTTTGGACTCCTATGATTCTGAATCTGATTCCACAAGTGCAATGTAAAATAGATAAACACAAAAAAGTCCCAATCCGGCAAATCTTTAGGAAAATCGATTTTGAATCAAAATGCCAAAAATGGATTGCTTTGCCAAATACAGAGTCACCACCTAAATGTTTTTGGGAAATTTAGGAAACCCGAGACTCGTGCCAAAGGCCACTTATTCGTCATCACCAAAGTGTCTCGGCTCGAAAACTTAGGTACGAGAGGGGAAGGTCATGAATTGAGCACCCCACTCGCCCGATCAAAGATCGGTCTCTACTAATCATGATGATTCTTATTTACATTATATGCTCTTGTTCCAATTATTAGACTAGCATTACTATGTGTTGCACAAGTATAGGCTAATTTGCAAAAATTGGAACGTTTGATTTCATGTTTTGTTTGAAAATTGTTTTGACTACGTGCCACTTGAAAAAAGTGAGTTTGTATGTACATTAATCAATGTATTCCAATTCAAGCAATTAGCCTTTATCCACAGACATTCAAACATGTATATCATTTAAGCACTTAGCCTCATGGCAAGCATGCTAGACATGACAACAATCACATTCATGCAATATGCTAAAGCAATAAATGCTTACCCCAATTCCCGAGGCGAGCCAAAAGAGAAACTAGTTAGAAAAATGCATAGTCCTAACTAATGAAAGATGCCTAATGCAACTCATGCAAAAATACATTTAGAAGGCTCGGCTACTAATATGGCATTTGAAACAACTTGATAGAATGCGGTTTAAACACGTTTTCAATGAAGTAATAAACGACAATGCTTATTAGAATGATGAACCGAGCCTCGATTCATGCAAGACAAATGGATGCAAACATGGGAAATGCTAAAAGAAACATGATGTTCTAAACTAGCCATCATAAGCGAGTAAATAAAAGGGAGAATGACGTGGGATTGGAAGACATACGCATTATTACAAGTTTGGCCCTCGTACAAGAGGGTCTGAATAAATGCCCTAGCTAATTACTACGAATTAACTAATCTATTATAACACAAATGAAATAAACTAACTACACTAGCTAATTATTACAACACCATGAATTAACTAACTATTTTAGCTAATTAAATAAGTATATGTGGGGAAGGTGGTTTGGAAATACTCTTTTGATCCACTGGGGCGCTCGAGATCCTCAGCTAACAACCTGAAAAGGAATAAACACTCGGTCGGGGGTGCCGGAATTAGCACTCCGACAGCCAAGAAAGTATCTACTCTCTTGATTACTTGTATTTTAAGTTAAGCGTACTAATTCTCACATACCTCTTCTTGTTCGTTGTTCTTCTATTTATATACGCTCCTGGTTTTCTAGGCAGGGCCCGCTCTTGATCTGTCATGTACTTATGTACTCGGCCCCCCATTATGCCGTATTCCAACTTTTAATCGGCCCCCTGCTCAACTTATTCGGGATTTGAAACGTCATGGCGGGGCCGAATGCATACTATACATCGATAGGGAAAATATACACTGCCTATCTGCGTTTGCTTTTATTCGGCTACCACAATTGCCGCCTGAACACCCCACTAACTCCGTTTAGTCAGCATATTTGGTTTCAATCTTGAAAAGTCAAAAATTTGGCAGTTAACCTCATTCCAAAGCGTGTCAGAACGCACACGTTTTTTGGTCATCATTACAAGTTCCCGCCTCTTCGTACGCTTCCTCCATTTAATGTAGTTTAAAACTTTGTCTTTTCGAATGTATACTTTGAATACTCAAGATTTTTTGGTTCGCCTTCTAGTACAACTCCTCTATCTCGTGACCTCTGTAACTCTCTTCTGTCTCTCATTATTCCTTCTGCTCCCTGTAAGTTCTCTTCTCTTTCACTCCCAATACCATTTTCTTGTTTACTATTAGTTTTGCATAGTCCTTAGGCTAGATACGATGGCAAGAAATTTGAAAGCACTCCTTTCTGCGGATCGGATTTCCAGCTTCCGACGCCATTGTTCCATCCCCGATGACGTTCATCTGTCACTCATGGAAGACATCACCATCGATATGCAGATGACCGATGAGAGCACAATCATCTTTCCTCTCCTATCGATTGTTGAAGACGGCGTCCATTTTCCCCTTCATCCGTTTTTGAGAGTCGTCTTTCGACATTGGGGCCTAATCCCTTCCAGCCTAATGTGAATTTTTTTCGCATCATAATGGGGATCATAGAGTTAAACCGTCGTCTTAGGATTAACCTAGGCATTCTTGTGATTCGGCACTGCTATGTCTTAGCCATGTCCACTGGCCGTCTAGGATGCTATTTTCTTAGGGCCAAGGACACCGATCATCATTTAGTGACCATGCTTGCCAGCTCTGGCAAGTGTGTTGACGACGTGATGGTCGTTGTTCAAGGCAACTGGGAATTCGGTGAGGGTGAAGATCGCCTAGATCCCGTGCCAAGGTGAAAAGGCGATCTAGGTGGCCGTATTCTAGTTTCTTATATTTTTGCATGTGTATTCAGCTCTTCTTTCATGTACTTACCGTTTTGTTTGCGCAGGCAACGAGTTGAAGAAAGTGTTGGTTTCGGTCGACGACGCTGTACTTGCGGATATTAAAACCGCTCTGCAATTCGTTGGCCGTCCAAATCTTCAGAAGCAAGGAAGGGCGGCTCATATTCTCTTGCGCTACGCACCGTCCTATGCAACTGTAGACACCCCATTTTTGACCGACCTTAAGACTCAGACGTCACCGATTGAGCGCTCGGTGATGTTGCATGTGTGCTCGTTCAGAAGTCTCAGAGTCGCGGGTGAGCCCTGCCTCCGGACTTCCGAACCCTCTTCTGTACCTTGTCTCGGTTTGTGAACCAGACTCGGTTTTCTCTGTTTCTTTTCCTGAAGGGAGGGAGAGGTCCCGTAGACTATCTCTCAGTGGCCGTGGGCCACGTTTCGTGCCCGTAGGCCATTTTGCCCATTTCGGAGCCCGGTTCCTCGTTTTCGGAGCCGTTAGGCCGTGTGCCTCGGTTCGGGACCACCCAACCATCTCCAATTCCTCCGGTTTTTGGCATGCATCTCATTTACTCCCTTTCGAGGGACACTGGGGTCTTAGATACCCACTTCGTGGCCGAATGCCACTTTCGGTGCTTAACAGCCTATTTTCGGGACCCCGAACTGCGTGTTTTGGTCCCCGAGCATTCGTTTTGCATCGGTTTTTGTTCATTTTTGGAAGGTACCTCTGTTTTATCATAAGGAAGGTCACTGGAGGGTGGGAGGCCAGCAATTGTCTCAGCAACCAGTTATGCTCCTCCGGCGCCCCCCGGCGCCCGTTTTTCTCACTTCCGGGCTAATGTTGAACACCCTATGGCCATTCTCTTCGAGCCAAAACCACATATTTGTGATGTACACACATGGGAGGACCCTAAAAACACATGGCCGGCCATTAACTCCATTTGACCCTTTTGAACCCCTTGAAAAGTGGGTTGTTCTCTCTCTTGGTTCACAGTTGCCAACTTTCAACCACATATTTGTGTTGTGCACACATGGGAGGACCCTAATATGCTATGGCCGGCCACTAATTCAATTGTCCATTTTTGCCCCTTGGCCGGTCGGCCATAGGGGGTGGCCGGCCGGCCACCTGCTGCCCAAAAAGCTGGCCGGCCCTGATCCCCATGCTGTGCATTCCAGCTGTGCTTTGGTTTTCCCCCAAAAATATCTCTATCCGGGGGACCCATTTGGAGGAAAATAAGGGCTCATTTCCCTCCACTTTTGCCTTGACTCCTCTCACCCTCCCTTGTCTAGATTGGTGTCCTCCCAACTCAAGAGAGGAGGTTCCAAGAGTTGGCTTGAGCATATACATACACACAACTCCATTTCCTTCAAGTTTAGGCTCCATTTCTTCATCATCTTCAAGCTCTACCCTCACCACTCCATTCCAGCAACAAAGGAAGGGATTCCAGCAGCTTAGAGTCATCAAATCTGGTCCAAGAAGCAACAAAAGTATTGGTCTTCAAGGGTAAGTAGATTTCCCCTCTTTTGTAGCATTTTCTTGCTTCATTTCTTAAGCCTATTTGCTTATTGTTTTGGGCTCCTACCTTAACTGAAACTAGGTATTTTGAGCTATTCTTAATGTTTGTTCAAGGGCTCAACCCTGTTTGAGCCCTCTATGGCACACTGTTTCAATATCATCTTGTATGTCAATATTTTGCATGCTTTTTCTAGCCTATGAGTGATCTGTTTTCGAGCATAATGTAAACTTTGACTGGGCCTATTTTGAGCCCCTCTTCAACATTGAAGAAGGGCTCAACCCTGTTTGGCTTCTCTATCATGCACTTGCTTCATAATCTCTCATATTTACCGTAAATTTGCATGATTTGTTTGACCTATATGTAGTCTGTTTTGGAGCATGTCATGAACTGTGAGTAAGCTTATTTTGTGTCCCTCTACAACATTGTAGAAGGGATCAACCTTTTTGGGGGTCTCCATGTTGTGCTTGTCTTTATATCCCTCTTTGACCCCCATTTTTGCATGCTTTTTTAAGCTTATCTAGCTTCTGTTTTCGGCCATCATCAGAACTGGAAATGGTCATATTTTGACCCCTTGGATATATTTCATGAAGGGTCTTTTCTTGTTTGGTGAATGTTTGGCCTACTTCATGTTATACCCTCTTGTGGCCTATTTCTTGCATGGCATTTTTGGCATGTTTGCATACTGATTTGGGGGATGTCATCTACTGTAAATGTTCATATTTTTAGTCCCTCTTCAGTGTTTTAGAAGGGTGTTTTTCCATTTGGTCTTTGAATATACCACTTGCTTCATAGCCTCCCTTGTGGAGCCATTTTTGTATGACATGTTAGCCTATTTATGATTGCTGTTTGGCCATGTTTTGTGCTGGAAAAATGCTAGTTTTGGGGTTGCCTTGCTTCTGCCTTTTCATGTCATGTATCAGTTATGCATGTTTGGTGTAGCTATAGGCCATTTCGGTGCCAAAATTCATGTTTCGGGATCATTCCATGCATCGAGTACACTTTGGCCATGTTTCGGGACTGTTTTGCCCCACATTTCAGTGCTGAAATTCATTTGCATGTTTGCATATCATATTTCCATGCCATTGCATCGTGTATGCCATTGCCTCGGTTTGCGTGCCCGTGTGCACGCATTTCGAGGCACCTCATTTTTCATCCATCGGCCTCTTATGTGAGTGTAGCTGAGGCTCTCTCATGTTAGTGTAAGTCCATTTTGCATTCTGTATGTCATTTTAGTCTCATCGCATTGCGTATGCCATTGCCTCGGTTTGCGTGCCCGTGTGCACGCATTTCGAGGCATCTCATTTTCATCCAATGGCCTCCTGTGTGAGTGTGGTTGAGGCTCTCTCATGTTGGTGGAAGCCCATATTGCATCGCATATCTCATTTTAGTCCTGTTGCATTCCGTATGCCATTTTCTCGGTTTGCGTGCCCGTGGGCACGCATTTCGAGACATCTCATTTTAGTCTCATTGCATATCATGTTTCAGGCCGTTTCATGCCTTTATGTCATTGCCTCGGTTTGCGTGCCCGTGTGTACGCATTTCGAGGCACTTCATTTTTATCCGATGGCCTCTTATGTGAGTGTGGCTGAGGCTCTCTCATGTTGGTGTAAGCCCATTATTGCATTGCGTATGCCATTTCATCCATAGCATTGCGTATGCTTGGTTGTATATTATCTCGTATAGCGTGTATGACATTCCATAACATTGTGTATGTTAGGATTGTATTTTAGCTGCATTTCATGCATGTCATGTATATTGCATTGTGTTCGGGATAGGAGTTAGCCCGGGCACGGGAAACGAGATACGTTTCGTACTCCGAGTGACGGAACGTGTCTCAAATTCCCAAGTCACCGACACTCCGGATTATCCATGATGGAGTTAGGTTTTGTTGTAGCATTCATGTGCATTCATCCTATATTGAGTTGTGCAAATTCGACTCCTCGACCATCATGCATCGATATGCGTGATTGGTGGCACGAGGATCGAGGCATGCATATATTTGTGAAATACATTGCTATGCCCCTTTCCTGCTCTCTGTTGCAGCAAAATGAAGAATCAGCAACTTTTCGGAGTCTGGCACGCATTTCGAGAAACATTGCAAACAGAGGCTAATTGGGGCATCCCAGTGCATTTTCGCGCAAAGCAGCCCAGCATACATCATTCAGCGGAAGTGAGGCAGCCCCTGGCTTGCATGCCAGTTTACATTTTTTCTTAGTTAATTTGTTAATTAATTAGGAATTTGTATATTATTCGGACTGTAATATTCGATCTGTAATATTCTATTATTCGGACTGTATTATTTATTCGGACCCTCTGCGCGAGGGCATAATTGTAATAAGTGTGGGTGAGTGTGATGTATGTCTTCCAACCCCACGTCTTTCTCCCTTTTATTTACCCGTTTACGATGGTTAGATATAGGGCATATTTCGATTAGCATACAGTATGACAGCATGTTTGCATCATTCATCTGTTTTGCACGCACCGGGCTCGGCGCATCATACAAACTGCATTTGTATTTCAATTCCAAGTTGAATACATGTTAGTTGTAGCATTCCATATGCCATGTTTAGAATAGCCGAGCCTGCTATAGTTGCATTATTGCATGCGTTGCATTAGGCATTTCTGTATAATTAGGATCATGCATGATTTCTAATCGGTTTTCTGTTTTTGGCTCGGAGTACTCGGTGAGTTTTATGCTTTAGCATCCTTGCATGCGTGTGAGTGCTGCCATGAATAGCATGCTTGCCATGAGGCTATGTGCTTATGTGATATAACTGCCTTGAATGCCTGTGGGTGAAGGTTGGGTTACTTGGATTGGACCAATTCATCAAATATTTGTTTTAAGCCCACTAGATAGTGGCAAAATCCTGCTTTCTAAGCCCACCGAGGGTGGCAAATCCACGTCTTAGCCTACCTGCGGGTAGCACCATCAAACCATTTTCAAACAAACAAACATGAAATGTTTTGTTCCAATTCAGGCGACCCGGTCTATACTTGTTTGCTGCGAGCATCACATAATAACCTAGGCTAATAACCGGAATAAGAACTCACAATGTTTTCAAAGTAAGATATCATGGTTAGTAGAGGCCGGTCTTTGACCGGGCGAGCGGGGGTACTCACGAAGTGACATCCCCAATCGTACCCAAGTTCCCGAGCCGAGGCAACTTTGGTAATGACGGACACGTGGCTTTGGCAACGAGTCAGGGTTTCCTAAATTTCCAAAAATAAAATATTTAGGTGGCGACTCTGTATCTGGCAAAGCAGTCCATGTTTGGCACTTCTTTCAAAAAATCTGTTTTCCAAAACGATTTGCCGGATTTGGACTCTTTGGTTCAAGATTAAGAACCGTGACACAAATTGAGTCCGAGCTGTAGCGAGGTCCCCCGCGGGCTTGTTACAGCAACGTTTTCGACAGTAGACCATATTCCAGTTCCAAGAGGCGAAGATCATCTTACAGCCCTCATCTTCCCCAGCTTTAAAAGTCTAAAGGAGATCGGTTTAGAAGCCTCTAATTCGGAACACATAGAAGAACAAGTAGCCAATCAGATCGCTGAGGACCCGGACCAATTGGGAACCGAGGTAGACGAAGCCCTCAATTCGACGTTTGAGGAGGCTGGACTGAATTTGTCCGACCCTCCATCCACGTCCGACCGAAGGGACGTCTTTGAAGACATTTTTACAAACTTAGGAGATCTTCCTGGCGCTTATCCAGAGGATATGGCTGGGGAATCACTTTTGCAACTTGCACGGAAGAAAAACGCCGAGAGGATGGTAGCCAGGCGGAGGGCTGAGGCCGTCCGATCGGAAACTCCACCCGCCGCAGTCGCTGAGTCTACGCTGGCCATGGTCATTGAGTCTACTCCTCTGGTTGTTGCTGAAGAGACGGCTCACCCTGAAACGATCAAGGTGGAGCAGGTGGGGCAGGCCAACGAAGGTGAACAAAGGGGCGAAAAGCGCCCGGCCGAGTACGAAAAGGACCAAGGCGATAAACGGCTCCGAGTTGAGGAGTCGGATTCGGTCCTTCCATTCACAATTCAACTAAGGGTTAGAAATATACCGATTTTCTCAGACTCCTCGGCTTTGAGGGACCCGGTTGTGGCCTTGAGCATGGCCTCCTCCATATCCTTGCCGGTCGACAGAGCCGTATTTCGAGCGGAGCCATATCTGATGCTAATTGCTTTGGCAGCTCAATCGGCCCTATCGGTACGTTACTGTCTTATCTGCAATCTTCCATCTTCACGCATGCATGTTTGTAAATATTTTTCTAATTATTTGTTTGCTGTTTCTTTGTTTTGTAGGCGGTGGACAGGATAGCCAAGATCGGCCGCCGTTAACATGACGCCATAGAACAGATCACCCTATTGAAAACCAAAAGTGAAAATGAACAGAACAAGGTTGTGGTGGTCTCTCAAAGGGCCGATTATGAGGCAGCGCAAGCGGTGGTGGAACGCACCAGAGCCGACTCGAAGGCCGAGCGAGCTAGAAATTTCAATCGGTTAAGGCTTGTCGCCGAGGAAAGGGCAGAGGCCAGCGATGAGGCGCTTAAGTTAGCCCAGGAGGTAATCGCCAAGCTGGAAGCCAACTTAGAGGAATCGAAGAAGGAAAAGGAAAATGCCGACTCCGAGACTTCCAAAGCGGTCCAAGTTGGGAAAGAGGCCGCCTTGGAAAGCTACGTAGATGAAGTGCCGAAGTTTGAGAATCGGGGCTTCAAACACGGCTGGGTCAAAGCCCTCGCTGCTACGAATGTGACATTGGCACAGCCGATTCCATACGAGCAGGTGAACGTTGACCCGTTGGCGTCTGACCCTAAGGACGATGATCCATAGATTTTCATCTTTTTTGGAATTTTCATCTTTTTTGGATGTCAACCGATTTTCATGTGTAAAATGTTCGCTGTTAGCGCCCAATTTATTAATGAAAAATTTTCTATGCTCTCATGTTATTGCATATACTGTTTGCTATATGAGTACATAATTGAAAGAATCAGCATTTAGACCAAAATGTCAAGACTACGTGAGACGGAAAACTTATTAGCCGATTAGATTAATAAACATGATTGATGAATCTGAATAAAATGAATTCATGAATATTGTGCTGATAAATCGATTCATAGAGCGGCTGGGGCACTTAAGCTGACTAGATTGATGAATTTTCCCTTGCCCCAGCTGTTTCATGGAGCAGTTGGGGCACTTAAGCCAACTAGATTGATGAATCTGCCCTTGCCCCAGCTGGTCCATGAACTAGAACGCCGAATAACGGAGGTTCATGGGAGGGCTAGGGCGCTTAAGCCAAATAGATTGATGAATCTGCCCTTGCCCCAGCTGTTTCATGAACTAGAACGCCGAATAACAGAGGTCCATAGAATGACTGGGGCACATGTTTCAATTGACGCCGGGCTGTTCAGGTTTTAGTATTAATGAGATCACCTCGGAGGTGCTGCCTCCGTAGGGAATAAATGGGGCGTGTACTTTGTGCATAAAGGTCCTATTTATATACTCAGTGTCAGTAATTCAGTCCAATTCGTTGAGGAAGTTTTTAAACAAGTGCGGATGTCAAATAGACTTTTCTTCAACAGCATAGGAGAAGGGAGAACGTTAGCTGAGCTGGAAGGAGATATGAATCGAAGTGGCGAACCGACGCGCACGGGGAGTAGGACTTTGAGGGAGCGGGAGAGACGCCAATCTCCTCGTCGTCGAAGTAGGTCGCCCAGGAGGGATAAGCAGCCACGAGGCAGATCTGCTCAACCCCGTTCTGGAAGGGAATCCGATGCGACACCGCGCCCATTGAGTTTTACGGTCTTTGTGGGGAATAGACCAATGACAGAGGCAGATTCAATTGTTTGTGATCCAAATGTGGCAGTTGAGTTCGCTCGACAGATTTTTCCACCCGAAGTCCAGCAGTCGATGGTAGGTCGGCAGGATTTCGAAGTGTTTCGTGAAGGCGTTCATGGGGCGGTGAGGGGGCTGTACACCGCCTATGAAATCGGCATTCGTTTTCTCACCGCTCGACGGGATATAGAAAAGAGAGATGAACGTATTAGGAATTTAGAAGCTCGCGCAGAGAAGGCCAAGCATGAACTAAGGAGAATCAAGTTTGTCGAGTCTCAATCGGCCAGCCACCCTAACCCGGTTGTGGAAGAGAGGGTGACCTAGAGGCTAATATGTCATGCCATTGCCGATCGGAACACGGCTAGCATGTTTGCGATTGAGACTGCGAAGTTCAGGGCCTATGAAAAAGGCTTTCATGAGGGCCGAAAGGTCGGAATAGAGAAGACCAAGGAGAAACTCGCCGAGGAAGTTTGCCGACGTGAAAATCGTGGATTTAAGTACGGTTGGATCAAGGCACTTCAGGCAGTTGAGGCTCTCCAGGCAAAGGGTGAGAATTCGGCGTTGTCGCTTTACCAACGAGATGATTTAGTCTTATTTCTGCTAGGACTTGTCAACTCATATGTCTCTTTTTGAATATTTTTCTTCTTGTTCTCTTTTGCAACTCTTTCCCAGCTAACAAATTTTCTTCCCCAGCCCCGATCTAAAAAAGCTGCTGGACTTGCCAGTTGAAAAATGCAAGGCACCCCTATTGCTTGATTACATTCCGGCCTACAAGTTGGCTCTGCCTAACGTTCCCTGCCAAAGCAAGACTCCACCTTCTACAACAACTCCACTAGTTGCTTCCTTACCCAGGCCAGACCAGGCCTCTTCTTCAGATCCAATTGAGGTTACATCCACATCTATCCCCCAGTTGATTCCACCTTCCCAACTCGACGCCGACACCAACGCCAACGTTGAGCTCCACCAAACGTCCCTGCAGACAGAACCCAAAGTCACAAACGACGAGATTCTAAGAAATCGACATATAACCTAGCAAACCCACCAATTGCTCTTCCAACAATTCATTTTGGCACAAAAATCACTATTGCTACAACAGTCGAAGAGATGGGCCGCAACAAAGCCGTTGCGGAGGACCTCCTGGCTGACCTACCAAGAGTGGTGACTGTTCAATCTTCTCCATCAGAGTCCCAGCGCAAGCCAAAACCAAAGAGGGTGAAAAGGGATAAGACAAAGGCCCCAGTTACCCAAGTAGACACTGATGACACCTTGTTGATCTCCAAGCTGGCCGAGGTCAAGAAAAATGCTTCCACCGCCGAGAAGAGGCCTTCCAAGGCTAAGATATCTGACAATTGGCAATCAAAACGGCCGAGGTCCGAAGGTGAAAAGGGTCAAGGATTTTTCAAGGCCGACGAGCCCTGGGCCCTAACAATTTCGATCAACGACCGGCCGATAATAGCTGGTGATAATGCAATTAACAGCATCGAAGTTGATGCCGCTCTCTCCACCGTTGTTCTTTTGCCTACCGATCTCAATCAAATGGTTGAGATCACCGAATATGAAAACTTTGCCTTAATGATGCAACACTCTATTCTGGTAATGTAACGCCCCAACTTCTGGGCCGTTAATAAATCAAATCAACCTCAAATTTAAAATTCTAACTAATTAATAACCTCAAAAATACAAATTGGCTCCAAAATAATTACACAAATGTCTATGATTTATAATTTATACAAATCTCTAAAAACAATATATAGTGGTGGACCCAAAAATCTCCAACTCAATAATTCTTTAAATGCTTTAACTCCAATCGCCACTAGATTTGCTCCACACCTGAAAAATAAATTAATTCGGGAAGTATACAATACAACAAGAATAACAAGGCTCGGATAAAAAATAAATCAACAGAGATCCAATAATTATACAACCGATTAGATTCGATAATCAAGCAATTTACCCAATTGCACAAACAGACTAACTCTACATATGATAATTTATCCAAGACCAAATATACAGTCCTACTCAGTACATGACCACTGACCAGCCTCACCCACCTCACCCAAGCACAACCGCTTATCCGAGCTATTGGTCCAAGCTATTGGCAAGGTCTACTCGATCCATGTACGGAGCATTTCCACGTCATTTATCCAGACAAATCAACACTGACTACATAGAACAACTTCACAAAATTTATCAAATGACTAGAATAATCAAATGTATCAACGAGAATGATTTCACAGAATTTAACAAATAATCACAATAATCAAGAGGATTACAAATTGGAAGTAAGTAAAATAAACTCTTTGCAAAGAGATTTAAAGGAATCATATTGTATACCACCCGAATTATCTCAAATCAATCTCCTTCGTCACCAACACTCAAATCTCGATATTTCTCCATGGATCTCCAAAGTCTAAGGCATAAGGTATGTAAGGTTTCACAAAATCTACAACTCTCATCCTTTATGAAAATGCTTACTCTCACTTTAAACATTCTTAATCTAAACTTTAAAATCTATGTAACAAATGGAGAGAGATATGGGAAGAACCATAGAAAAAAGTTAAGAGGTGATCTCAATTTATAGACAAGGATACTTGAGACAAAAGAAAAGAAAGACTTGGGGCCAAAGAAAGAAATTTTACTTGGTGGGCAAGCAAGGGGTTTACTTGGAGAACAAGAAAAGAAACTTCCTTGGAGACAAAGTAACTTGGAGAGGAAGGAAGATTAAAGAAATTAAAAATAAAAGATTACTTGGTAAGCAAGGAAATGATGAAAAAATAATAAAATAAAATTTACTTGGTGCCCAAGAATAATGAAAAAATATTAGAAAACAAATGAGATGAATAATAATAAGGTGAAGAGAAAAAGAGATAAAATAAATAGAGAAAAATAAATTAGATTCTCATCTAAGAATCTCACCACCAAACTACCACCAATACCTCTCACTAGAATATTAATACCTCAAAAATACGGGGTTTCATAGGTAAGTCTTCAACTCCTGTCTTTTTTGGCTTTTACTTCAAGTTCTCATACTTAGAAATTTTACTAACTTGTTCATTCCTTTTCTTTCAGGCGATCCAGCACGCTTATTCCTTTGCAACGAAAGCCGAGGCTTTCAAGAAAGAATTAATCGACAAGACCAAAGAGGCTGGTGGCTTCCTTGCCTCCCTCAATAATGCTGAGGCAAAAATGAAGATGCTGCTGGATCAAGCCAAGGCTACCAAACAAGCTCAAGATCAAGCCGAGGAAAAGGCAAAGGCTACTAAAGTGGTTACCGATGTACTCAAGGCCGAGGCCAAAGAATCCGAAGCCAAAATTGCCAAAGCCGAGGCGGAGTTGTGAGAGGCCTTGGTGACCAAGGCTGCTGAAATTAAGGCAGTTGACGAAAAGGCCCACGCTGAAGGCCAAGCCGATGTGCGTGACACCTACAAGGAACAAGTAAACTAGGCCAGCAACCAAGGATTTTATCTTAGCTGGACGGTTGCTCTAAACAAGCTTTCCATCCCAATGGATTCCGACCTCTGAGATATCAATAAACTCCAAGTTCCTTTCCCTCACCTCCCAAAGGATCAGTCGGCGAGGCCGACAAGGAGGAAACTGACACAAAGGATGCCGAAGAAGAGGTGTAGGTTGCTGATGGGGCCAAGTCTCCAACATTGAATGATCAACTCCTGGACTTGACTCATGATGAGGAGGAAGACTTGGTTTCCAAGGGTGCCTCTCCCAAACAAACAACTTCTGAGGCCGAGGTCCAGGCAGCCAAGAAGAACTTGGACCAGACCTTGCTGGAAATTGATGCTGAGATAGTGGCGGAGAAAGAAACCACATTGCTAACCAAGGCCGACACAACGCCAACAGCCGAGGTTGAGCAATCTGAGATCAAAGCCTATAATTCCAACACTTAGGAATTTTTTTCTGTACTTTGAACTTTACTTTTGAACAGTTGTAATTTTTTGTAACTTTGGACAAGTAATCTCTTTTGCTAGACCGAAGTGCCTTTTTGTTTCTGAATAAGTTCCTTCTTTGAATGCATGCTTGCCTTCTTCCTTCTTTCCTAAGTGTTGAATGCTTTGCTTCGTGTATGCTTACTGCTTTTCTTCTATGCATGTTTCCATACTTGGAATATTTTTGCATTTCTTCAAAGTATACCTTAACTGTGTAATCACTTTAGGGTAAAGTACCTCGGATATAAACCTTGACTGTTTGTCTCGGCCAACAATTGGAATACCTCAGCTAACACTTAAAAATATTTCGAAACATTTTTACAAGTGCTTGTTTCTTTAAACTTATTCAGTCAAGTATTGCTTCTTCATTTCCACTTGCTATCTTCTATCAAGACTTCACCCTTCCAACCTTTCCAAGTTTGACAACCTGGTTAGTCATCTCGAGTAATATGTACCTTGGATACACCTTTTATCATTACCTCGACTAATCTTCAACTTGCAATTTTTTCTAAGATTTTCAACAAGTCCCAAGTTCTCAAGTTTATTTATCATTCATGCTCCCTGCCTCCTAATGTGAGCCTAAGTTTCACTTAAATTCACATTATGCGTTTATGGTCTTTCACCGAAGTAAAATTCAAACAAAGATTAACCGAGGTGTTCAACCTTGATTTCTCTATTAATCTAACTGAAGCGAGCTCGGTTCCACGCTGAGTTCAGCTCTGCTGACATGGCAAGTCAAGGTTAATTTAACTTAATTCAACTCTATTATATGCAAGTATAATTCAACTCTACCATATACTAAGTTTAAGTTATGTGTCATTAAGAAACGTTGCCAACTTAGTTCAACTCTATTATATGCAAGTATAATTCAACTCTACCATATAATAAGTCTAAGTTATTCGTCATGTTTCATTCAGAAATATCGGCAACTTAGTTCAACTTTATTATATGCAAGTATAATTCAACTCTGTCATATAATAAGTCTAAGTTACTCATCATGTTTTATTCAAAAACATCACCAACTTAGTTCAACTCTATTATACGCAAGTATAATTCAACTCTGTCATATAATAAGTCTACGTTACTTATCATGTTTCATTCAGAAATATCACCAACTTAGTTCAAGTCTATTATATGCAAGTATAATTCAACTCTGTCATATAATAAGTCTAAGTTATTGTCATGTTTCATTCAGAAACATCGCCAACTTAGTTCAACTTTATTATATGCAAGTATAATTCAACTCTGTCATATAAAAAGTCTAAATTTTTTATCATGTTTCAGTCGGAAACATTATCATAGGACTGGTCAGTCCTATCGCATAAATTTCAAATTCATAAAAATCAAACTAGCACTTTATTATTACTTCGGCTTATAAAATTTTGACATAAACTTCGAAAAACAAAAAACTAATGATAAAAAAAACTTCATATTGCAAGTGTTTCAGGGTCTTGGCAACTCTTTGCCATCAGAGTCTTCAAGTCGATATACGCCGGCAACTGAGATGATTCTATTAGGCCCCTTCCAGTTTGGGCCAAGCTTGTCCTTCCTAGGATCCTTCTTGTTGTCAACAACTTTCCTCAGAACGAGGTCCCCAACTTTGAATTCCCTTGGGTTGACCTTCTTGTTGTAAGCCCTAGCAAGTTGTTGCTGGTATGCCCCCAGCCGAATTGCTACTCTCTCTCTCTCCTTTCTCTTCTCTGATTACCACTGCACTCACTGCATGCTCTGAAACTACTAAGTATAGGAACAATTCTTCTCCAGATATTGAATTTGACAAAACTGGAGCTGTTGTCAGGTACTTTTTCAAGTTGGCCAAGGCGACTTTGCACTTCTCTGTTCACAAAAAATCTGTGGCCTTCTTTAACAAACTAAAAAATGGTTTACACTTATCTGAACTTCTGCTAATGAACCTATTCAGGGCTGCCGCTTTGCCGGTCAAAATCTGGACCTGTTTGGCCGACGTCGAGCTTTTCAAGTCAAGAATGGCATTGATTTGATCTGGGCTTGCCTCAATGCCCCTTCTGGTAACCAAGTATTCCAGGAACTTACTAGACCCGACTCCAAATACACATTTCGAAGAATTGAGTCGGAGCCGATATGTTCTCAGGATATCAAAAACTGCCTTTAAATCGGCCAAGTGATTTCCAGGTTCTTTGGTTTTCACAACCATGTCATCAATGTACAGTTCTACTGTTTTGCCAATCAGATATCCAAACATCTTGGTCACTAGCCTCTCGTAGGTTGCTCCTGCATTTTTCAACCTAAAAGGCATCACTCTATAGCAGTACAACCCTATTGGGGTGATAAATGCAATCTTCTCTTCGTCAAGAGGATACATTGTTATCTGGCGGTATCCTCTATAAGCATCTAGGAAGCTCATACTCTCATGCCCTGAAGTAGCATCCACCAGCTGATCAATCTTGGGGAGTAAGAAACTGTCCTTGGGGCAAACTTTATTCAGGCTGGTGAAGTCAACACAAACCCTCCACTTGTCGTTCTTCTTTTTCACAACCACTGTGTTGGATAGCCAAGTAGGGTAGTTCACCTCGCGAATGGTTTTGGCTTTCAATAGTTTGTTCACTTCCTCTTCAACTGCATCAACATGCATTAATGTCGGCCTTCTTGCTCGTTGGATGACAGGTTTGGCTGACCTATCTACATTAAGCATATGGCATATGACCTCGGGGTCAATGCCTGGCATCTCATATGGAGTCCAGGCAAATACTTCTATGTTGGCCCATAAGAAAGCCTCTAACTCCCTTTCCTCATCCTCGGCCAATCCTAAGCCGAGAAGGAAGAAGCCTCTCCATCCCCTTCTTGGACCAAAATTTTCTTCAAGGCTTCCTCACTCTTCTCAACCGATTTTTTGCCGACATCATCTAGAACTTCCATGTCCTTGTCCTCAACTTTCATTTTTTCTACCTCTCGTACACTGTAGTTGAATTTCACTGCTGCCATGGAGCAATTCTTTGCTTGCACTTAATCCCCTCTGACCTCCTCAATCCCCTGTTCAATTGGAAACCACAAGAGCTGGTGCAGTATTGAGGGAACAACCCTTATTGCGTGCAATCATGGCCTTCTCAAGATAACATTGTAAGAGGAGGAGGTGTCAATTACTGTAAACTCTGTGCTTACCTTCCTGGTGCCTACCTGCACTTCCAAATTTATTGCTCCCAGGGGCCATGTCAGCGTTCCATTAAATCCAGCCATTAGGCTTTTGGACTGCTCTAAATCATCTCGATGAAGGCCAAGCTCCTTGTAACATCTGACATACATGATGTCACAAGAGCTGCCATGGTCAATCAGAATGTGCCTTACCTGGTATTCTCACACCTTGAGGGTCACCACCAGAGCATCGTTGTGTGGATGTTGCACCATGTCTGGGTATGTCTCAATAAATTACACCATCGGTCCCTGGTACTGGTTTGTCCTAGGCCTCTTTTGCTGGACCTGACAGACATGATGTAAGTGTCTCACCTTCTGGGTCTCTCCTTGTATATCATTCTCATTAACCTTCGAGTGGAGCACATTGATTACCAGAGGTTTTGCTTGCTGCGGTTGTGGCGATAGTGGTGCCGCTGGTGCTAGGAAAAGCCTTGCATGTTCTTCCCTGGTTCTGGCCTCATCTATTAGGTTTCTCAAGTGACCTTGTCTAACCAGGTCTTCCAAGTGCGTCTTCAGGGCTCTGCACCCCTGAGTCAGGTGTCCATCCTCATTGTGGTAGGCACAGTGCTTCCTAAGGCTCCTTCCCATGAACTCACCAAGAATCTTCTTCTGCGCTCTATAATACGGCTAGTTCGTAATCCTTTCTAAAACTTTATAAACCGGGATCCGGAACACAGTGGTGACTGCCTGTGCAGCCCTCAGTCCTGTTTCTTGCCTATTAAAACCAGTATTACCTCAACTTCGCTTCGGCGAGCCATTTCTTTTCTCCTGCTTCGGTGCCTTCATTTCCAGCGTATCCTCTTCTACTCTGGCATATTTCTCAATTTGTGCATGAGCTCTCCATACTCTTTGGTAGAGTTTTTGCCAACAACTTTCAAAGCGTGCATTCATCCTCCAGGCTGTTCTTAAATGGCATGACCGCCAACTCCTGGTTGCATCCCAGTATTCATTGAACACCTCATAATACCTTTTGGCATAAACGCTAAGGTTTTCACCCTCGCTAATTTTCAGAGCCATTAGGGAGTCTACCCTTAATGGCTGCAACTTGTTTGTAATGAACCTGGCCACAAATATCTCGGCCAGGCCTTCCCAACTCTTCACAGTTCCTTTCGGTAACTTGTGAAACCAATCCGATGCAATTTTTCCAAAGGATGAGAGGAACACCTTGTATAGCAACGGTTCATTCCCGATATACAAAGTCATTAAATTTAGATATAAGCCGACGTGAAAGTTCGAATCGGAACTTACCGTCATAAATCTGGAACCTCGACATGTGGAACCTTTTTAGGGCCTCAAACCTGTCCAACTCCACTGAGAACGGTGTTCTCGGCTTGACGGGGGATGCAACCTCAGCATTCTGCCACTTCCTCTGGAGGTACTCCCTCAAATCCTGCTTAGTCCGACTAGGAGCTCAGCTGTCAATGGATTTCAGTCTTTTTGGTACGCTACTCCCAGTGTCGTTATGTATCCTCTTAGGCTTCTCTTCATTCACCGTTTCAAAACAAAAGTCCCTTCCCCTGAATGTGTCGATGTTCTTTGGCATTAGTTCCCTTGGTATGAGGCATTCTCTAAGACTCACCTCCCACTAACTCTACTCGCCCGACATCCCGTGAAGGCCGATGTGAACATTCCTTCTCTTTGTCATGCTGAAGGACTGTTGGGATTGCTTTCTGCCCTCCTTTCTGGGCATTAGTCTTGGCCCCTGGCATCGGCGTGTCCTGCAACGGGAATGGTGGTTGCATGACGTTGTTCTGCATCATGAAGTTGACAACCGATAGTAGATCTACCAACTTGTTGGCCATTCCCTTCATCTCGCCGTCCCTCCTCAAGCATCTATCTTTCCATACCTGGATATTGCTCTCGTTGTAATACTCGTCTCGGCCTGCTTTCCTGGGGGCGTTACCCTTATTACCGACGTCCTTCTGCACAAGATTTGGATCTTGTGCTCTTTCATCATGATTTTCTTCCTCGATGTTAAGGTCGGCATGTTTACCACTCCCACATGCGACGTCGTCCCCGATCTTTTTTTCTGCTTGTCGTTGGCCATCTATTCTCCTTACGTTCCTACAGATGGCGTCAAATTGTGAGTGTTGATTTCCAACCACACAACCAAAGGGAGAACTCATCTGGAGAGCACCGGCAGAATAGATTAAGCCCGAACAAACTGTCACAGAAAGATCAGAATCCGGCGGTGGTTCGTCCACCTGGTGGCACTTCGACGCTCAAGTCAGTAATCAAATATCTCTCGAAGATAGCAAATTGTGCTTAACTCACAAGAAAGAACTTACTGCTCACAATATATCACACATACCTGAGACCCACGGGAGTACCCTGCTTTTATAGCCAGCACTGACCTGATCCTTGTAGAAGCCTCACTTCAACGGACTCAGACTCAATGCTCATCTTGGACTCTCAGCTAGATAGGGATAAACTCCCTAAGAGCTTTATCTTTATCCAGACTGATCCTCTCCTATTCTAGGACTCTTGTCCATTATCCGCTTATCTCGGATTTCAATCTCTCCGCAGATAACTTCGGCCTAACCGAGATCATCTCGGCGTCAGGACCAAGCCACGTGGCACCTCGACTGACACTTCGGCATCACCTTGGTCACGTGCTGTCATTCACAAAATATGCCCCCACAGTAAGTAATACCAAATGGAGAAAAAAAAAAATCAACTGCTAGTTTGTTAAAATAGTCAAAAATAAATAAATAAATAAATTATCAATAGGTCTTAGTAGTTAGATTTAATTCATATCAAGTGCCATAGTAAAATTTTCACTAAAAATGATTTTTTGTGACGATTTTTGCATATGTCATTAAAAATTGACAATTAATGACTTTTTTTTGTCACGGTTTTTATAAATTATCGCTAAAACCTACAATTGGTGACTTTTTTGTGACGAAATTTTGAAACTATAGTTGAAAGTTAAAAATTAGTGACTTTTTTTGTGACGATTTTTAAATTGTGGTTGAAAATTAAAAAGTAGTGACTTTTTTGTAATAAAAATTTTAAATTGTCACTGAAAATTAACTATTAGTGACCTTTTTTGATAATCCTTTATGAAAAATATCATTAATTATTATAGGACATATTAGATAATAAGTTCATCTATTAGGACTTATACGTAAGTCCAAAAAAAAAAAAAAGAAGAAGAAAAAAACACAAATAAGGAATTAAAAGTTGACTTTTTTATTTTTTATTTTTTATTTTTTAATAAAAAGAAGTATAAAAAAATAATATAACTCAAAAAATTAAAAAATTAAAAAATTAACTTTTAACTATATTACCAAAATAAGTCAAATTATCATTATAAACTTTACGAAAAAGAATAATGGATAAATTACACTTTGCACTCTTGCACTTTACATCAAATCCCATTTTCGCCCCTACATATCAAATTGTGACACTTAATTCCCTGCACTTTTGGTCAAGTGTCACTTTGGCCCTTCTGTTAGCCTCATTGTTAACAGAGGTTAGTCATATAAAAAACATGTGAGGATAAATTACACTTTGCACCCTTGCACTTTACACAAAATCTCATTTTCGTCCCTACACATCAAAATTTTGACACTTAACTCCCTAAATGATAACTTCTGTTAGCCTCACTATTAACAGAATGATCAATGTGACACTTGACCAAAAGTACAGGAGTTAAGTGTCACAATTTGATGTATAGGGACTAAAATAAAATTTTGTGTAAAGTACAAGGCTACAAAATATAATTTAGGGCTGGTTTGGCAAGTTTAAAAAAAGTCAAAAAATTAAAAAGTCATCACTATTCACCAAAAAAAATATAATAAAATTAATATACAAATATTAAAATAGTACTCGACTTTTCGGCCTATTAACGTACTGACGTCAAGCCAACTGAAGTGAAAGGGAAAAAAAAATTACATGTGTACATTCACTAAGTTGAATGGTAAAGTTGGGTCCGTGGGGGTCTACCATGGGTCCCGTTTTGATAATCTGAACGTTTCAATATGTAGAACTCGTCTAGTACTATATGCCTATAAAAAATTATGTCTATCGGATATCGCTAATTACATGATCAAATCAGTTTTGTATAAAAATTAGATGGTGTTATAGTTAACAATTGACAAAAAAAAACTAACACGATCAGATAGCTATTGATATTCAATCAACGTGATTTTTTGCAGGCATATAATACTCAACGAGTTCTACATATTGAACGGTTTCGATTAGAAAAACGGGACCCGTGGTGGTCCCCCACAGGCCTAACAACACCTTCCAATCAAAACCCGAAAAAGAGGCAATCTTTTCCCATGTATTCACCCAGCCGACTACACTGCCAATCCATACGGCGTACAACACTATCTTCTCCTACACACTTATTTATACAATTTTTTAATACACATTTTTTTATAAAAAATCAAAAAATTAACTTAAACATTCATATGTTTTTTCTTAATTTTTTTATTTAAAAAGACAAAAAATATACTTATTTAAAATACCCAAAAAATCCCTTACCCAAGGACAAAATAAAAAAAAGAGAGATTGGGACGGTAGGTATTAAATTAAGGCCAAGTTTGGCATCTATTAAATAATATAAAAAGTCAAAAAGTTAAAAAAGTCACTATCTTATTTAAGTCACATCATCTTATTTAAATCACATCACCTATCTAACACATCACATCAAACCCAACCCAAACTCAACTCATATAAGCCAATAAGTCAAAAAATATACTTTTTTAGAACATCCCAAACCAACCCTAATTATTATTTGAAGTAGGGAGCTACCGTCCACAATTACGCTACCCCACACTACCTTCCCTGTGTGGGCAGAAGTTAATTGGATGCTACCGTCCACAATTACGCTACCCCACACTACCTTCCCTGTGTGGGCAGAAGTTAATTGGATGCAACTGGGGCACTATCGCGTAGTGCTCAAGCTGTGTCGTGATTTCTGAATGAAATAAAATTTATATTTTTATGTTAAATAATTAAAAAAATAAAAAAATATAATATTTTGTGATTGGCAAGAAATAACGTCATATAAGATCATCTCCAACGCTTCATCAAACCTGTCATTAAATTTAAAATTTGGTGAAAAAAGCACTGTTTGGAGTTCTAACGGTTTCACTAAATTGATATCAAATCGAGAATTCACCAAACGTTTCACCAAAGTGAGGACAGGCTCCGCATTTCACTAAAACACTGTGCATGACCGTTGGGGGAGACGAACCGGTCGACCAACGGGTGGACCGGCCGGTTGACCAACCGGTCGACTACCAAAATGTTCAAACAGTTCCAAAAAAAAGTTCAAACAGTTAAAAAAAAAAAAAAATTCCTTACCGGTCGACCACCACAGGGTTCAAACAGTTCAAAAAAATTGGTTCAAACAGTTCAAAAAAAAAAAAAAATTCCTCTTACCGGTCGACCAGCCGGTCGACCAACCGGTTGTCCCCGGAGCAAATTTGATAAAAAGTGAAGCGTTGGAGCCAGTGATATCAAATTGAGAAAAACATCCTTTTTTTTATCAAATTTGATGACAAAAGAAGTTCAGAATTAGAGATGCTCTAACACCTTCAAATCAACTAATATTTTTTCTGTATTGGCCCTACCCCACACTACCTTCCCTACGTGATAGATTTTGAAATCACTACTACGCGTGTTACGGAGCTTATCTCGGTCTTACTTTTGGTTATTTAAATAAAATTGTTTATTTTTACAAAATTATTAAATGAAATGTGCATATAAAAAGTAAATAAATTTAATATTTAAAATTGCAGTTATTATTAGTTTTTAATATATAAATATAATTTGATAAAAAAAATTATCAATATTGATTAATTTAATATTTTACATATATACTTCACTTAAAATTTAAAAAATAAAATAAATATATGCCTCATAAAACGTGCAACAACGACAAAATTGACTCCGTGACCGCAAATTCCCTGTCCTTAGGATAGCAAATGAACCGAATTGTTTATGAACAAGCTCGGCTTGACTCGGCTCGATTCATTTAATAAATAAGCTGAGTTCAAACTCGAATATTAGACTCGTTTAGTAAACGAGTCAAGCTTGAACTCGCATAAGCTCGACTCATCAAGTTTGACTCGTTTATTTTTATTTAGATTATATAATAAATATATTAAATAATATAAATAATATTTTTTATTTAAATAATATAAATAATATTAAAAAAAAATTATCGAATTGAGTCGAGACGAGCTCGAATTTCATTAATATTAACGAGTCGTGCCAAGCTTAAACCCAAGTCCAGTTCCTTATCGAGCTGAACTTTAGCTTAATAAACAAGTTCAATAAGTAAACGAGTCAAGTTCGAACTCAACAAAACTCAGCTCAGCTCAATTCATTTGCAACACTACTTATCCCTATATATGTCAAACATACTTTTTGTGCTACAATTATGCCTATAAACTTGCCCCTCAAATGTTTTCGCCGCATTAAGAGTGCAATGGAACCATGTTTCTCGCCAAAAATTTTTGGAGTATTAAGGCCTCGTTTGGGAACCATCTTTTTTAGCCAAAAAGTCAAAAAGTTACTAAATTAGCCAAAAAGCCAACAACCCATACCAAAAAGTCAAAGATTCTCTTTTCTCTCTACTTTTTGCACATCTTTTCGTAAAAAGCCAAAAAGTCATCCCAAACATACTAGTTTTTTTTAGCTCATATTTTAACTAAATAGCCAAAAAGTTACTAAATTAGCCTGTTCCCAAACGAGGCCTAAGCCTCGTTTGGAAACCATCTTTTTTAGTTAAAAAGTCAAAAAGTTATTAAATTAGCCAAAAAATCAACAATCCATACCAAAAAGTCAAAGATTCTCTTTTCTCTCTACTTTTTGCACATCTTTTCGTAAAAAGCTAAAAAATCATCCCAAACATACTAATTTTTTTTAGCTCATATTTTAACCAAATAACCAAAAAATTACTAAATTAGCATGTTCCCAAACGAGGCCTTAGTATAGATCATTAATTTGTCATCACTAATCTCATTATTAGTGAGGTGACAATTGAAAAAAAAAAAATAAGGCACAAACACATTGTGACAATAGGTGAGACTCACTATCACATCATTAAAGCCACCACTAATTAATGGTCTAAAACATTTCTCAAATTTTTATATATTGAGAAGGTGCTATATGATATGTCATTGTTAAGTGATATTTTTATAAATATATATATTTTTTATTATTTCTTAAACACCTTCCATAAATTTAATAAATCATTCTCTCACCAATCATAAAATCATGCCTTTTCTTTTCTTTTTTTTCTTTTTTAATTTTTAGGGATGATGCTCTTGCTGTTCTCCATGTTCCAAAATAAAATTGTGAATATCACACTTCTCACCAATCACAACATCATCACTTATTGAGTAAGTTTCGCCTCTTCCACTAAATAGAGACGTACTGGTTTTGGTCTCTTCTCGAAACAATTCATCTTTCTTTCTCTCTCTTCTGGTATCTGGTATTTGTTTGTAGATCTATCAGTCGTTGAAGATGGTTCTGTCAAAGACAACATCGGGGGCAAGCGATGTATCCATCCACTCAACCTTCGGTTCTCGATACGTCCGAACACCGCTTCCTAGGTAGTTTCATTATCATCATCTCTCTAATCTGATCTGATCTGATCTGATCTCTCTATTTTTCTTTTTTCTTATTTTTTTTAATAAATATATTGAATGGTTAATAATATGAAAAAATACACATACATACAGGTTCAAAATGCCGGAAAATTCAATACCAAAGGAAGCGGCATCGCAGATAATAAATGACGAGTTGATGCTGGATGGGAATCCAAGGCTAAATTTGGCGTCGTTCGTGACAACGTGGATGGAGCCAGAGTGCGATAAGCTCATCATGGCTTCCATTAACAAGAACTATGTCGATATGGATGAGTACCCTGTCACCACCGAACTCCAGGCATGCCCTCCCTTTTTTTTATTTCTTACACCATACATTACAATTTACACATACATACATACATCATATCTCTCTCTCTCTCTCTCTCATATTATTAATTTACATATATATATATATATATATATTTTTTTTTTTTATGCCACATTTTAAGGTTGTGTTGTTTATGATTTATAAATTGAATTTTTTTATTTATTATAGGAAGACATGTAAAAAAATTAAAAAAATTAATTACTTTCACTTTTTAAAAAATTCTACTTTCTTATTTTTCTTATTTTTTTTTATTTTTACTGAATTTTTTTAATATTTTAAGTAATTTTTTTACTTTTTAGACACACCTAATATAAATACACCTAAAAAGTAAAAAAAATTGTAAAAAAAATCTTTTAAAAATTCACTAAATACCAAAAATATAAAAAAAAAATACAAGAATTCAATATATTTTTTATTTTTTTATGTATTTATTAATTTTTTAAAATATTTTTTCATAAATTTTTTACTTTTTAGTTACATTTAAGTAATGTGCATCTAAAAATGTAAAAAAAAAATGTTTAAAATTTAAAAAATATTCACTAAAAACAAAAAAATATGAAAATCAAAAAAGTCAATTTTCAAAAAATTTAATCTAAAAAACTCAAACTAAACGCACTGAATGAGATTTAATTAGCCAATTAGTTGACTTTTTAAAATATTGTTAAAAAAAATATCACATCGGGAGATTTTGAAAAAATAATTTAAAAGTCATCAAAAATTCATAAATATTAATAATTAAAATTATAAATTTTTTAATGAATATAAATATGTTTTTCCTGACATCACGAGGGTGTAGTTATTCCTATTTAATGTCAAAGAATATTAGAAAAGGTGTCCGGACTGAGTCCGGATTCTCGGCTGCCCTACCGGCAGCCCTACCCGGCAGCCCCCCAAAACGACGTCGTTTTGGGGGTTTTGTTTTTTTTTTTTTTTTTTTCTTTCTTCTTCTTCGAACCAGAGAGGAGGGGAGGGGAGAGGGAGAAGAGGGAGGAAGGAGAGGAAGAGGGAGGAAGGAGGAGGAGGAAGGGAAGGGCCGGACTGGAGGGGCCATAACCACTGGGGGGGAGGGGGAGGGGGAGGGGGAGGAGGAGGAGGAGGCGGAGGCGGCGGCGGTGCAGGTACTGCGACGAGGCGACGAGGCGACGGCCGGGGCGAGGCAGCGAGGCGACGAGCTGCGAGCTGCGACGGCGAGCTCGCAGCGTCCTCCTGCGACGGCGAGCCAGACGGCGGCGATGGCCGAACGAGAAGAGAGAGAAAGCAAGAACGAAGAAGAAGAAAGAAAAAAAAAAAAAAAAAACCCCCAAAACGACGTCGTTTTGGGGGGCTGCCGGGTTGGGCTGCCGGGTTGGGCGGCCGAGGATCCTGATTCGTCCGGACTGTCCCCAGTTTCGGACTCGTTTTTTATAATTAAAATTGTTCATATTTTAAGATTTTGTTAACTATATTATTTTTGTAAAAAATCATGTCGATCGATCAGATAACGGATATCATATATTTGTATCATTTTTATCTAAAAAAATAGATATTCAAAGAAGTGATTCGAATACATAAGATCCGTTATCCTATCGACGTGATAATATATTTAACAAATCTTAAAATATGAACAATTTAAATTATCGAAAAAAAATCTAAAAATAAACCCAATGGATCAGACTGGACCTTCCAGGAGACAAGCCCAGCCTAGAAAAGGTATATAAAAAAGATAATTGCAAGTGCTTTTTTCTTTATTTTTTTGGAATATATTTGTTTATTTATTGTCTATGTAACACTCGTCAGTGAAACTCATATAAGAATATAATAATATTTATGACTTGCATATTACGATACATAAACCTTAGAAGCCTTAGCTATGTATATGTATATGGTGGACCAAGATATTTAAATAAGACTATTGTTTTGTGTTTTGTGGACATTTATCTCTCACTTGACCAATACAACTGGTTCACGCAAGATTGACCGGCACCTCTAAGTTCTCATCTATCTATTATGTGCAATTTTAAGAAATTGGTAAAAAATTAATTTTTTAATATTTTTTAGTTAAAAAAGTTAGTTTTTTTGTGACTTTTTTTGTGTAAAAAAGTTAAAAAGTCAAAAAAATTAACTTTTTACCAAGTTTTCAAATTATCCCTATATGTTATTCTTGTACTATTATAGAATTTGAAACATTTAAGCTGATTTTGGAAAGTCGAAATTTTAATTAATAAATAAATCATATTAAAAAAAAGTAATGATTTTTTCATTTTTTTATATTTATATATATTTTGTAAAAAGTTCAAAAGTGATTGTTAAACACTATACTGTCATCTCATATTTTAATTAAAAAAGTCACTTTCTTAATGAGCAATTAGTTTAATGCGTAGAATTTGAAATATTCAATTTCTCAAATAAATGTTTTTTTTTTTTTTTTTTTAGATGTGTTTTTTAAACTATTTCAGCAGTAGAATGTTTTTGTACACATGAGAGCATCTCCAACGGTTCAGCTAATGTTTCATCAGATTTGAGTAAAAAAGTAGCAATTTTCTTAATTTGATACTTCACGCTCCAACGGTTCAGTATCAAATCTTTTCATCAAATTTGCGTCGGGCAACCGGTTGGTTGACCGGTCGGTCAACCGATGACGGGAAATTTTTTTTTTTTTTTTGATTTTTTTTGAACTTTTTGAACCCTTTTGGTGGTCGACCGGCCGGTCGACCCGGTTAGGCAAAAAAAAATTTTTTTTTTTTTTTTTACCGGTTTGAACCTTTTTTTCTGAACTGTTTGAACTTTTGGTGGGCGACCGGTTGGTCAACCGGCCGGTCGACCGGTTCGTCTCCTGGCAACGGTCACGTACAATGTTTTGGTGAAACGCGGAGTCTGTCGTCAGTTTGGTGAAACTTTTGCTGAATTGTCAATTTGATATGAGTTTGGTGCAACGGTTGGAGCTTCAAAAACTGAGTTTTTCATCAAATTTTAAATCTGATGTTGGATTTGGTTCTCCGTTAAAGATGGTCTGAGCCCATACTCTGATCAAATAATAATTTTACATTTTCACAAAATATTATATTCTATTGTTAAAAAATAATGACGATTAATTCATGACCATGTAGATCATAATTACAACCAAGACCTTGCCCTCTATAATGGTCTACGATTAATTCATGACCATGTAGATCATAATTACAGCCAAGACCTTGCCTTCTATAATAGTCTATTTCTCTACTGTGCTCATTTTAATATTATATTAATAATAATATCGTTACATCCATCAAATTTATTTAATTCGAATTCGTCTGAATGAGTCTTTTTTTTTTAAGAAGAATCTCGTTTGAACAAGTCTCTTTTTAAAAAGAGACTCATTTAAAAATATAAAGACTAAATAAATTCGATAGATGAATCATTAATCATTTAATAATTCAATGGTGAGACTAGCTTGCTTTATGAACCCAATTGAAGTTAATATTAACTGAAAGTTAAATATAATATTTAATAATTTAAAGGTAAGACTGCCCGGTACGTGAACCCAATTGAAGCCTTGAATGGTGGATCACATCATAGATAGGATAGGGTCGTTTAATTATGAATTTAGTGATTTCAAATAAAAAATTTAAAAAAAAATTAATATTTAAGGAGGTGATTTTTGCGATCCCTTTATTTTTTGATCATAAATATTATTAGGTACATACATAATAATATTATTAGCCCATTATTTTAGATATTTTTTTTTTGGCAATTGTTGTCTCCGATCCACACAGGACCATGTTGTTTAGGCCTGTCAAGTCTATTACAAGTCTAATCTTGATAATCCAAACCATTTATTTTTTAGACCACAATGGCCCTGTTTGGTAGAGCTGTGGGAAACTGCTTATAGCTTATGCCCAAACAGCTTATAGCTTATAACTTTCAGCTTAAGCTGATTTCCAGCTTATTCTCAAAGCATCTCCTGCCCCACTCAAAGAATAAGCTGATTTCTGACTTCCACAAAGCTATAAGCTATAAGCATAAGCTAAACCAAACATATCAAAACAGCTTAAATTAAGCTGAAAGCTGAAAATAAGCAGTAACAAACAGGGCCAATGTATAGATCATACATAAAAAAATCAAGTCGATTCGATAACCGTAGTCATATTAGTTTATTACATATATCTCTCCAAAAATGAATGGTGTAGTTTTCAAATAATATTTATCATTCAATTTTTTTATTTGTTTTTTTTGCAAATAAATGTTATAAACTAATATAGCTTCAGTTATCGGATCGATATAGTTTTTTCATAGATAAACCTATACATGATTTAAAAAATAAACAATTTAAATTATCAAAACGACATCCGTAATGAGTCCATGGTCCCAATAGCACAGTCCAGTGGACACTGTAGAGAAGATAATCTTATATATATATATATATATATATTATGTTTGCAAATTACGGTCTTTATGAATTTATGGATAGTTGCACTTGGTACCAACCCTTAAAAAAGGTGACGGTATCCCCAAAAACAATTATAATATAAATAAAATGATATTATCATTTGGGAACACGTTAAAAAAGTTAAAAATTAATTTTTAATCTATTTTAAATCACATTATCTCTCATATAAAAAAAATCAAAAAAAATTTAAAAAGTCAAAAAAATTAGAACTAATTTTCCAAATCACCCCAAGTAAAGGGGAAAAAAAAGAAATGAAAGAAAAAGTTTTTGATGCCTTGTTGATGTTTGTTGCTCATTTTAACAATAGAGAATACCACTAAGTTTTTTTGTTAAAAAAAAAAAATATATATATATATATATATCTTAACAAATCTAGCTAGTTTGCATTGCCTTACCAAAGCTTCTACACCAGTTATCCCTCAAAAGAAAAATTAACATAAATTAGGTGTAAAAAAGGCAACCAAATTGGAATATTGTTTTTAATAAAATGGAGTTGTATATTACCAAGATGCCATTTAAAAATGGTTAAGAGTAAAAGCTAAGTGCACTTTTTTTTTTTTCTTACGCTGCCAACTCATTAGAAATAGCATTAGTGTTCCCATTTTAGAGCACTGAATCTTTTTTCTTTTACCTAATGGGACACTAATGGTGGACAAATGATTGTCATCCATCATCTCACATTCACGTCACATTTGATAAAAATCATTAGTGTTATAGAACAGTAAAATTAGTCATGAATCATCTACATGGAGTTAGGGTACATTTTGAACTTCACTTGAAAAAAGAAATGCTAGAGAATTGCTATCACTTGAAAAAAAGAGAGTTAAGGACATTGATAATTTGGTTTTTAATAAAGAGGAAAGAGTGGATGGAATGAAGTTAGAAAACAAGACAGCTAATCAATTTGAGTTAACAGGACAAGGGGCCAATCGATTTCATTAAAGTGGGGAACCAACATATGTGTGGATGTAGAATAATGTAAAGATATATATAAGTCAAGATTTTCAATTAATGAGAATTACTAAGAAGAAAATGCTTTGTCCTTTACTTCGCTTCAAATCTTATGCCGACAAACTCTAATAAAGATATTTGGGGCTGATAGAACAAGTCAGACAATATATATATATAATATGTTGGCTAAAAAGTCGAACGATGAAGCAAAAAATGTAATAGTAGAGGTGTGTATTAACATAATTTAAATCAATTTAATTATTATCATTAATCCAAGACAACAACTAATCATGCACTATAAGTAAATCGAATTAAGGCAACATAACTTGGTTGGTTCGAGTTGAAACCGCAGATCTATTAGACTAAAAATAAATGAATCAATCAATAATTGATAGTTTGATCGAAGAATATTATATGTTAATTGTTAGATTAACACCTATGGAAGAAATTTTTTCTATCTTTTTTTTTTTTTGACAAAGCACTTAAAATATTTGTACTCTTTTAATTTAATTTTCCTTAGATTAGTTGAATTTATGACCTGCCTAAGGACTAAATCTTAAAAAAATGTGGTGGCCAACTAAGTTTATTAACGGTTCCCATCATGTTGCATATATCATATGATACTATACCCGCATCAATCCTTAATTGTAATGGTTATTATACATACGATCTCATCCATTGCTAAAAAAATTTAAATAAAATTAGATGACATTTTTTTATCCCCACCTACCCTATTGTGTAGTTTTTATTATCATACTATGAAAATTTTAATTGATTGATAGTCTAACATTATACCCAAGATTTACTCGATCAAGTGTGCGAGAGCTTTACTAGTGAAGGAATTATATATTAGAAAAATTAAATTTATGAACTAAACACAAAATTAGTAATTTTTATGAAAATTTATTCTAATTTGATAATTATTGATCTAGACATTATATTAATCAATTTTATATTAGTGTTACGAAAGACAACATAAGAGATGTTAATTAATAGATAGCATTAGACCAAGAACTATTATTGGGTCATTTTGGATCTATTTCGATGATGGAAGTCGTTCAATATTTAGTATTTTTTAAATAGATCATTCATATGAATCAAGTTGATTAAATATTAATAGTCACATATCTAGATTATATTTGCTTTTACAAATTTTGGTGGCAATTATGATTTAAAAAAAATAGGCATTTTGTTAAAACAAATGGGAATCAAACGTGTGATTATTGATTTCGATCAACTTAATATTTTTTACAAATGATCTATTTGAGAGACACTAAAAATTAAACGATCTCGCAATGGCCCACTAAATTTAAATATTCTCTCAAGTTAGAATTTCAATATGAAAAAAATCAAATTCTTTCTAAAAAATCCCTTAGTGCTTATGTAAAAACCACATTAAGAAGAACATAAGACTTGAAATAAAGATTAGAGTTTAACACACACGAAGAAAAAAAAAAAAAAAACCTTGCCACTTAAATAACTCATATATATTTCTTTTTATCATTATTCTTAATTTTTTTTATTTTTTTTAATTCATGCATACGACTAGTACATATATACAATAATTATGAAGTTTGGTGGGAATGGTGGCTAGAGCGTAATAATACATTTTTGGTTTGTCATTTTTGCCTTCTCCAACTGTAATGATCAAGGCCGTTACATTGATTGAGGCGGTTACATTTATGTTCACAGATTCATTTACAAAGGTATTGATAAATTAAAAATTAATACATATTTCATCACATTATTATAAGTAAAATTAGAGATATTTTTAAGGATTTTAAACATTTTCTTTACATAATAACAACTAATGGTTGTTTTGAGATAATGATTAAAAGTTAATTTTTTAATTTTTTTAATTTTTTTTTTAAATTATGTAAAAAATATAATGAATAATATGATTCAAAACGAATTAAAAATTAAAAGATAACTTTTAATCATCTAAAATAGCCTAAATATAATAACATTTTGTCGTTTAGCCGTTTTTGTTTAATAAGCTTTTTCCCTTGGCCACCCACCTCTTTCTTTTTCCTTTTTGTGAGTCTACAGCACCATCCATATCCCCTTTTGCCTCCACTTGCCCTTTTTTGATATCCCTTTTTGCCCTACTTGCCTTTTTTGTTTTTTGTTTTTTGTTTTTTTTTTTTTTTTTGGGTCTATTTCATAGTTTAAGATTTGATTATTTAAAGTATTTATTTTGATAATCAATTAGACTTAGTAGGTTTTTTGTATGCACTAAAAAAGTTTAATTTTTTTTGTATATATACCCTTATTTAGGTCACATTAATTAACATCTATCAACATTTCCTCTTTTTTTTTTTACCCTTTTTTTTTAATTTTTCTACACATTTTTTTTATAAAAAGTCAAAAAATACACTTATTTAGAATATCCAAAAACACTCCTATATTTTACACATTATTTTTTATAAAAAATTAAAAAATTATTCTAAACATATTAATTTTTTTAATCTTACATTTAAAAAATAAATAAATAAATAATTATTATGGTATTAAATTAAATTCTTTCATCGACAAGGAAACAGAAAAACTTGCGATCTACCATTCACTTTCGAGGGAAAATTAAATAAATGAAATTTGGACTTTTAGTTGTTGGCCGGTAGAAAGTAGATGGAATAAAACAGACATATGATTAGAGATGTGAATGAATCAAAATATTTGAGTTTGACTAATTAAAAATTTGTTTAAGATTAATTTGTTATATGTACCATTCAAATATAAATATAATTTTAAATTTGTCAAGTTTTCAAGACAAATTCGAAGAGTTATATGTTTATTTACTTTGATAAGTTTATATGTTTACTAAAAAATTGAATTATTCAAACTCAATTCGTATTTGACTTGTTAAAAACACTTTCGAAATTGATTATTTATATTATATAAATATGTCAAATTTGAATAAAATTTTATCCTCATTAATTTATGAAACTAAATTTAAATTATTTATTTCTTAACTCGACTCGACTCGTTTTTAATCTTAAATATGATTAGTTCAATAATATAGACCTTATATTTAAAAATTTATAATAACTTTACTCAAAACTATAGATCCCACTATTTTATATTTAGAAATTGTAATATTAGACGGTAGGGAAATCTTATATGCACCCTATTATAAATTGGCATAATTTTATTATAAATTTTTTAATATCAATTACAAAATGCATAATCTCGTTATAAATTAGAATAATAAAAAATATTGTAATTAAGTTACAAATTTTTGTACTTTTGTTACATAAATTAAAAAAATTTAAATATTTTATATACTAATTTGTGATAAAGTTACTCATTTTATGATTAATATTATAAATTTTATCATAAAATTACGTCAATTTCTAATACAAGATTTTCCTACATTTTTTTGCCTCTCGTTTTGAAACTTAGCTATTTTAATTGACTTTTTGATATTTTAGTCTAGCTAAAAAGGTTATATTTTGGATAATTGATTTTTTTTTTTTTAGTTAATTTGATAATTGTGAGAGAAAAAAAATAAAATAATTATAGTTTAGATATAATATTTTATTTTATTAATTATTTTGATTTATTTTATTTTTATTAACTATTTAAAAAAGTTATAAAAAAAAATTTTAAAAAAAAAAAAGCAAACGGAGCCTTTATTTATTGTTGACCGACTCGAATATTATACGAACAAAAACCGTGTCACTATTTAACTTTTATTAACTTTTTTTAATAAAGTGATTTGAGCCGTCAATTTTCTTGACCGTGCTAAGGAAGGAACTTAGGGTTTGTTTGAGATGATTTAAATAAGTATATTTTTTGATTTTTTATGAAATATATATTGTGGATTGTTTGGAATGATCTAAATAAGTGTATTTTTTGACTTTTTGTGAAATATATGTTGGGTATGGATTGGGTTTAAAGTGATGTGGTAGAGAGGTGATGTGACTTAAATAAAATGATGTAACTTAAATAGGATAATATTTTTTAACTTTTTGACTTTTTAAGGTACCCCGAAAAATGCCTAAGACGCCGTTTGGGAAGAAGGTTTGAGAGCTTTTTTGGCTATTTTAACCACAAAAGACAAAATAAGCTATTTTAGTCACAACAAATAAAACATCACATCCAACCCATAATCATTACACTCTTCTCTCACAAAAAAAGTTAAAATAGTCAAAAAAATCAAAAAGTTATTCCCAAATTAAATTTTTTAATCCAAATTAAAATAGTCAAAAAAAATTAAAAAGTCAACTCACTTCTCAAACGGAGGCTAAGTAGAGAAAGTAAAGAGGAACCTTATTCTATCCGACTATGTAAAAAACAAGGATAAAGCTTGGGAGTTCGAATGAGCTCCCCCCCGAATCCCCCGAAAATGGAAACAGAGGGAAACAGAGGGAAAAGAGGGGGAAAAGAGGGTGAAGGCAAGAGAGAGAGGGAGAAAGAGAGAGGAGAGGAGAGAGGGAAACAGAGAGAGAGAAGAGGGAATGGAGACACACACACACAGAGGCCCCTGCATTCCGGCCGATCGTCGCAGCTCCGCCGATCGTCGAAGCTCCGCCGATCTTCGCAACTCCGCCCGGCCGCCGTCGCCTCCGCCTCCGCCTATGCCTTCTTCCTCCGCCTCTGCCTTCTTCTCTTCTTCTTTCTTTCTTCTTCTCTTCTCTCTTTCTTCTTCTTTCTTTCTTCTGATTTTCTGATTGAAAAAAAAAAAAAAAAAAAAAAAAAAAAATGAAAACGACGAAACGACATCGTTTCGTAAATTAGGAGGATTTGGGGGTTCAATTCGAACTACGTAGCATTATCCAAAAAAAACAAAGAGGGCCTGTCATCTATTTTCGATGTAACAAAAAAACAAAGGACAACTGTTATCTAATTATTGAATGCTTTATTTAGAGTGTCAGACAGAAGTGTACTCACCATTGATCAGTCTACGGATCTGGGGATCCAATGGAAAAAGTAAAATTCTATACCAGACTATTTATAAAAAAAATTATTTAAGGGAGATTTATTAGATTTTTTTTTTTAAGTGTTTATATCTTAATTAGTTTATAAAATATTCTTATATTCTAATAAATTTTATTATTTAAATATTTGATCTATTAAATTCTAATTCTCATATTTAAAGTATTTTATGGATATTTCTACCCTTATAAATATTTTTTGAATGGTTAATAATTTAGTGATGTGAACATTTATATTTTACAATGTGAATATTCACTTCACATTAACAGTGTGAACATTCACATTGATGGTGTGAATATTCACATCACGAAATAGTTACACTGTAAATGTGAATATTATTAGGGGTATTTTGATAATTATGTCACTCGTAGGACTTATTGAAATATAAAAAAATAATATGAATTAAATAAAATATAAGTAGATGAAAAGAGATTTATAAAAAAATGCCCATTTATTTAATAGTGTGAGATTCACATAAATTTATGTGTGGATTTAATATCTCTGTAAAAAATTTGATAAAAATTTAATAAGTTATTTAAGAGTCCTAACATAACTTATGAAAAAGTGCTCACAGCAAATCATCGTAAATTTTTAAATATTATACATAATAGTTATATGGTCAAATTAGGCTTTACCTTTCTCAATTATTATTATTATTTATTTTATTCTTCCAAATTAAAAATTAATATAATGTATTCCTTCATCTTCTAAAAATTTTTAATCTAACTTTTATATCTTTATTTTATTAACAAAATAGACCCCCAAAAAAATATGCATGTGATATACACATATTATATTTAGGGAGCAGCTTGCCTCTAGTCCTTAATCGAACTGGACGGTGCTGTTCGGCCCGTGGATAGGGGCAGAGCTAGCTAAGGCCTAGAGGGGTCATGTGCCCCTCCTAAACTTTCAATATTTAAACCTTTTGCTTTTTTAAAATTTTTAAAATTCTCTATTTTATTATTTTGATTATTCTTGTACACTTTTAATTGATAGGTCAAGGCAAGAATTGAATCAATTGATAATTCATTTCTTATAATGAAATTTGTTTAGTTGCTTATTTCTTCACATTGTGTGACACTTTTTTTAAGTTGATGGGATTAAACTTATTGATAATTTGGTTCATAGAATTTAGTTATTGGTTGTGGATTTATAAGTCACATTAATGTAAATCTTAGAATAATTGTAATAAAAATGAAAATAAAAATAAAAATGTATAAGTTTAATAATATCTCGTTGTTACTTATTATGGGGAAAAAAAATTTAATGTTGTGATTAATATGTGCCCCCCTCTACATTGAATTTCTGACTCCGTCACTGGTCGTAGAGACTTACCACGGGTCCCGTTTTGATAATCCAAACCGTTCAATGTGCAAAAGTCGTCGATTATTATATGCTTGTAAAAAATCACGTTGATCAGATATCGATAGCTATGTGAGCAAATCAGTTTTGTATAAAAAAAAAATGGACGGTGAACAAATTAATGGTTGACAAAAAAATGATTTGATCACATAGCTATCGATATCCGATCAATGTGATTTTTCTATAGGCATATAGTACTCGACGAGTTCTACATATTGAACGGTTCGGATTATTAAAACGGAACCCGTGGTGAGCCCCCACGGGCCGAACAGTACCGTCCAGTTCGATTAAGAACTGGAGGCAAGTTGCTCCTTATATTTATAATAAAATTTTAAAAGATTGTTGAAGGGTACATTATATTAATTTTTAGTTTGAAATAATAAGGTGAAAAAAAATAATAATTGAAGAAGGTAAAGTGTAATTTACCCTAATTATATATAGGGCTTTCCGTATAAGTTTTGTATAGGATATTTGACAATTTATTTGGAATTACTATAATTTTTGCACGAAATTTGTCTACATTGAACAATCAAGTTTAGTGGGCATCTCATTTTTTTTAATATACATATATACATATATATATAGAAAATTATATGGTGTGTATATACATTTTAGTTACGATTTATATATGTATATATATAGAAAATTATATGGTGTGTATGCATTTTAGTTACAATTTTTATAATTTTTTATTATGATATGTTGAAATGTTAGTTATGATTTACTTATATATATTGTGGTGTCAGTTATTATTTATTGTGATCTTGATTATAATATTATTTTAATTATAGTTCAAGAGCTTTTTTATTATATCTTATGTGGTGTCTGATTATAATTTTTTTTAGTTATAGTTCCCATAATATTGAATTATGACATTTGTGGTAATCAACTCCATGAATATCATAACTTGCATATGATACACGCTTAATATTACCCTATAGTATATTTAATAAATAAATATAAAAAACAATGACCGAATATAAATTCATTAGATTTATTTTTTGTCTCTAAATTTTTCCAAGAATAAAATAGCAACGTAACCAAAATTACAATCATGAAGGTGGGAGAAATTAATAAAAAGATGATACAGAAATTAAAAAAAAAAAAATTATTTTCAAAAAGTAAAAAATTTGTTTGTCTTGATATATGTTTGTGTGAATAAAATACAACATTTATTAGTCTAAAATAATGACTCACAGTAAAAGATTGTACCGACCTCACCTCATTCGAACTTACTATTTTTGACTAATCAAAAATATATATTTTATGCACAGAGTTTAAAAATGTATAAACAAGATGGAGGACTAGTTGATAGACTACTTGTAAAATGAATCAAGGCTCTAACTTAGTTGGCTGCTAAGCCTTTTGGCTATTAAGTTTTTTGTTAAGGGGATTTTGGGTTCTACTCTTAGGAATGAAATGGATGGATAAGATTTTCTTACAGGTGTATGGGTGTGAGTTTCAACTCTTCCAATAGGCCTAATCTAACAACAAACCACAAACTTTCACCGATTAAAAAATCAAAAAAGACAACTTGTAAAATGTTGAAATTGGATAGTGATTTCGTAACTGTCTTTATCTTGGGTTCGTAACTGTAGGTCAAAGTATAATCCTGCACAGGTGACAAATTGTTTCAATTAATTAATTAACTGTATGCATGAATGAATGCAGAACCGGTGTGTAAACATGATAGCAGATTTATTTCATGCACCACTGGGAGATGGAGAGGCTGCAGTAGGAGTGGGAACAGTTGGATCATCGGAGGCAATAATGCTGGCTGGTTTAGCATTCAAGAGGAAGTGGCAGAACAAGATGAAAGCTCTTGGCAAACCCTATGATAATCCCAACATTGTCACCGGTGCCAATGTTCAGGTACAACTACTACATTCACATATATATACACGCATGATGCATTGCTACTCGAAATCAAGATATTGTTGCAAAAGACATTCAAGGACCAATTTTTATGGTGGTGAGAATAGTCGTTAAAAGATCGTTCCAAAAAGTCAAAAATAAAGCTTTTAGCAACAGAATTTTGAAAATGTCACTAATAAATATACATTTTTAAGGACAAAATTTGGTCCTAAAAAGATAATGATTCATCACTAATGTTCAATTTTCGTTGCTAAAAATATAATAATGACGCTTTTAACAATAAAAATATTTGGTCCCTAAAAAATAATTTTATCCCTAAATTTTGGTCTCTAAAACTTTAATTTTGTGTAGTGATTGGACTTATCAATCGATTCATAACCTTTCGAGCATGGTCAATCTATTCGAACTCCCAATACTTGTAGGAGTATATCTTGGATTGGTCAATTATGTTATATCTAACAGTTCATTTTCAAATTATAAAATAATGAGGGCAGATATATATTAAAAATATCAGCAATACTACATACTGAGAATTCAATCTAGAAATAGCAATCAATGGCTTATATTCATTCTATACATAAACTCTACACTATACTAATTCAATCTCTACTACAAAAACACATTCTGGATAAAAATATGGACAATTTTCTGAGTTAGGAGGATTTCAGTAAAAATAATGGATGGTCCACTCTAAAAACTTGTTACCCATTTTTTTGTTTTAAAATAAATGTGATTTGATCACGTGGTTATGATTATCTGATCAACGTGAATTACACAATTGGAGACGAGCTTGGTTCTTTCACAAATGTCATTTCTGAAAGTGTTTTTTGTCTTTACAAAAAGTTTTGACTGATAGGTCACATTGTACTTCAAGTTCAACTAGCTAATTTATGCTCAGCTCAATTGATTAATACAAGTACTATGAGTATGGTGTGTGTGTGTGTGTGCGCGCGCGCGTGTGAATATAGGTATGTTGGGAGAAATTTGCAAGGTATTTTGAAGTGGAGTTGAAGGAGGTGAAGCTGAGGGAAGGGTACTATGTGATGGACCCAACTAAAGCTGTGGAGATGGTTGATGAGAACACTATCTGTGTTGCTGCTATTTTGGGTTCCACACTAAATGGAGAATTCGAGGACGTTAAGCTCTTGAATGACCTCTTGACAGAGAAGAACAAACAAACAGGGTACTCATTTTGAACATATTTATAGACTCACTAACTACTAGTACTAGTAGATAGAGATTATATAATTTTTTTTCTTAAGAAGAATGAATTGAATGTGTATGTAGATGGGATACACCAATACATGTAGATGCAGCAAGTGGTGGATTCATAGCACCATTCTTGTACCCGGAGCTGGAGTGGGATTTCAGGCTGGAACTGGTGAAGAGTATAAATGTTAGCGGACACAAGTATGGACTTGTGTATGCAGGTATTGGTTGGTGCATTTGGAGGAGCAAAGAGAACTTGCCTGATGAACTCATCTTTCATATCAACTATCTTGGTGCTGATCAACCCACTTTTACCCTCAACTTCTCCAAAGGTACACCTTCCTTCCTTCCTTCCTTCTTACTTGCTTCTAATTCATTCCTTCAAGTGCTATTGGGCAAATTACACTGCCTAGCCACTATGTTTTGATCCTTGCATCATTTTGGTTTCGGTAATTTCAAGTGGTTCATTTTTAACTCTAAATTTATGATTTTATCTCAATTTGATCCAATGAATTACCGTTGTTAATGCGCTGATTAGTGGGACATGTGCCATGCTTTTTATAAAAAAAAAAACGATATTATTAATTGGATCAAATTGACACAAAATCTAAAATTAATGATTAAAATCGAGCCAATTAAAATTGTTGGGTCCAAAGTGACACGAGAGACAAAATGTAAAAAACTATTAAGGTAATTTGCCCTGTTATATATAATTGGCTGCTGCTTATAATTGGGTTATGTATTATGTATCTCTTAAGATGTACATTTATATATTGGTTTGGTTTTAAATTTTCAGGTTCTAGTCAAGTAATTGCTCAGTACTATCAACTCATTCGCTTGGGTTTTGAGGTGAGCCCCCTCTTGAATATTAAATGAATCTCATGTATAGCTTGAAATACATAACTTTTGCCAGTGGATAATGTCCTTCCATGTTTCATGGAAGAACGAATTTGAAAAAGTCCTTAGTTTTACAATCAGCATAAGGCTAATATCAATTACAACCTCAAATTAACAAGCTCAAAATGTTTAGTGCATGGGATTGATCACCGGATTTTGATCCTCTTCGTTTTATATATGAAATTGATATATCAATTTCATTTCATCTC
Source organism: Camellia japonica (assembly GCA_030407325.1). Classification (NCBI taxonomy): domain Eukaryota; kingdom Viridiplantae; phylum Streptophyta; class Magnoliopsida; order Ericales; family Theaceae; genus Camellia; species Camellia japonica. The sequence goes on along the minus strand of JAPPVO010000002.1, from coordinate 97,448,011 downwards.
AGCATCTCCAAGGATATAGTATAAATAACGTTATTCTATTTTAACGCAATGTATGCTACACTATTGCTAGAGTCTGTTTTGTTACTACACTTGTTTTTTTGCTCTACGAATATGTTCAAAGTTAATGGTGAAAACCGTGAAATCGCGTTCCTTTTATTATGAAATTAAAGGAGTATGGTAAATGTATCTGGTGATATTTGCTTTGCAACACACCCAAATTCCAAAATGAAACATTTTGTTTTTGGTTCTTTAATTTGTTCATTTGTATTTATAATTTTGTATACTTACCTGCAGGGATACAAGAACATAATGGAGAATTGCCAAGAAAATGCAACGGTGCTTAAAGAAGGATTGAAGAAGACAGGACGGTTCGACATAGTGTCCAAGGACAATGGAGTCCCACTAGTGGCCTTCTCACTGAAAGACAACAGCTGTCACAACGAGTTCGAAGTGTCAGACTTGTTGCGCCGCTTTGGATGGATCGTCCCCGCCTACACCATGCCCCCCGACGCCCAACACATAACCGTGCTGCGAGTTGTCATTAGGGAAGACTTCTCGCGCACCCTTGCAGAGCGCCTTGTTAGTGACATCCAGAAAGTCTTGCTCGAGCTGGATAGCCTCCCTGCAAGGGTTAGTGCCAAGATGGCTGTAGTCCAAGAGTCAGTTGTCAAGAAAACTGATCTTGAGGTGCAGAGGGAGATCACTGATGCTTGGAAAAGGTTTGTCCTCAGCAGGAAGAAGACTAATGGTGTCTGCTAATTAATTGATTGAAGAGAAATGGCTTTGAAGGTCACAGTCATAGACCTTGGTGGTTCATTATTATTGTTTTATTACCACCTATGTATTTGGTTTGTCTGGCTTTTATGGGTTGCCAAGTCATGAGTTGTTTGGAGTGTTTTATGAACGGGAGACTACATGTAGACGTGTAGTGTACTACTTAATTTATGGAATGTTGTGCCCTGCCTTATTTTTGTTTTAAAATGTTCAAATATGCTGAAAAATTTGCTCCATAAAAACATTCTTAAACAACTTATAATTTTGACTGATTCAAAACATCAGCTCCAATTCGATTTTGCAGTATGCTTGAATGTGGAAGACTTACCAACAGGGGTTGGTTCAGTGGATAAAACCTTCGAATCTCTCGCTCAAGGCTTGGGTTCGAGTCTCCATAGCCCCTTGTTGGGGTTAAACATACTCCTTAGCGCCTAGAGCACGCGGGGTGGGGGGCCTAAGCTTCGGCCCCGACGTAGGTGCGGTGGGGTTCCCTGTAAATATGCTGTAGATGGTAAGGGGCAATACTCCTTGACGGATATGTTGGAGTAGCCTATCTGCATATCCATTTTATGAATCTAAAAAAAAAGAATGTGGAAGACTTCGTTTGCAGCAAATGCTAATATACCCAAAAAACAAATTCATCAAAATGCTCAAAATATGAAATGTGTATTCTACGTGTAACTTATACCAAGTTGTTTTGGGAAGTAAGTTAAAAATCAACATTGTGATTTTTTTTTTTTGACTTTTGTTGAAAAAACATGTAAAAAAGTAAAAAGGTGATATGATCTAAAAAAGATTAAAAGCTAAAAAACTGCTTTTAACCTCTTTGACAAAAAATACAAAGCTTAAATCTATACTATAAATTTAAATTTTCAACTTTTTTTGATAAAAAAAATTTGAATGTACCTACAAAATTGAATACCCACGTCCTAATGGATGACATCAAAAGGAATTAATTAAGCAAAAATTTTAATCATATTTGCTTAATTAATTCCTCTATGTGGTAAACACAGAGCATGTACGTGGTACATTGGAAAAATAATAACAATTCCATAAAAAAAGTAAGTAAAATCTATATAACAAGGCTGGGTGGGCTTTGAATCTTCATATACACTTCGTGCAATGGCTAGGATTGTTTCTCCTGTAATCCTACGGCCCATTTTCTATATAATAAATTAGCATAATATACTTACTATGCACGTGTATAAATAAATAATCAAAATTTTAAAATTAAAATTAAAATTAAATTATATATATAATTTATATCATTATTTTTCAGGTTGTGACCAACATGAGTTAGTTTGAAAGTTTCAATATTGGATTAAAATACTAAAAGCCGCTTAGAAATTAAGTTCGAATCGGTTTTTATGCCAATAATTCTTAGTTGAAGCCTAATCATTAGAGAATTATTTGGTTCATATCTAATTCACATAAGTTACTTAGTACATTTATTTATTTAATTTTTAATTGATAAATACATTCGAAAGTATTTTTTATAACATAAATAAGAAATATGTACATTTATATTAACATTTTTTGAACTTTAATTAAGAAAATATATATTTATTTTTAAAATATGTCTAACATATCTATTGTACCAATATCAAAGTATATATACATTTGAAAAATTATTTAAGACCAGTTTAAGCTAGTCCTTTTTTTCTTTCTTTATCTTAAAACATGAACAAAAAGTGATGGCTTAGTTTAAAAAATATTTTATAATTATAAATTTAAATTGTATCATTTTTTTATTTAATCTTTTTCTCAATAGAATTAGATTGTTTGATAATTATAATTTATAGCTAAAAATTTTATTTCTTATTTTCATTTAAATATTTTTAAATTATATATAATTAAACATTCATTTAATTTTTCTTTTAAATCTCAAATGAGATGTAACATAGACATGGTTAAAATTTATTTTTGACTTTTCATTTACAAATTTTTTAATTTAAAAAAATAGTGAAGCCAAAAATTTAATATATATATATATATATTTTATGCTACATTTTAAAATTTTAAAATAAAAAATAAATGGAAGACTTGAATATAATTTTAAAAATGACATAATTAAAAACACATATGGCTAAATTTTTATTTGGATTTTCTATATTAAGATTTTAAAATTTTGAAATCATGGATGTGGTTAGATAATATGTATTTCTTAACATTTAAAATTTTTTAAAAAATTAAAAATGTTTAGATTAATGTTTTGAAGCTCATAAAATTTTTAGGACAAAAAATTCACTTTATTTAATATATAGTGTAGTTGTAGATATATATGGAATCATACCATAGCAAGTGTTTCATTTTGAAAACCTAAATCATAAGGAAAAAACAAAGCAATTGTTTTCTTTTTAATTGAATTTTGATATTTATTATATACTTTCTTTTTCAAAATCATGGACTAAATAGTCAATAGAAAAAAATTTATTGTTCAAGATTTTAAAAATCTAGAAAATTAAAATGTCACTTTACTATAAGATTGCATACTAAAATTTTTCCTAATCTTTTTTATACATATAATCTTAAAAGATCTCTCCACTATAAATCTATCCATTATTCCATTAGACCTTATGGTTGAAATTAGTCTCTCTATCACTTGTTCTATTTTACTAAGAGCAATCATCCTTAGTTATGTCCAATAATTTCTCAATTCTTATTCCAAAAAATACTCCCTCATCATAAATTTGCTAAAATTTCTACGCAATATAACTATAAACTGTATTCTAAAATTTCTCTTAAATCTCTTTCTCACATCAATTTTTTATAGAATAAACTACCAATAAGTCCTTGTAACCTCTCCAAAATAATACAATAATCATAACCCAAGGCATAAATAACAACTACATAAATCAGAGCGTAAAGTCCTTTCATTTCATAACATTAACAATACAAAAGAGTTTAACATTAATAAATGCCCTTCAGACTTACACATTTCCAAGCCTTGACTTGGTTACAACAAAAGTGAGACTAACTCATACAATTTTAGCCCTAGGCTATACAAAAATACACAATCAAGATGAAGAAGCTCTTGCTCCCAAAAGTCCCTCCAAACTGCTGTCTTGGTGGAGGCGTACCATCATTACCTGAAAATATTTTTCCCAAATAGGGTGAGCCACAGCCTAGCAGGAATAATCTAATACAATATATGAGATTTAACAAAGGTATAAGTACAATATGCATAAACAATGCCCGTGATAAAACTTTCACATTTTTATATAGCCATAAGATCCAAATCCAATTCCATTCGATTCATTTCATCACATGAGCCATTTTCATCATTGTTAGGTTTTATTCTTGGCAATCCCGGTTGACAAGGATTTCTATAAGAAGTTGGTTTTCTTTCAAAACTAGGATTACTTTTGTTTTCTTTAAGAAGTTGGTTTTCTTTCAAAACTAGGATTACTTTTGTTTTCTATAAGTAGTTGGTTTTCTCCCAAAACTAAATTAATTCCTCAGATCTTCTTTTTGGTTCTTAAGGTTTATATCTGGGGATATTTTGTTAGTTTTCTTTGATATTTTATTGAGTATTCAACTCATGGCTTAAAGAGAGTACATCAAAGGTTTTGTTTGTTATATACAAGAGAGAGAGAGTTGTTCTTCGGTGGATTCTGAAAAATTCGAGAATGAAGCTTTGGTGGATTCTAGAGTGGCTCATCGTAAAGACAATTCCGAGGTGAAGACGGGGTTGGAAGAGGCACATAGAGGTTGGTTCAATTAGGCATGGATTCCCTAGGTAATTGAGAGTATACCTGTGTAATTCCTTTAAATTCTTAGTGGATTGTTTTGTGGCTGTTGCCCGTGATTTTTTAATCAAGTTGGAAGTGTCCAATTATGATTTTTCCACGTTAAAATCGTTGTGTTGATTTGTTTGATTGTTTGATTGGGATTGTTATATACTGCTTAAAATTGTTACATAATCACAAATCAACATCTAGGGGATTTCTAGATTTTTCAATTGGTATCAGAGTAGGTCGTTCTATTTTTTTAAAAAAAATTCTTTTAGAACGAGATCTTGTTTGATTTGTGATAATGGATTCAATTCGTGAGGGAAATTTTATGGTTCGACCACCCCTACTTGACGAATCCTCGGAGAGTGATGATGAAGAGCTTGAGCAAGCTTATGAAAAGTTGTATAAGGAGTCTCTTAACTTATTCAAATTAAATGACAAACTCACAAAGAAACTCAAAGCATGTGAAAGTGAGAATGTCAAACTTAAGGAGGAGATTTCCGAGGCCAGGATTGATGCCATCAAGATAGCTGATGATCGACAAGCTCTTTGTGCAAAACTATTGACTTGTGAGACAGAGAGGAATGAGCTACAGGAAACCCATGCCATGGATGAAGAAAAGATTGAATCTCTCGAGATGTCACAAGTTGCTTTAGAAGAACTATTGATCAAGAAAGAGGAAGAGCTCAAGTGTGCTATGGCTACCATTGGTCTTTGGAACAAAGGATCAAAGACTTTGGAGGATATCATTGGGTCTCAACAAATGAGTTGTGACAAGAGTGGCATTGGCTTTGGTGATAACAAAGAGCAAAAACAGAGTGCATCTACATCTCATGATACAAGAACTCAAGGAAAAAGAGAACAAAAAATTCAACATGAGGATGGACTTCTCAAACTTCCTAGAGTTGGTAAGGTAAAAGAAAAAAAGGTACAACCTGTACATCCTATTTTTATTTGTCATCATTGTGGTATGCATGGTCATATTCGCCCTTATTGTTATGAATTGTATGGGAGAATGTCTCATAGAGATGGAAGAAATTCTAATATCTCAAAGGGTAGGAGACACTTCATTGATCATAAGGAGGTTAAGGGTCATAATAAACCTTGCTATTTTGATTTGCTTGAGACCAAACATGAACAGAAGTTGTGTTTACCTAGACCTAGGAATAGGAAGTTAAAAACCATGTCAAGACGGGTTCTCATTAAAGAGGAAGGGAACCATAACGTCAAGACACTACCCAAAAACTGCAAAATTCTCACAACTTTGTTTATACTAAAGTGGTTTGGGTGGAGAAAACTTGACTTGTGTTAATTTGTTTATTTGTTTTAGTTTTTGGGTTCTGTGTGTTTTTTTTTAATGAGAAAAAAATGTGTGCTTGTTCGTTTTCTGACATGTTTTGTTTTCTAAAAAAATAAAAAATAAAAAAAATGTGTGCATGTTCGTTTTTTGTCTTGCTTTGGTTAAGAAAAAAATGAAAAAAAAAAAAATCCAAAAAGATTTTCTTAGTATGGTTTTGCAAACTTGAATTTTATTTTTGAGTGGTCCTTGGTGCATATTGGAATTGATAAGAATATCCATTACATGTTGATATGTGTGTGCTTTCTATGGTCCTTACTCATTTTGGAGTGTGTGTTTTTTGATTAGTATGTCTCATTCTGTACACACTCTTGGATTGGCAAATTTTGGAGTCTTCATCTTAGTGATCATTTTTTTTTCTATGGACTTGTGGCATTGTATCTTTTGCTTTTCTAGAGGAATTGACCTATACTAGCATATCATAGGTGATGTTGAGTCTCTTAACCACCTTCCATCTTTTTGCACCTCCACGGCTTTCCCCTCTATTCTTTGTAGTCCAGGCATGAGGAAAAGGCTACCTCAGAGTCACCAACCAGGCCATCCTTATTATATCCATGCTTCTCTAGTTCGGTTTCCATACTCTTGAGCGTGTCAGCCGCCAATGAATGTGCAAAAGAAGAAAAAATGTGCAAAAGAAAAAAAAAGATGTGCAAAAGAAAGAAAAGAAAAGAAAAAGATGTGAAAAAAAAAAAATAAATAAATAAAGGATTCATTGATTGAGGGGGAGCCTCCGCCTTTATTCACCAAATACCCCTTAATTCCTAGTGGTTTGACTTTTCTTAGTTGTGCTTAGATTCTCTTGTCAGAGGTCCAGCTTTCATATCACTACTAGGATTTGAATCTTGTGTTTGTCGAACTCCAAGAGTCACACACACACTTTTATCATGGGATCTATGCTTTTCACATATTGCATCACTTTCTTTTATGAGGAATTTTCTAAAGGTTGTGCACATTGTGTTTTCAAGTAATTGTGCTTCTTGGATAATCTTGTGTGTTTCAATGTACAAATCTGAAATTTCTTGCTTGCTCCACCATATTATTTTTGTCGTTTTTTTTTCTTGTTCATTGTTTTTAGTGAGGGGGAGTTTGGTTTATCATTGCAAGAGTTTGTTAGCATGAACACTTTGTTTTGTTTGGTACGGGAGATTGACATTAGTTGGTTTGCATGTTGCTTTGCATTGGCTTTTTTATTGTTTGAGTTTCCTTTGTCAATTCGTGACAAAAAGGTGTTGTTCATGTTTTCATGCTACATGTTCTTAATATCTCCAAATCGCATCTATTCATGTTTTCCATCTCATGCTTCAAGATAATCTTGTCATATGTTTATTATTTTTTTTCATATACTCTTGTGGCATTAATAGTTGTTTTGGAGATTGTGGCACTAATAACTGTTTTGCAGATCATGACCTTGAGATAGAAGTTGGCTTTTGTTGGCTGTTATGGGTTGGGGTGATTAGGATTTTATTTGTTAGGTGTGTTTTGTCACGGCATTGCCAAAGGGTGAGATTGTTAGGTTTTATTCTTGACAATCCCGGTTGACAAGGATTTCTATAAGAAGTTGATTTTCTTTCAAAACTAGAATTACTTTTGTTTTCTTTAAAAAGTTGGTTTTCTTTCAAAACTAGGATTACTTTTGTTTTCTATAAGTAGTTGGTTTTCTCCCAAAACTAAATTAATTCCTCCAGATCTTCTTTTTGGTTCTTAAGGTTTATATCTGGGGATATTTTGTTAGTTTTCTTTGATGTTTTATTGAGTATTCAACTCATGGTTTAAAGAGAGTACATCAAAGGTTTTGTTTGTTATATACAAGAGAGAAAGAGTTATTCTTCGGTGGATTCTGAAGAATTCGAGCCTGAAGCTTTGGTGGATTCTGGAGTGGCTCATCGTAAAGACAATTCCGAGGTGAAGACGGGGTTGGAAGAGGCACATAGAGGTTGGTTCAATTAGGCGTGGATTCGCTAGGTAATTGAGAGTATACCTGTGTAATTCCTTTAAATCTTCTTAGTGGATTGTTTTGTGGCTGTTACCCGTGATTTTTTAATCACAGTTGGAGGTGTCCAATTATGATTTTTCCACGTTAAAATTATTGTGTTGATTTGTCTTGATTGTTTAATTGGGATTGTTATATACTACTTAAAATTGTTACATAATCACAAATCAACATATAGGGGATTTCTAGATTTTTCAATCATATCTCGATAACCCAAATGAGACTACAACTCATTAGTTCTATATTCACATCATCAACATATAAACACTCCAAACTGCCATTTTATGAATATTTCGTCCGCGGATCGGCACCCATGTATAATTTCAATTTGCTATTTTACGGATATTTCGTTCGCGGGATTGACACCCATGTATAATTTCAGGACTTTTACCCAAGACACTCCAGCCAACTTAATTATAATGGAGTCCATCATCTTTCTCTTCCCAAACAATCATTCATACATATGCAATGTATTTAAACACATAATCAAACAATAGAGTACATCTCCTTTCTCCTCCCAAACAATCATACACATACAATGTATCTAACATGGTCATATTCAATGATAACCAGCAAGAGATTAGTTTCAATTTACCTAATCGTCATGCAATTTCTACAACAATCATGACTATCCTCCACTGATAGCCCAATACAGTTATTTCTAAACAGATATACAATTACATGGCAGATAGTTTATTCAAACATTTCTAAAGGTATGAGATAATACATATCAATTCCCATCATTTATATCACAAATCATCATATTTCACATTTCCAATGTCAATTCCAATTATTTATCCAAAATAACATTTTTGATCCCATTAGGGCAAATTCCTCTTTTTCCAAATATCAACCCATGTACCAAAATCAACCATTTTAACACAATATGGTCTCATATTCAAACCCCAAACCCACTTATTCTACATTCCTCAAAACCCCTCTTTTCATTTCATATCCCAAACCCTAGGTTGTCCATAATACCCCCAAGACCACCATTGTTACACAATATACAAATAATTAAGTTAAAAACCATAACAAAGTGTAAAAAATCCATACCTCAAAGACGAGCCAAGCAAGAGTGAAACTCCAAGAACACCGAAACCCATTTCTATTCAGATCAAAATGAAGATCTTGATACGCTCTACCTTTTTTTCAAAGGCACTAGAGTGAAAAGATCAACGGATCTAGATAAAATAGAAGAGAGAATGTGAGTTTAAAGAGAGAAACTCAAGATTTAGCTTTTTGGAAAGTTTTAGAGAGAGAGAGAGAGAGAAATGAAAAAGTGAACAAGAACATCACCTTCACGGACTATTATATACATAGTCTGCTCGAACGTGGAAAGTGACGCTCAAGCGTTAGACACAAAGTTCTGCTCGAGCGTGAAAAGTGGCGCTCAAGCGTGAGATACGCTCATCCAGAAGTTTTGCAGACGAAGGACCCCACTCAAGTGTGAGACTGGACGCTCGAGTGTCCAATGCACTCTCCCAATATTTACAAAACTGCAAAAATACTAAGAGTTGACAAATCCCACTCGAGCGCAAGAATGGCCGCTCGAGCAGAGGAGCAAAATTTGTAAAGCCCGCTTGAGCACAAGAACGCCCGCTCAAGCGGAAGAGCCAAAATCTGGGCATCACATGTTTGGAAAAACACGCAACCAACCTGTTCCAAACACACAACCACAACCTGATAACCAAAATAAATGAGAGACAAGGGAAACAAGATAGGAATCACTATTTAGAACTATACAACCCGAGTCCGGAACACAACAAGTGACGGGCCAAAATCGAAATCGCTATAGTCCTAATAGTTATACTTAACTCCCATCAAGTTCTATTGAAAATAAGTCTTGGTAAAATTGTCGCTAAAAATATATTTTTTTTTTTTACAATTTTTTACATACGTCGCTAAAAATTGACAATTAGTGACTTTTTTTTGTCATGATTTTTATAAATTGTCTCTAAAACTTACAATCAGTGACATTTTTTTATGACAATTTTTTCATATGGCCTATTAGACAATAAGTTCACTTATTAGCACTTACATGTAAATACCCCTTTTTTAAAAACTCTCTCTCTCTCTCTCTCTCTCTCTCTCTAAATGTAATTTTAAAAATTGTGAATCTAATAAATAAATAACTCAAAATTTATCTTCAACCAAACTACATAGCTCGAATTGAAGACCTTCGAATGGCCCGAATGAGTTAGCAAGGCTGCTTCTAGTCTTTGGCACAATTACCCAAACCTGAGTACAATCACACATTTGCAAAACCCTCAAACTTTTTTTCTTCAATGCCTTTAATGGTTGCCCCATAACCTAACCCCTCTATCATTGTATATGCATGGGTTGATGTTTTAGCCTTCTGGGTCTCTCTCTTTTTGGTCAGTGAAGATTACCCACAAAGCCCTTCAAAAAATTTGTAGATTTTTTCTTTTGGGTGTGTGATGGTTTTAGGTATTTAAGGTTCTGTAAAGCTTTTGTTTTCTTAGATACCCATTGAGAAAATATTTTCTATTTTGACATTTTTTTTTTTTTTTCTTTTTTTTTTTTTTCTCCTGGGCTTGTTATGATATGCTTGTAATGTTCAAAATTTTGATTTGGATATTTCACAAAGCTTGAGTTTGTTGGGTCTTTAAATTCTCACTTGATGTTTCAACCATTTGGGTCTGTTTCTTTTTTGCTTGTTGAAAACATTTAGAAAACAAATTGGAGATTAGTGTTTCAAAATAATTGGGGCAAATTGGGACATCATCACTGTGTATTTGGTGATTCAATAGAAGGTTTAAGGTTGAAGATTTGACATTCGAAGGAAATTTCTTGATTCAGTAATGGTTACTTGTTTCCGACATCGTTAGCGTACGAGAGGAGTTGGCTCCAATATGAGAGGAGTTTTTCCGGTGTCGTTTTGTTTTGGAGAGGAATCGACTCCAATATAAGAGGTGTTTCTCTACACTTTCACAGAGACGAGAGGGATGAGGGATGAGCGAGAGGGTTTTGAAGAAACGATTACGTTTGGGTCTGAGAAAGAGAGATAGAGAGGAGAGAAAACATTGCGCTCGAGTCCAAAAGAGGGAGACAGATTGCTAACACATTCAGGCCATTTGGGAGGCCTTTATTCGAGCTATAAATCTTTACTCTATAAATATACAGTAATGTTTCGTAGCTCGAAATACATTGGATCGAGTGGCTCGAATACCCAAAACGATGTCGTTTTGGGCAATTTTTTTTTTTCTTTCTTTCTTTCTTTCTTCTTTCTTCTTTCCGCCTCTCTTTTCTCTCTCAAACGTTGAGCTCCTTCAATCGTCTTCTCTAGACCCATATCTCGATTTTTTGAGAAACTCAGATCCATTGCTATGGTGCTTTGTGGTATTAGAGTTTGGAATAACCTGCAAAGAAAAGACTCCATTGTCTGGACCCACCAAGGTCTCCAAACCCACAGCCCTAAAATCCATCATGTTATTTCCACCAATCTGCAGAGCTGTACAAAGCAAGAGTTCATGAGAGAGAGGGAGAGTTACACCATGAGAGGGAAGAATTTGGTTTTGATTTTGTTTTTGTTTTTGTTTTAATTTTGATTCTGTGGGTTTGGTTTTGGTTTTGGTTTTGATTTTGGGATTGATTTTAGATTTTGATTTTGATTTTGGGTTTGGTTGGGATTCAGAGAATAAGAAAGTTTTGATGAGGTATTTGTAGAAAATGGGATTCGAGATGGGAGTTGATATTGTGGTGGTGGAGTGAGTCTGAAGAAGAGAAAATACAAAAGAAGAAGAAGAAGAAGAAGAAGAGAAGACACAAGGAATGGGGGAAAGGGGGGAGAGAGAGAGAGAGAGAGAGAGAGAGGAAAGTTGGGCCATTCGAGCCTCGAAATAGTCGAGCTACTTAGCGGGATTGATAAATATATGGTACACATATCCTCTCTCTCTCTCACTCCCTCTCTCCAAAATTGATTCCATAACTTGTAAAACATCTTCAAATTCCTAGAGATAATTTTAGATTGTACCCAAAGCCCTTATTCAAACAACTCCAATCGGATAAAAGTTGAGAAAATCAATATTATAAAAAATGAGATTTTTATCACGCATCAGTAGTTACATAATTTTTGAATAATATATTGGAAGTGTTTTTACGAATACCAATAAAGGTCAAAATTGTAGATATGGTTCATGATGAAAATCATAAAATACCAACACCAAATAGACCAAAAATAAGATAAAATAAAATAAGTTTTAAGAATAATTGCTAGCAACACATTTTCTATGAATGACAATCAAAAAATTTAGCTTGAGTACACAGTATATGTCTTGTCGTAATATATTAGGAGGAGAGAAAATTGAATCGATAATTAATTAAAACAAATAAAATATCTAAAAAAATGTTAAAACTTGCTTAATAACTGCATTTTTTGTTTGATTTTTCAATGACTTTTACTATTACTGTTGAAAATAATAAAACTAAATCCATAATTTCCTTATACGAAATCAACATCATGGGGAGAACTAAATGGGCATGAAGGTTATGCCAATAGAGCCTCTAAAAATATAAAAATCACCAATTCACATACAAATGACTATGAGTTGTATCAAGGAAATTCACTAATAGAAGAATAAAAAGAATTCCAATAAAATCATACAAAGAATGAAATTTTCACGAGACAGTCAATCTAACAGAGTAAAATTATGAGACTTTGGCATCTTAGTATCTCCTCAAACGTCTGCATTTTAGTATCACCATGAATGTTTTAATAGATCTAAATGTATACATAAACTTTTATAATTTTATAGGTGTTCATAAACACAAAGACAATTAATACCTATATATAGTGAAAGGATATGATGTATGTGAGTTTAGATTAGTGAGAGAGAGGAGAGATTTTTGAAAAGAGAAAATATTAGGAGAGAGATAGAAATTTATAATTTAAAATTTGTTTACATAATTATGAGGTGATTATGAGAATAAATTTGAGGAATTTGTAATTCCAAATTTTGTTAGCATAATATTGGGTATTGATTTTGTAAATTAAAAAAAATTAGAATTGGGATGAAATTTTTGATATAGATAAATATAGAATAATACCATAACAACCGTGTACTTTTATACACAATTTTTTGAATATTTCCATATGGAATAATTGTTGGAAAATAATCGGTTTTCGGTAACTTTAATTCGAAATTAAAGTGAGACTCAACCGCCGGTTGAGGTGGGTCTAAGTGGTTTTATATTCTTTTAAGTGAGAAAGTTGCAATACAAAAATAATGAGCCGAAACCATTGAGTTATAAATGAGAATTGTCTCATAAAGTGGGCATCAATAAATTTGGGCTTAGATTTGGACTTAGTCTTAGTTTGGACTAGGCCTAGGCTTGTGCTTGTGCTTGTGCATATGCTGGTCTTGGACTTGGACTTGGACTTGGGCTTAATCTTGAGCTTGGGCTAAGCTATGTTCTGTTGGGCTTAACTTGTGTATGTGTTTGAGAATTGGGCTTGAATTGTGTTGTGACCCAACATTAGTATCCATTTTGTGGCCCATCTAGTTGGTTTATTCAACCATCATTATATACATATTTATTTGTATATTTTAAGCACATGGGAGGTTTAGACCTTCATAACTCTCATCTTTTGATGATGGAGTTGATGACTATATTAGTGGCCATAGGTTTTCAACCTTGTAACTCTAGCCCTAATGGCTAGAGTTGATTGCTAAAGTTGATGGCCTTAGTTAATGGCATTTGATAGCCCTATTGATGTATAACCTTCATGGCTAGGGATTCCCCTACTTGTATAAATAGAGGCCTTTCCCCTCCAACTTGGAAAAATAATTTTGGAGAGATTTTTTATGGAAAATGGAGATGGTATTTTGAGATAAAAAGTCGGAGATGTTTTTTTTTTCCACCAAAGAAAATTTTTCCTATCTTCTTTTGCTAACCCTTCTTTGGTTCTTGTTAGAGAGAGTGCAACCATTGTCAAGTTCGCCGAAGCTATTCAGAAGGTGCTTCTGCATTAGTTGGTTTCGACTGTCATATCTTGGGAGACAGATGTCGGCATATCTTTAGCATCCATCAGGAGGCGGTGAATCTACTTTAAGGACACTGTGGTATCACACAGGCTTTAGTTTGCATGTCTTATCTTTTGTTCTTCAAACTTTTACATTTAAGCCTTGGGATGCAAGTGTATGAAAGCCGATGAGATAGTCTTGTTATCGAAGGATACTAGCAAAGAGAAGGCCTGGATTGCTTTGATACGTGATCACCAATTATGGAGAGTGTGATCGCAATTAAGCGAAGTCTGTAGATACATCAAGATGGTTGTTTAGATAGCTTTCCTATTTGAAGATTTAGTTTAATAAATCTTTCTAGAACAACCTAAAGGATTTGTTGGTTCCAGGACGAAAGATTGTAAACTTGAGAATCATTTTATGATTTGAAATAAGCACCGGCATAAGAAATTTGACTACACTATGTTGTCAAGTGGGTTTTAAATAAACACGTATTGACAAATGTTTGGATGTCAAAGACACCAACAAATAGATATGTCATTTTGTGTCTATACGATTGTAATTATAAGAAGATGTTTAAAATTACCAATAAGTTATTAAACTCTAAGTTTGACATGAAAGATATGGCCTTGCAGATGTGATTCTGGGTATGAAGATTACTAGAACATCTAGTAGTATTATACTTTCTTAGTCTCATTATGTTGATAAGATACTTGAGAAATTTAGTAAATCAAATACAAGTGTGTCGAGGACACCAGTAGACTTGAGTCTACATTTAGCCGAGAATAATGGTGAGAGTGTATTTCAACTAGAACATTCTCGGGTCATTGGAAGTTTAAAGTATCTAATGAGGTGTATAAGGTCACTACTTAATAAGTAGTCTAAGTAGATACACGAATAATCCCAATGCTTATCTTTACAAGGCGTTTGTGTAGGTACTGACGTACTTACGATGAAGTTGGGATTATGGATTGTATAACACTTCATATCCAGTTGTACTTGAAGGGTACAAAAGCGCTTACTGGATATTTGATATAAAGCCTACAAATTCATCAATGGATATTTTTTCTCTAATTGGAGCTGTAACTGTGTCTTGGAAATCTTCCAAGCAGATGTGTATCATGAGATCAATGATGGAATCAGAATTCAGTGCTTTAGATAAAGCTACTAAAATAGCTAAATGACTTTGCTATTTTCTTAAGGATATTCCATGTTGATTAAAACTTGTGCTAGCAATTTTGTATACTTTGCGACAACCAATCAAGTATTGGTAAGGCACAGAGTAATACGTATAATGGAAGGTCTAGACATTTTCCTCAAAGACATAATTCCATACAATGACTATTCTCGTGTGTTGTGACTATAGGCTATATATAGTTTAAGGACAATATTACGGATCTGTTAACCTAAAGGTTAAATCAAGAGTTAGTAAGAAGTCGTCAAGATGAATGGGTTAAGGCCTTTAGCAAATGTTACTGGAATGGAAAACCTAACCTAGTTGACTGGAGATCTCAAGATATAGGTTCAAAGGGACAACCTAATTGCGAGTAACGAATGAGTCATTGTGGAGATAAATCCTCTTGCCCATTCCTTTATACAGTGATACATTGTGAGGTGGAAGGTTAAGCTGATGCTTTTAATGACCTAAGTGTTGTGAATAGTCAACCGTGGTATAGCGAGATACCTTATGTAGGCACCTATATGAGTGCAAAGTGGGGCCGCTTCTTTAAGAATTGACAAGGCTAAGTTCTTTAAAAACACTCACTGAACCAGGCTAGTGTTCTAAGGCCAAACCAAACATACCAGTGAGAACAAAAATAATGGTTGAAGTAACTCCTGTGTGCGGTCTATTGTCTTAATTTACACAAATGGCAGAACAATTTAAGACATTACGTTCACTAGCTAGTAAATTCGACAGGCTTTCACTACGAAAGGTTCAAGGCCAACAACTACCTTTACTAATGCAGGGTTATTCTATGTGCTCTCTCTCCGAGTCTTTGTTGTTAAGCGTTATTCGTTTTTCTTTTATTTGGCCAATTTTATTCATGTGGGAGATTGTTGGAAAATAATCGGTTTTCGGCAACTTTAATTCGAAATTAAAGTGAGACCCAACCGCCGGTTAAGGTGGGTCTAAGTGATTTTGTATTCTCTTAAGTGAGAAGGTTGTAATACAAAAATAATAAGCCGAAACCATTGAGTTATGATTGAGAATTGTCTCATAAAGTGGGCATCAATAAAGTTGGGCTTAGATTTGGACTTAGTCTTAGTTTAGACTGGGAATAGGCTTGTGCTTGTGCATATACTGGGCTTGGGCTTGGGCTTGGGCTTAGACTTGGACTTGGGTTTAATCTTGAACTTCGGCTAAGCTATGTTGTGTTGGGCTTAGCTTGTGCATATGTTTGGGAATTGGGCTTGAATCGGGTTGTGACCCAACATTAGTATCCATTTTGTGACCCATCTAGTTGGTTTATTCAACCATCATTATATACATATTTATTCGTATATTTTAAGCACATGGTAGGTTTAAACCTTTATAACTCTCATCTTTTGATGATGGGGTTGATGACCATATTAGTGGCCATAGGTTTTCAACCTTTGTAACTCTAGCCCTAATGGCTAGAGTTGATGGCCTTAGTTAATGGCATTTGATGCCCTATTGATGTATAGCCTTCATGGCTAGAAATTCCCTTACTTGTATAAATAGAGGCCTTCCCCCTCAAACTTGGAAGAATAATTTTGGAGAGATTTTTGATGGAAAATAGAGATAGTATTTTGAGATAAAAAGTTGAAGATATTTTTTTTCCACCAAAGAAAATTTTTCCTATCTTCTTTTGCTAGCCCCTTATTTGGTTCTTGTTAGAGAGAGTGCAACCATTATTAAGTTCATCGAAGTATTCAGAAGGTGCTTCTGCATTAGTTGGTTTCGACCATCATATCTTGTGAGACAGACGCCAGCATACCTCTAGCATCTATCGGGAGGCGGTGAATTTATTTTAAGGATACTGTGGTATCACACAGGTTTTGGTTTGAATGTCTTATCTTTTGTTCTTCAAACTTTTACACTTAAACTATTTCTTGCATCTTATTTGATATGTTCATGGGAATCCATCTTATAATATGTTCCATGATGTAATCTAGTTTATTTATGTATTTTTAGTTATATAGTTTATTTTGTATTCAATTCTTTAATAATAAACAAATTATTTTGTCATTTTTATTTATTTTATTTTATATATTTTTCTTATATTTTTATGGAAAAATACCAACAATATTTAGAGTTTTTTATTTATTAAATAAGAGTTGGCCAATAGAATTTTTTCAATTATTTAAAATAAAATACAAATTAAAAAATTTAGATTGAGATATTAGAACTTTCACAATACTTCTCGTTAGAAACTATTTTTCGTAATATATAGTGTAGTATAGATTAGAGCTTATATTGAAAAAGTCTTTCTAGTAAATGGTTTAGATATGTCTAATTCAAAAGCAATGGCTAAGATCAATTTTCAAAAATGTCTCTTACAAGTTGCAACTATGTTCAACCGTCCAGATTTATCTAATTCCTGCCTAATCTCTCTGTACTTACCTACCCCTATTGCACTATGTTACATCACCCTCGCTATCGGTAAGGATGGACAAATATCAAGTCAGGTCAGGCTAGTTTGCACTGCTACCAGTAAGGATGGATAAATATTGGGTTAGGTTAGGCTGAGTTTGCATTGTATATTAAAAGGATATGTATTACTTTTTTTTATTCTAAAATATTAGTTTTTTTTAGAGAGTCTAATTTTTTTTAATAGTACAATTATTGTACTTTAAATTTTTTTTTTTCTAAAATTACCCTTTGATAATATATTTTTTGAGAATATCAATTGTCATAATTATATTTTTTGTGTTATTAATAAATTTAAAAGAATGATAAAATAGAAAATTCATATTATTTTAGTCTTTAATTTTTAAAAAGAGATTAATATTTTGAGATAATAAAAAATTGAATAGAAGACTAATATTTTAAGACGAAGGAAGTATTCCAAATTCGACTTGACTTGATATCGTCCCAAGTCCGATCTTATAAAAAATTTAAATACCAAACTCATCTACTTAACCTAATAGATATGATTTATTAATTTATTTTTGTCTTGAATTGATATTAAATTATTTAAATCATTTTATTTATTAAATTTAGAACATTAACAAAATTCAATAATAAAATAAAATATGATTTTTAATAAATATTTTAATTTAAACCCTAAGGAAGTGTGTATATTTTTTTGTCTTTTATATTTTTTTAACTATCATTACATAAAATGTGACTATTGTTTTTACAACAATGATTGAGACTCTTTTTTTGAGATCCCCACAACTCCCTTTAAATCTCAACCATTGATGATTTGAGCCCCACATACATGAGTGGGTCCACACATACATCAATGGTTGAGATCCAAAAGAGATTGTGGGAGTCTCCAAAAAAAAAGGGAGTCCAAAGCATTTTTCTTGTTTTTATTAAGGGTGGGGCAATAAAATCTTTTCACTTCTAATCTTATGGGATTGGATTATGAGGTATTTGATAATATGATTCAGCACTTAAAATTAAATTGATTAAGTGATAATCAATCAAGCCCGTTTGATAATTATAATTGATATCACTTAAAAATTTAAGTGTCTCTTAAAATGTAAACTAAAATTTTAAAAAAATTACATCATATAAAACTTACTTAATTCTAAATGAATTTATAAATATTAAACATAAATATCGATATACCCTATTATAAACTCACTGCCACTACCGCGATCACCACCACTACCTCCACCATCATCACCACCACCACCACGACCATCATGCCACCACTACCACTACCACCACGCTACCGTCATCCCTACCATTACCACCATCACAACCATCACTATCATGTCACCACCACCATGCCACCGCTACCACCAACGCCGCCGCCTCCACCATTATGTCGTTGCCGTCATTACCACCACCACTACCATCACCTTCATCACCATTGTTATTATTGTCATGAACATCACCATTATTTTACTGCTACTATCATCCCTACCAACACTACCATGCCACTGCCACTGCCACTGCCACTGCCACTACTACCACTACCACCACCACTACCAACACCACCACCACCACCACAATCAGAATATAAAAATTAAAATGTACAATTTAAAAATAATAAATTTTAAATTTTATCTTACACATACCAAACAACTTATTTTTAATTCAACACTTAATTTTTATCAAATAATTTTTTAACTTAAAAAATTTAATATTTAATATTTAATTTTCAATTTTATTAATCACCACCTTAGTAAACTCAAGTTTTTACTCCCAATCCTACGAGACTCTTCAGAGTCCTATAACATTATTCCAAAGCAAACATGATTTATGTGAAGCTCGTTGGATTATTAGTTGAATGTTATCAATGCCTTGCATTAAAACAAACATTATACTATACTACATTATATATGGGAAATTTTATGGTGCACACCCTCTCTAGTGTGTATATCATATGCAATTTTAGTTATGATATTTGAGTCAATGGTTATGACTTACCTATTGTGTTATTAGTTATGACATATTATTGTGGGGATATATTTTCTGAGTACCAACACGTGGCAAGGTGACGCCGACGTGTCAGCCGAGGTGCCACGTGTTTTGGTCGTTGTGCCGAGGTCATCTCGGCTAGGCCGAGGTTGCCTCCGAAGATATCGGAATCCGAGAAAAGCGGATAAGGGACAAGAGTCCTGGAATGAAGAGGGAACTCAACCTAGATATGGACAAGAGTCCTAGATTGGGAAAAGACTTCAGTTTGGGTAAAGATAAGACTCTTAGGGAGTTTATCCTGATCCCACTGGGAGTCCCAGATTAGTAGTAATCCAAAGTCCATTAGGGCCAGGCTCCTATTGGGACTAGGATTGTATTGGTTATAAAAGAGAGGCACCCCCATGGGTCTAAGGTATGCTTTTTGATACTCAAGCTTGTGAGTTGAATAGTTGATTTATCTTTTAGAGATATTGAGTACTGACTTGATCGTCGGAGTACTCCCGGGTGGCGAACCACCGTGGAATTCTTCTCTTTCTGTTGCAGGTTATCTAGAAGCCATCTATTCTGCCGGTGCTCACCAGCTGAATCACTAAGGAGGGCAGTGTGATCAGAAAATCACTCACACAATTTGGCGCCGTCTGTGGGAACGAAAGGAGAATAGATGGCCACCACTGTACAAGATCAACGTGTCGGAAACGACTAGTTTAGCAAGGATGGAGAATATGCCGACATAAACGGAATGAAGACCCTTCCAGAAGGGATACAAAGATAGGGGGCACGAGTGCTCCCAAGAAGATAACATTCAAAGAGCTCAACCTGAATGAACAGATCCAAGATTCCAGAAGACATGATCTCGGCCTAGATGAGTAGGCCCGAGAAAAGAAGAGCTCAACCTGAATGAGCAGATCCAAGATCCCAGAAGACAAGAGCTCGACACTTAAACCCGAGAAGAGAAGAGCTCAGTGAGCAAATCTCAGATCCCAGAAGATAAAAAAGAAACACACAAGATCAGACTGAAGTTAGCCAAGATGAAGACCTGTTGTAAAGTCCACAAAGGAGTATGGGGAAGCTATGTAGGGGGCAGACCCCTTGCCTACAAGGATTCTAGTGACCCTACGAACAAAAAGATGCAGAGGCTTATAAAAAACATGAGAAAAGAAACGGCTCGCCGAAGCGAGGCCGAGGTAACAATGGATCCAGCAAGCAAGAGTCAAAGATACAAAGTCTACCATTTGTTGAAATTCTGAGAGAATTTACAAGTTGGTCAGACCGATACAAAGTCTACCACTTGTTGAAATTTGTAGCAATTTACAAGTTGGTCAGACTGATACAAAGTCTACCACTTGTTGAAATTCTGAGAGAATTTACAAGTTGGTCAGACCGATACAAAGTCTACCACTTGTTGAAATTCGGAGAGAATTTACAAGTTGGTCAGACCGATACAAAGTCTACCACTTGTTGAAATGTGTAGCAATTTACAAGTTGGTCAGGCCGATACAAAGTTTACCACTTGTTGAAATTTGTAGCAATTTACAAGTTGGTCAAACCGATACAAAGCTTACCACTTGTTGAAATTTGTAGCAATTTACAAGTTGAAGGTAAGCCGAGATGGTTCCTTAACTTCACTTGTTGAAATTCGTAGCAATTTACAAGTTAAAGTTAAGCCAAGATATCTATTTCTCTTCGCTTGTTGAAATTTGTAGCAATTTACAAGTCGAAGTGAAGCCGAGGTTATTGCTTACAGACTTATAGCAATCTACTGGTTGGATAAACCAAAGAAGATGTTTAACACTTGTTGAAATTTGTAGCAATTTACAAGTTGAAGTTAAGCCGACATATGATCATCCGTTGAAATTTGCAGCAATTTACAGGTTGAGGTAAAAGCTAAGTATATTGTTTAAACCCTTGTTGAAATTTGCAGCAATTTACAAGTAGATCATTGTTTAATACTTATTCTAACTTGAGAAAAGTTTACTGTATATGTTAATCCTCGTTGAAACTTGAGAAAAGTTTGCAGAGTTTACATTGAAAAGTATATGTTTTATACTTGTTGAAATTTATGAAAAGATTGCAGGTCAGTATCTTGCCGAAGTAAAACTTGCAGTTATTATACCCGAGGTATGTAACCCCGAGAAGATTGTGCAAAGGAAGAATTATGTAAATTATGCAAAATATTCTAAGTATAGAATCATGCAAAGGCAGTCAAAAAAAGACAAAGGCACAAGCATTCAGAGAAGGAAAGTTAAATTAGACATTCAAGAACAAGGAGGCACATCGGCCATATGCAGAGCTTACATTACAAGAAGGTACAAAAGTACAAGCGACGAAAAAGGAAAAACCTCAAAAACCGAGATGACGTTTAACCGAAGTTAAACTGAGATGATGCTTAATCGAAGTTAAGCCGAGATGATGCTTAAACCGAAGTTTAGCCGAGATGATGTTTAACCGAAGTTAAAACGAATGATGTTAACACTTGTTGAAATTCTGAGAGAATTTACAAGTTAAAGAGTGCACAAAGTTAAATGTCGGCAAAAGATTCGCCGGAGTCAAACGTCGTTTTGATTAGAACAGAACCACTAAGTGCACGCCAGAAGTGGTGACCAGAATTGTGAAAGGAATAAATGCTTCAAGAAACAGCGATGATAGTTTGCAAAGGCCAAGAGAAAGAGGGTCTAAAGGGGGCGAATTAAATACCAGAAGTTTTAATACATCGGCGAAAGAAGAACACATCAGGTCTGTGACTACGGCACGAAGCCAACTTCCCTAAAGTGATCCTAAGTGCAACTTATGTTCACATTAGGGGGCAGGGAGAAGATGCAGGGGAAGGAATGATAATTAAGGAGCAAGGAATGTTTACACTTGTTGAAATTTTTGAGCAAATTACAAGATGAGTTAACCAAAGATTATGAAGTCTACCACTTGTTGAAATTTAAAACAATTTACAAGTTTGGTATAGCCGAGATAACACTGAAAGATGTTTCCGAGATATGATCATCCGAGATGACCAACTAGCTTGTTAAAGAACTGAGAAGGTTGGCAAGTACAAAAATGAAGACCTTAAAGAACTAGGGACTGAAAGCCAGAACGTCGGACTAATCTACTTCGACGGACAACAATGGTTCAGCCTCGGCAGTCAGTTGGAGGAGCTTCTCTACCGCTACCTCGGCATCAATTTCAAGAAAGCAAACTACTCGGCATCAGCGGTAGGTTGTGTCTCACCCCCAGAAGACAGTTGGAAAGAACTTCTCAGCAGCCTTCTTAGCCATGAGCTCAGCATCAACCTCCTGAAGAGTTTGATCAAAGCTTTTCTCGGCGATTGGCACCTCGGAGTTTTGAAAGCAAGAATCTAGGAAAAGACACAGAAAACAGAAACAAGAATGTAATTCGTAAATCAGAAATGGTGATGAAGCTATCATGAAATTAAAACAAAAAGATTGCACAGGTGTGTCAAGCCAAGAATAGTGGCAGAAATCAACAGATATGTGAACAGTATGTATTCAAGAAGATGATTTGGAAACAACGGGTAAAACAGCAATGGTGATTAACAATGAAGCAGAACTTCTTGGAAAGCAACAAGAAATAAAACCAGGAGGAACAGTGGCTTACCAGAAAGAAGGAAACCGGAAAGAGAATTGCCGAAGTCTGACGACGGATGCGAAAGTGACAGAATGACGTAAGCTTCACCAGAGGAGAGGAGCGAAGACAGTTACAGAAAAGTTGGAACAATGACGTATTTAAGCAAAAGAGCTAGAAAGAGAAAAAGCCAGAGGATTGAATGAAAAAAGAGAAAAATCAGAGTCAAGAAGACAACAAAGTTCAAGAATAAAGCCAAAGTACACAGGCACTAAGTAAGTATGTGAAGAACAAGAAAGTAAATGACCCAGACACGATGCTAGCAACAGAAAGCGGATATCGCAAGAACAGTGCCAGGCATTCGAACAATTCAAAACTTGAAAAAAGACGAAAATAGAAGACAACAGAGGGCAAGTAAACAGATTCAGAAGAGTTATGAAAGATTGATCTTAATAAAAGAGTTTATGAACCTACCAAGAGAAATGAACGCCGATATGAAGATTGCCGGAGTCAAATAGATGACTGGAAGTCAGGAACCCACCAAAGAGTGTGAGTAAAGCAGTTGCAAAGCTTTTTGGAGTTTACGAATTGATGGAACCATAAACCTCGGCTAGGAGGTGCGATCTCAAGTAGCCTGGAAGGCATGAATCTTGATACTTGACACAAGTGGACAGTAAGGTCCGGGGAACTTTGAGGTCGGCGAGTTTTATCTCGGACAGAGGGGCACAGATGAACGAACAATGTAGGTTCCATCACCTCAGAATGCCGAGGTAATAGAACCTAGGGGGCAGTTGTGGGGATATATTTTCTGAGTACCAACACGTGGCAAGGTGACGTCGACGTGTCAGCCGAGGTGCCACGTGTTTTGGTCGTTGTGCCGAGGTCATCTCGGTTAGGCCGAGGTTGCCTCCGAAGATATCGGAATCCGAGAAAAGTGGATAAGGGACAAGAGTCATGGAATGAAGAGGGAACTCAACCTGGATATGGACAAGAGTCCTAGATTGGGAAAAGACTTCAGTTTGGGTAAAGATAAGACTCTTAGGGAGTTTATCCTGATCCCACTGGGAGTCCCAGATTAGTAGTAATCCAAAGTCCATTAGGCCCAGGCTCCTATTGGGACTAGGATTGTATTGGCTATAAAAGAGAGGCACCCCCATGGGTCTAAGGTATGCTTTTTGATACTCAAGCTTGTGAGTTGAATAGTTGATTTATCTTTTAGAGATATTGAGTACTGACTTGATCGTCGGAGTACCCTCGGGTGGCGAACCACCGTGGGATTCTTCTCTTTCTGTTGCAGGTTATCTAGAAGCCATCTATTCTGCCGGTGCTCACCAGCTGAATCACTAAGGAGGGCAGTGTGATCAGAAAATCACTCACACAATTTGTTGTGGGGATATATTTTCTAAGTACCAACACGTGGCAAGGTGACGCCGACGTGTCAGCCGAGGTGCCACGTGTTTTGGTCGTTGTGCCGAGGTCATCTCGGCTAGGCCGAGGTTGCCTCCGAAGATATCGGAATCCGAGAAAAGCGGATAAGGGACAAGAGTCCTGGAATGAAGAAGGAACTCAACCTGGATATGGACAAGAGTCCTAGATTGGGAAAAGACTTCAGTTTGGGTAAAGATAAGACTCTTAGGGAGTTTATCCTGATCCCACTGGGAGTCCCAGATTAGTAGTAATCCAAAGTCCATTAGGGCCAAGCTCCTATTGGGACTAGGATTGTATTGGCTATAAAAGAGAGGCACCCCCATGGGTCTAAGGTATGCTTTTTGATACTCAAGCTTATGAGTTGAATAGTTGATTTATCTTTTAGAGATATTGAGTACTGACTTGATCGTCGGAGTACCCCCGGGTGGCGAACCACCGTGGGATTCTTCTCTTTCTGTTGCAGGTTATCTAGAAGCCATCTATTCTGCCGGTGCTCACCAGCTGAATCACTAAGGAGGGCAGTGTGATCAGAAAATCACTCACACAATTATGATATTAGTTACGATAAAATTTTGGTTATGATTCAAAAGTTGTTTGGTTATACCTAATGTGATTTATAACTTAATTTTTTTTAGTTATTACTCTCATAGTATTTAGTTATATTATTTATGATAATCAAACTCACAAATGACATAACTTACATATGATACACACATATTATTTAATCAACATGAATTATCACATTTTTTTCCCATTCCTAAATTGCTTATATGTGTATAATTATTTCAAATTTTAAATAACTATTTAAATATGAGTATATTTTTTAGGGAAAAGTACACTTTACCCCTTTTAATTATTATCATTTTTTACTTTATCTATTCAAATTAAAATTAATACAAGGTATCCCTTTCATCTTTTAAAATTTTTTAATCTAACTCTTATGTCTCCATTTTGTTAACATAATAGACGGAAAAGGAGTATGTAATGTGTACTGTACGAGTGGAAAATATTCGTCGCCCTCTATACTCCTTGCTACCAAGCTGGAATCGCTCCGATAGAACTCCATCTCGTTGTGAACAAACAAGGGTGAACTACCCAGCGGGTGGGTTGGTGGAAAACCCCTTTGACGGTCAAGTTAGCTTTCTTGGAAGAGAAGAGAGAATATAAAGCACTGTAGAAAGAGAGAGAGTGTGGCTAAAAGTTGCTTACCTTTCTGAATTTGCTCACGCCTCATTTTCTAGGCTAGCCATGCAGCCTCAGATTGTGTGCGCACTACCTCTATCGTCCTTTGCTGGACATGTGGCTGTACTGCCCTATCCATTCCTTACACGTGTATATGTAAATACTACTAAGCAATGTTGGCTAAACTACCAAACGGTATTGATACACATCCAAAGTGGTTTCCTCCGCATTGGTCCACGTGGAATACATAATCGTGCTATTACTTGGGATGCACCAAAGCTATTGCCTCTGAAAACATCCATGCCGAGCTACGCTAGGCCGGCCTTCGAGTCATAACCGCACTCAGTCAATGCTTCGGCGGCCTCTTCCAAGTCGGTTAGCCATAGGCGCGAAGTCAGTTATCTCGGCTGTGTAGCGCGGCGCGGCGCCACGCTACACCTAATCTAGTCAATCTTGTGACGTTGCCATGACCTCTACAATCGTGGTGCTAGAAGACGGTCGAGCCAGGAATAAGGCCTATGCTAAGGTAGCCCGGCCAAGACAGCCTGCCACAACAACAAACTTTGTACTAGCACAACTCAGCCCAATAATACATTCCATGTTCCTTTGGCACAACCCAACACCATATTCCATGTTGGAATAGCTTGGCCCACTGTTCGGCACAAGTTTTTCTCTCAATTGTCCCTTAATCCCATCCAAGTTGAGAGTGATAAGGATTATCCCCTCTGGCCAAGCAGTTAATTTAGACCTGTTCTGGAGATTCGCGTTCGTTGTCCTGTCACCTATCAATCGGCCATACTGACAAATGTCATCTTTGTGCCACGTGGTATTTCTCCAGTGGCTCAGTACAGCCTAACAATCGTCAACACGATCTCCCAGAATTTTAAAAGTTGGCGCCTCTTTGCCTCCACTTATATACGTCATATATGCACTCCAAGTCTTCTTACTGTTCATCTCCTTTCTCAGAGCAGAACCCTAACTGTTTCAGAGCTCTCATCGTCGTTGCAGTTGCCGTTTTTCCCGTTCCAAACCATTATTCTTGCTTCGTTAGACTCCCCATCCCCTGCTGAAGCTTTTCCTCTATTTGGATCGAGTTCCTACGCCGTCTCTAGTAAGTTCCTCGAATCTTACTATTTCCCTCTGTCACGACCCAAACCCGCCCCTATGGGTTTAGCACCGTAACCGGCCAGTAATCCGAGATTACCGAAGGCCTGCTTAACAGTAAGACAGTAATACAGAGTACAGGGGTATGGCAGAAGCCAATATAGTAAATAAACAATGTCCAATGAGCTGTGACAGTCTGTATGAAAAAAAAAAGACTTTTCATACATATATGCAGTCAGTGCTAACAGTATATACAACATTTACGACCAGTCAGAAACAGGGACCGAATCCCTATTATACAGTACAGTAACAGTCTATACAGATTATAAAACAGTTATGGGGATAGATGGGGGAAATAAAAACACCCCTAAGCCATAGCTTGGCAGGTTCGGAACCTCGCAGTGAGGCACAGTAGTTGGCTTGACAAAAAGGGGAGTCTACCCCACGCTCCTAGCTGCGGTCTGGTGCCTGCACACCTACATATATATATGAGCAATGAGCTAAAGCCCAGTGAATAACATAAAGCGTAAAGGGGTTTAGAATGAATGTCCTTACAGTAATGAAAACAGTTCATTTCAATCAGTATATCAGTTGTTCGGTACAGTAAATAGTCATATGTGATACATTCATTAGCATAACAGTAAACAATAGATCTTAAAAGACCGAATAGTCAATGATGGCCATCAATCAGTAAATAGTAGTGGTTCCAATGAGGGAACTGACAGAGATCTCTGTAACAGTAACAGTAAACAGTAGTTGCTAAGGATGCCACAATACAGTTCAGAATATAGGACATACATTCATTCAGTTAACAGTAGCAGTTCAGAAAACAGTACAGTTCAATTGTTCAGAAGATAATCATTTTTGAACATATCTTTACACAGTTGTTACTCACAAAGTTCTGGGCTACAGTAGGCTAGAGCGTCTCCTCGAAAGCCAACCCTACACAGTTAACAGATCGAACACACGCTAAGCTATACAGTTGGGAAAGATAATAACTTAATCCCTAATTGCCTCGGTGTGTTCTACATCTATATCCTCATTAAGATGTCTTAAACTATGCCTAAGAATGCCTAGGATGGGATGAGGATGCAAAGATGTATTCAGAAAACATTTTCAGAATTTTCAGTGAAACAGGGTCCCGCTCGAGCGTAGGTTACTCCGCTCGAGCGAACAGGCAAACAAAGGTCCCCGCTCAAGCGTCAACTTACCCGCTCGAGCGGACCAAAAAGTACTGGATAGGTGAAATTCACGCTCGACGCCCGCTCGACGCCCGCTCGAGCGTGTCACCCAATCCTCCGCTCGAGCGTACATTCCTTTGCTCGAGCGGACTGATGAACAGTGCAAAGTACTGAATGCTCGAATTCCCCGCTCGAGCGCCAATTCCCCCGCTCGAGCGGAAGACCAAAATCTGGAAAATCCATATTTGAGCTCCAAGTTCAAAATCAAGTTTAGATGCAAAATTTTCGATCCTCTTGGGCCAATTTTCTAGAAAACTCTTGTAAACTCATAAAATAACATGATTCAAAGCTCAATTTGAGAAATCAAAGCCCAAGGGTGTTTAATTAAATCCATTTTCAAACCCAAATTTCATGAACATGCTGCAAACATGACATGCAAGAGTTTAATTCAATCCAAAGCTTCAATACATGCTCTAATGAGCCAATTCTTTGCAAAACAAGATAAGATCATGGCCTATTCTCAAAATATGGACATGCATGTGAGGAAACATGAACTATAACCTCAAAACTCTTCAATATACACATGCATGCATGGAATAAGCTTCAATTCAACATGCTAGAACCAAATCATGCCTTAGCTCTACAATTTGACATGAATCATGCAAGAGTAAACTCAAATACACAATGAAGAGGGTCAATGATCTACCTTAGGTCTTCAAATGCAAGTCTAGAAGCTCAATTGACAATCTACACTTCAATTTCTTCAAGATCACCAAGTAATGCCTAGATGAAAACAATCTTCTATGTCTCTCTCTCTCTATGGTCGGCTAGAACACTCAAAATGGCCTGAGGAAATGTTTTGATCATGTGTACAAGGCTCAAATAAGTTCAAGATAGTGGGCCACTAGGATGGCAATTTGGTGAATAAGTCCAACAATGCAATCTAGCCTATTTTAATCTAATTTAGTCATACCAAATCAGTTTTCAATTAAATATACCATAAAATCATATAAATTCCAATGGTCTCAAAACATCAATCAATTTCTGGTTCGGCCGCCGATAAGGCCTTCAATTTGCAGTTTAACATAAAAATATGAACAGATAATCAAACAGTCAAACAGATAGAAATGCATTTAAACAGATACAGTCAGTCAATCAGTTTCAGACTTCAGTCAGTCAGTTCAGTATTTCGGTCAATTCAATTATCAATTATAATCATTCTCAGTTTAGTAGTAATCGGCGATTAATCAGTGATCAGTGGCGAGGGTTATTACACCCTCTTTCATTTGTTCTTCGTGTTCTTCATTTCTTCTTTATTTTGGACTGTTAACATTCTGCCGATACCCCTTTTTTGGGATGGAACTGGTAGATATAGAACTTAGGTAAAATTGAAATCGGAAGTGCATAGGGGGCTTCTGCACCCCTCATTCTTCTTAGTTTCAGTGCACTACCTTGCATTTAGGATGAACAATGTAGATTCTAGAGAAAACCAAGCAAAAATTTGACTTTTGATCCAGAAACTACTCTAAACCGGGCTAAAATATGTTTACGGTCCCTTTAAATGATTTGGATTGCACGAGAAACCAGTAGGAGCATTTGACTGAGATAATTGCAATGTTTAGGACGAAGAGCCAGAACTAACCTAACACCTCAGGCTCCATAACTAAGCAACAAATAGGCATCAACTTCGGTTGCCAAGTGAAGACAAGTTGAAACCGAAATTTTTTATAGCCGTGCACTTGCTGCCGTGCTAACACTTGCCCTTTATTTGTAATAATGCAGAACGAACTAGGACTGACCAGGCACACCTCAACCTTGCAAGTTGGTGACGCTCGCAGACCAAGTTACAATCCGACCGAGCAATAAGTTGGATTTAGTGAACAAAATAAAACCGGGATAGATGGGCAAGTACCGATTTATGGTCAGTTCACCTGGGGCTATTGCCGAGTTTCACAGAGAGTTTGACATCCCTGATGACGTCCAATTTGAGCTAGCCAAGAAAGGAGATACTCATTGGGATAGATTGGATGCCTGCTCCTTTACGGTCATGTCCATAGTACAAAGCGACCTTCGTTTCTCAGTCCAACCCCTAGTCTGTGCGTTTTTTAGGCAGACTAGGTTATGTCTAACCCAAGTACCCAACAACACTTATAAAATAATAAATGGCATCACGCTAAACCGTATTCTCAATCTGAACCTCGGTTTAACAGAGATATTCTACCAGTATACACTAAGCAAAAATAAAGGACGTTTCTATTGGTACGTCAAGGTCCAAAAAGGCCGAGCAAAACTTGTAGAGGGTAACCTGGACAAGGAGTTAAACGATGATGACTTTCTATAGGTGCTAGGGAATTATGAAGATACCAAGGTGCCCATACCAGGATGGCAGATACGTAAGGATTTTGGGAACGCTAGTGAGCATAATAGCGCGGTTCTTTTTTTGTTGTGATTTAATGTCTTTGCCGAGATAATACTTCTTTAATTTTGTGCAGATTATAAACACTTGGCAGACAACTACTCACGCACCGATTAGCAAGCCATCCGAACCGTACTGCGACATCCAGAACATAAATGTCATAAATTGCTTGCATACGAACTGAGCTACCATTACAATGCACCGCACAAAAGTAGGGTCACTAATTTTTTACGTGTCCCTTCTCTAGAGCCAGACCCAACTCTTCCTAAGATAGTCTTGGTTCCTCTGACAACTGAGTAAGAGATGGCCAAAATTTGAGCCATCAAATCCATGATCACCGCTTGGCCGAGTGATTTCCCACTGGTCAGGACAGTTGAGGGCCAATCCTCCCAGCCAGCCGCGCAAGAAGTTGGACCAGTGCTGGTTCTGGCCAGTGAACGAGGTTCTTCTCGGTCCAGGAAGAGATCGAGGCAAACAATGGCCAAGCCACATCTGGTCGATGAGGATTCGACCAAACCTGCTACCGATCAAGTTAAGCAGTCCATAGAGGTCGTGGCCGAGCAATCCACCCGTTCCACAGCCCCTCTAATGTGGTCACCCGAGTTAAAATACAAAGGGAGGGCGGTGACCACAACTAACTCCGTCTATGCCAACAAGGACAACTTGCTTGGTTTTAGCCTAACCAAGGGTCTGCTACTTCCAGCAAACATGAAGAGACATGAAGAGTTGTCTGACCTGAAGGTCCTTAGGTCAGTGTCCAAGTCCATAGTTTTGGTAAGGTCACTTGCTTTTAACTTGTGCAAGTTATTGCTCAGTTCTTGGGTACTGATGTTTAACCTTTTACAGGCCTCGCAAAAGAACTATGTTGCATATGAGCGAATGATTGTTGTGCGACAAAGTTTGCGTGAGGCCATCGCAGACAATAAAGCAAAGACGGCCGAGCTGGAAAAAGTGAAAGTTGTTATTGCTTCTATTTCGGCCGAGCGAGACCAGTTGGCCAAGTAAATATCGAAGGCGGAGAAAGAAAATAAGAAGGCTATGCAAGAAAAGAAGGCAAGGTATATCGCCGAGTTGAACAAGTACTGCGAAGCCCACAAAGCCGAGCTAAAAGAGAAAATTAAATATGCGAAGGATCGTGGCTTTGCGGAGGGTGAGCGGACGTATGATCGGCAGGTGGAAGCCACAAAAGACATATTCTTCCAGTGCGGTTGGAAGGTGGCCGCGGAGAAACTTGGTCACACGCCTAATTCAGAGTTCTTCAAGAACCCTCCACTGGCCTTCATACTGCCATACATGAAAACCTATGCCGCGACCATTCAACAGAAGAAGATCGAGGCCGCAAAGGTTGCTAGTGCTGCCGAAGTACCTACCATCGAGCTAGTTGGTCAGTCTCCTTCGCCGGCCACATTTGGAAAGGCCTGCCGAGCAGTGGTGGGGCCAAGCTAGAGGCTGATCTGACCACTGTAGCTAACCCAAAGTGTCACGACCCGAAAAAGGGGCTAATCGGAATCGCGACCGGCCAGCGCCTCATCTCGCACCCTAGGCCTACTACTAACTAGTTTAGAGAACAAATAAATAAATCATCACAAATACTAGGTGATTACATTTAACTAGAGCGTTGCTATATAAGTCATACAAGTCATAAGGGAAAGTTAAGTTACAACAATAACTTGGCCCTATACCAACAAAAGAGGTAATACATGACTTATATAAAACTATAGGTCTAGACTCCATCCCAAGCCACGAGACACCACAAAAATAGGCCTTTGGTTATCCACTAAGCATTCTCCTTACTTGAAAGGGGTTAGTAACACACCCGTGAGCTATAAAGCTTGTGAGAACATATTTATACAATTTACAAGTTTGCCACAGTTCAAACATAAATATTTCAAGTTTCAAGCATAACTGTTCATGTTCAAAAGCCTAATGGCTGAAAAGACAAAATAAATGCTCTTACATATATATATCAAAATATACATACATATGTCCATTCGACTGGATATGTTGCCAGAGAAGTAGGGAGCTACCTATACTAATATCAAGTGGTCATGATCATGCCAAGGGACGATGGTCGTGTCCCAACAACTAGCCTTATAACACCTCACCCGTTGGTATCTTTAATTTCCCCCAACATCCGGGATGTTCCGTTCGAATGTACGTTATTACATTTGCAAGAGTTTTATAACAACGTCTTAACCATGGCTTCATAAAAATAATATGTATATAAGCAATACGTGTGAGTCGGCTCATCCCATTAGCTCACGTTTTCTAAAACATAACGTGATTTTCAAAATGTATTCAAGGTACTTTTCCAATCATAGACATACTTGCTAAAGTTCAAAATCATATGTTTATTCAGTTATTCATAAATCAATGCAATCTCATGCTCCAAAATAATTCATCGATTAAAGCATGTTATTATATTCAAATACATGTAAAAAGCGTAAGCATGAACTCACCTAAATGTACACGAAGTTTGGTAAAATCAACCGGAACAGAGATCTAAACACAACGTATGAAAAACTACATTATAGTAGGTCTAGGAATTAATTCTAAGCATGAAATAAATATTCAAACCATAATCCCAAAGTGTACAATTTAAAAGGGGTCCTTCTCTTATGGTCCAGAAATTCTTAGTTTGCAGCACTTTAGATCAGAGGCTAAAATCCTAATCAAAACACTTTAAAATATTCTGAAATTTTACAGGGTTATCAATCAAGATGTTATGAACTTTTTCATGAAGGACTCGTTTCCCAAAAATGCTCATAAACAGGGTAAAATGGCAGTAAAACAAAGCTGGTCCAGATCCATTGCAGTTCCTAAAAAAATCATTTCCACAACAATCTAGCCATTGGATCGAGTTGAAACAAATTGGGTTGGAAAGATAACACTCTAATTTAACTCTAGTCCAAAAATCAACCATTAAAGTGGTCTAAATATTTTTTGACGAATTTTCAAAGTAGACTGTCTTTTCAGGAAAAAAAAAAAACTGTTTGTTGGGTAAAATCCTTGTTTTGAGCTTTAGCCTCATGGTTCATTGCAACATGATATCAATGGGAGGAAATAAAGTCCAAATCTGTATTTTAGGATTTAGATTCATGGTTCATTGTAACATGAAATCAAAAGAAAGAAATGAAGGCTTTAACTTATGGAATTGAAGTAGATATAGAGAGGAATTTACCTAGACTTAAAGCTTGAAGAACAAAGATGAAAGTGTTTGATTTTCTCTCTTAAATCTACAGATTTTCAACAAGAAGATGAAGTTTCTGCACATATAGGATATATATAGGAAGAAAGGGGTAGGTAGGATCAATGGCTAGGATTGAATGGTGAAGTATGTGGTAAAAAGGGGAGTGAGGTGGATATATCTTTCACCTCACCAAGAAATTACAGCCATGGTGGCTAATTTTACCACCACAAATTGCACTGCTCGGAAAAACGCAGTGCGTGGACATCCGGGTTGTCCAAAAATCGGTTCAAGAAAAATTACATTTAATCACTGTTGACTAATTTCGACATTCTGAGTTCGATGGTGTAATCCGTTTTGCCTAAAGAAAAAATATATATATACATCTCTATAAGTTTCATTTTTGACACATTCGAAGAGGATTATCAATTATTGTTCTTGTGATAACCTTGTCCCGAATTATGCTAATTGATCCTTACTATGAATATGACTATGTGTTTGATATGATTTTGTGTGCCATTTGTATGAATATATGTGGTTTTGAATTTCTATCTATTCACCGTAGAAATATCTGTTTGATTATCTGCATTGGAAAATAAATTGAGGGCCTTATCGGCCATAAAACTCAAAATTGACTACCCCAATGTGACTGGCATAATTTTTAGAGCCAACGATGAAATTTAATTGGAAATTGATTCGGATCAGATTAAATTGATTTAATTGGTGAATTAGTGCTCAATTATTTTATAATAAAATAATGTGACCAAGGGAGCTTTTATAAGGGCCACTACACTCTCATTTTTGTTTTTTGGAAGCTCAAACATCTGAGATTATGTTATAGAGAGAGGGAGGAGCCGAATTTAAGAGAGGGAAGGCTCCAAGTAGAGATTTGGCTAGAAGACTTGGTGATCTTGAAGGCACACTCAAGAATTTACCATAAATTGGAAAGATTAAGCTCCTAGGTGAGTAATCAACCTTTGGTTCATGGTTTGAGTTGTAATTTTGTGAATTGAAGATTAATTAGTGAGTTGGGCCATGGATTAAGTAAGATTTAAGTTGATATGAGCATGCATGTAAAGGATTCCTATGAAATCACCTAATCTAGCATGTAATGTATGAATTATGAAGGATTGTGAGTTGAATCATACATGCAAGCATGTTTTGTTGAGTTTCATGGGAATGAGCACTAATTGCATTATTAGAAGTGAAAATGAAAGTCAAATTGAGCATGCATGTTGTTTATTAAAAATGGAAACTTTGAAGGCATGAGTTTGTTATGTTGGTGTTGAGTTTAACACATTTTGGAACATGCATGTAGATAAATCAAGAAATTGAGCTCCATAATGTTATAATCTTGCATTGGTGCCATGTTAGTATGATTATATTGGGATTTGAGTCATTGCATGCAAGTATTGTGACTGGAAAGTCGAAATGAAGCTCAAGAACACAGTTCTGGGTTTTCCAGAATTTTGAGGTCCGCTCGAGTGGGGAACATGACGCTCGAGCGGGAAAATCGTGCTCCCAGCACTTTTGCAGAGTTGGATGTGCGCTCGAGCGAGATATCTCACGCTCGAGCAGGGAGCTATGTAGACAGGCAGTCCGCTCGAGCGCCTAGTTCACGCTCGAGCGGGAATTTGAGGTAACCAGCACTTTTGCAGGCTTAAGGGTCCGCTCGAGCGGGGAAGTCCACGCTCGAGCGGGGACCCTGTTTTCTGAAATTTTGAAAATGCATTCTGTGTTTTATTTTCCATTCCCTTTCACTTCTAAACACTCTTAGGCATGCATTGAGCATTGTGATTGAATTAAAGAGATAAGAATAAAGCCTAAAGAGGAATATGTGAATTAAAGAACGGATTGAACTATTTGTGACCCATATGTATTATGTGATATGTAGGGTCGAGCTCCAGGGCAAATCCACATGCCGACCACTGTAAGTAATATCTGAATTATGTTATTGTCCCATTTGTTTACTCTTATGTAAGTTTTGTAAAGTTCATTAATTTGAATGGTGGACAAGTTTGATATAAAGGCCTACGTGCCAGTTGATATGAAAGGCCTATGAGCCAGATTGATATAAATATGGGCCGAAGGCCGTTTGATATAAAATGTGGGCCGAAGGCCGATTGATATAAATGTGGGCCGAAGGCCGATTGATAAAATGTGGGTCGAAGGCCGTTTGATATAAAATGTGGACCGAAGGCCGTTTGATATAAAATGTGGGCCGAAGGCCGATTGATATAAATATGGGCCGAAGGCCGATTGATAAAATGTGGGCCGAAGGCCGTTTGATATAAATGTGGACCGAAGGCCGATTGATAAAATGTGGGCCGAAGGCCGTTTGATATAAATGTGGGCCGAAGGCCGATTGATAAAATGTGGGTCGAAGGCCGTTTTGACACAAAAGTGTATTTGGGCCTAAGCGCCGTTTCGACACGAGAGTGTGATTGGGCCAAAGGCCGTTTTGACAAGAACGAATGAGTGGGCCAGAGGCCGTTTTGACATAAATAAAAGATAAAGAGGCCAAAAGGCTAGTATGTTTAGAACCACAGTCACTTAACTTACATTGTGTATATATATGTTAATTAGAAATATGAATTGGGCCCAAGGCCGTTCGGAATATGTTGTTTTACATATTGTTGTATCTTCTTATTCGATATTATTCATTGGGCTTTCGCTCACTCTCATTCGTGTGTTTGTAGGTGAGCTATGAGAGGTCCAGACCCAGCCCCTGTGAAGCCAGTGTGGAACAACCAGGTTTTTTTTAGAGTCAGCCCCTGCGTCTCACGTACGAGACCTGTCTTCGCCCTTCTACTTTGTATTTATATTCTGTCATGTTGGCGAAGACTTTGTATCTATTGTATACAGTTTTGACGGGGTGACTTAGACTAATGATCCTGTCTGTACAGAACCTTTTGTTACTGTATTTTCGGATGTGAGTTGTTAACATATTTGTGTCTGGAATGTTATGACGTGCATGTAAGCACAGCTCTATGGACAAAGTTTTAAATTGCTTCCGTTTGGCCCCATTAACTCTGTTAAAATACGGTTGGTTTGGTTTGAGGCCGTAGGTAATCTCATGATTACTGGCCGGTTACGTCCTTAACCCATGGGAGCGGGTTCGGGTCGTGACAGAGTGGTATCAAAGCACGAGTTAATAACTCACACACTTGTCCAAATGAGCAATAAGCGTCTAGAAAAGATCTAGGATACATTCATAAGTATGAATTTGGAAGCATCGATAATATGCTTAACTTTTTGTTACGAATGATTATGTGCTATAAATTGTGAATTTCTTGCATCGAAATTGTTCGAATATGCATGCTTTCTAGTATGTACGCGCTTGTGTATCTTTTGTATAAGGTATGATGCAAGTTTAATCAGATGGTGAAGTTTAAATATTTTCTGACAATATGAAATGACGAGTTCCCTGAAATGCTATTTTTGCATGAATGAATGATTGCCCAAATTTTCCTTGAACGTAATTGTGGTATCCTTAGCAGAGGCCCTCGCCCAGGGGACATAATACTGTGGCTTATGGTCATGAGGCCCTAGCCCGGGGAAAATAGTACCGTGGCGCAGGCCCTCGCCCGGGGGAAACAATACCGTGGCTTATGAATGAGATATGTTACCTGTTATGCTTGACCAACATGATATGTTACGCTAAAAGAAATACCACACATGATTTGAATATGGGATATAAATTGTTGCACTACTGTGTACAACAAGTTGTTTTGTTATAATGCACATACATGAATATATGAACCATGAAAAGTTGTTTATGTGCATCCAATTCCGCCTACGGGTGTCTATGTGAAGTATGAACATGATTTGAGTATACAATTACTTAGTAAATGTTCAGCATGCGATATCTGATAAGTATGCAATTATCTATTACGTATGTGATTAATTGCGTACGATATGTGAAATGAGAATATAAAGACGTGCCTATGTACGAATGTGATTTTGTGTTTAATTTCGTATCGGGCATCCTAGTATTTGGTAAAGTTTGATAAGAATTTGTGTAGAGTATGGGCAAATTAAGGGCATACGGGTTGGAAGGTTCTTCCACAGCCCGACTTGATAGTCCAGAAAGAGTAGTACAAGAATTGGCAGAGATTTTGAGACAACAGCGTCAGTTGCCGCTACGGCAAGAACCTTTGCTACCACCAGTGTAAGGAACACCGAGGAGTTTGTTATCAGATTTCTGGGGCTCGTTATAGATGTGGTAAAATAGACCATATGGTAAGGAACTGTCCCCGGATTGAACGAAATGTGAATGAATCCTCTGCCTCGGCCAAATCCGTACCAGCGGTAGGAATTGCTACTCAGGATGGAGTAATCACACTCATCCCAGAAAGCACTCAGAATGTTGTAACCATTATCCCAGGTATCTATGCTGTTTACAAAGATGCTTATATGTTGATTGATTCTGAATTAGTACGTTTGTACATCTTTGTTTGGGAAATTTGTGAAATACGTTTTGGGATATTGATTGACTCTGCACATGCACATGTATATCTACACCTATGCTCAGGGTGATTTATTATGTTACCGTCTTCGATGACTAAACCACTGGAATTATGACTCTATGATTATGTGATCGAGTTGAGCACCCCAAATGATGAACTTTATAATTGTGAGACCATATATTTTGATTGGTAGAAAGTTGACTGGATGATGTGACTAATTTGGAACTTTTGCGTAACAATCCTATACTATGTGTACCCGAGGAACCTTGTATAATGTATTACTGTGCACCATGTTCTTGCATATAAGGCTTGTTTGGGGACTGCTATACTGATTATGATACGTACCTCCTAATATAAACACCTGCATGCTTATGTAATTATACCTGAACTTATGTGGACAATACCGTATTGTACACGATTTGAAACACTTTGATATGAACAGTTGTGATGAATGATTCTGATATGACCTTGAGAATTGATAAACTTAGGGCAGTTGTGAAACTATCAACCATGTACCTAAACAAACGAAATGAGCCCTACGGAACCGAATGTACCCTATTTGAGAAAACTTCTATCTGACTTGATCCAATAGAACCCTTGTCTGATTTGGCCCGATAGAACCCTCATTGGATATAATTTGATGGGACCTTTGCTTGATCTAATCGGACAAGACCTTTGCTTGGATTGATTGATAAGACCCTCTATCTAATTCGATTTTGTTAAAGGGGATTAAGAATTGTTTATAAATAAATAGCCAGATTATTCTTGGCAGAAAAACTGATAGACCTAAAACTTGAATTCGTTTGGAATACTCGACCTATTGGAAAAACCTTTTGTGGGCTATCAACAGATTGATCTAACCATGGACACCATTGAGAACCAACCTTCGACTATTGAGGACATATACGTTATAAATGAACTGAATCGTGCAGATCCAGTAATTGGGTGTCTTAAGGAACGATGCTGGTGTGTTGTCACATCCTTGCTTGTTTGACGCTATGGAAACCGATGACAACAAATTGATTCGATTGTGAACCGTACTGAATATCTAGCCGCGACTAATCAGAATATGTTTCTTGTGTTGGCTTCAGTGTTATCGGATTTTGGGAAACCAAGTTATAGTAAGTGGTGTTGCGTTTGTTTTGATGACATTCTGGAGGTGTCTTTTCGTGCTAGGGGACGTTAAGCCTATGTAGCACATTTGTTGGGATATCTTTTTGCCACCGACGGTCTTGTACGGGTGGGTTTGACTAATCGATCTCGAGTCGGCCACCGACGGTCATGAACGGGTGTGCTTCGATTCCGAAACGATTATTCTTCTGTTTTGTCTGGAATGTCATCCTTTGGTAAATTGTAGATGTTTAAACATCTGAGAAACTTTGAAAAAAAAAAAACCCTGATTGTTCGTAAGTGCGTGAATTCAGTACGCTTTGTGAATAACTGCTCAGTGTCGTCATATTCTGTGATTGGGGCTTTGAGGATGTGTAAATTGTGTTTAACACGTGATTGATTGTTTTAGTATTACCTTTGACGCCATGGGGATTAGTAGATGAATTGCCTTATGCTTTTGACGACTATCAGATAATGTGGGGAGACTCGATGAAACAGAGAATTAAATACCAAATCGGATTATGAATTGCGGAATTGTTGGAGAATGAATTGAACTTTTGTGACAAGGGAATAGACCGAACTCCTATGATAAAGTTAGTTGGCTTTTGAAATAAATATGTTAGCGACCTATTGTAAAGAAGGAAATTGTGGAAATTGTGTCTAAATGTTTCGGTGCCAACAAGTCAGAGTTGAATAACAGTTATTGGCGGAACTACTGCAACCTCTGTCTATTTCGGAATGGAAATGGGAATATGTAACTACGAATTTCATTGTGAGACTACCTCGGACACCCAAGGTATAAGTCCCGTTTGAGTTTTTGTGTATGGGATTACTAAATTGCTCGTTTTCTCCCTGTAACATTTTTGTATGATGCTTGTAGACTAGCCACTATTTACGTCGACAAGATTGTTTGTTTGCATGGAGTCCCCGTATCTATTGTTTTAGACAGAAATTTTAGAATGTGTTTGAATTCTGACAAGCCTTTAAGAGACAATAGGAACTGAATTGTGACTTAGCACTACTTTTCGTCTGCAAATTGATTTATAATCAGAAAGAACTTTTTGAATTTTGGAGAAATGCTCCAATTTAGGCAGTAGATTTTTTAGGGAAAGATCTATCCATTATTGGCGGACTTTGCTTACAACCACAGCCCACACTCTAGTTTTGGTGTGACACCATACAAGCCTTGTATGGCGAAAAAGGTAAGCCTCTGACTGATTGAGAATAGAGTATTGCTTGATTTTGAGACTAAGTGAATGACTGTTAAGAAGGATTGGAACCGTTGAATGAAAAGTGTTCCGAATTGTTTTCGACTAAAGGTGAAGTAAGTTTGGAGAACCAAACTTCCTAAAGGGGGAAAGACTGTGATAACCTTGTCCCGAATTATGCTAATTGATCCTTACTATGAATATGACTATGTGTTTGATATGATTTTGTGTGCCATTTGTATGAATATATGTGGTTTTGAATTTCTATCTATTCACCGTAGAAATATCTGTTTGATTATCTGCATTGGAAAATAAATTGAGGGCCTTATCGGCCATAAAACTCAAAATTGACTACGCCAATGTGACTGGCATAATTTTTAGAGCATACGATGAAATTTAATTGGAAATTGATTCGGATCAGATTAAATTGATTTAATTGGTGAATTAGTGCTCAATTATTTTATAATAAAATAATATGACCAAGGGAGCTTTTATAAGGGCCACTACACTCTCATTTTTGTTTTTTGGAAGCTCAAACATCTGAGATTATGTTATAGAGAGAGGGAGGAGCCGAATTTAGAGAGAGGGAAGGCTCCAAGTAGAGATTTGGCTAGAAGACTTGGTGATCTTGAAGGCACACTCAAGAATTTACCATAAATTGGAAAGATTAAGCTCCTAGGTGAGTAATCAACCTTTGGTTCATGGGTTTGAGTTGTAATTTTGTGAATTGAAGATTAATTAGTGAGTTGGGCCATGGATTAAGTAAGATTTAAGTTGATATGAGCATGCATGTAAAGGATTCATATGAAATCACCTAATCTAGCATGTAATGTATGAATTATGAAGGATTGTGAGTTGAATCATACATGCAAGCATGTTTTGTTGAGTTTCATGGGAATGAGCACTAATTGCATTATTAGAAGTGAAAATGAAAGTCAAATTGAGCATGCATGTTGTTTATTAAAAATGGAAACTTTGAAGGCATGAGTTTGTTATGTTGGTGTTGAGTTTAACACATTTTGGAACATGCATGTAGATAAATCAAGAAATTGAGCTCCATAATGTTATAATCTTGCATTGGTGCCATGTTAGTATGATTATATTGGGATTTGAGTCATTGCATGCAAGTATTGTGACTGGAAAGTCGAAATGAAGCTCAAGAACACAGTTCTGGGTTTTCCAGAATTTTGAGGTCCGCTCGAGTGGGGAACATGACGCTCGAGCGGGAAAATCGTGCTCCCAGCACTTTTTGCAGAGTTGGATGTGCGCTCGAGCGAGATATCTCACGCTCGAGCGGGGAGCTATGTAGACAGGTAGTCCGCTCGAGCGGCATAGTTCACGCTCGAGCGGGAATTTGAGGTAACCAGCACTTTTGCAGGCTTAAGGGTCCGCTCGAGCGGGGAAGTCCACGCTCGAGCGGGGATCCTGTTTTCTGAAATTTTGAAAATGCATTCTGTGTTCTGTTTTCCGTTCCCTTTCACTTCTAAACACTCTTAGGCATGCATTGAGCATTGTGATTGAATTAAAGAGATAAGAATAAAGCCTAAAGAGGAATATGTGAATTAAAGAACGGATTGAACTATTTGTAACCCATATGTGTTATGTGATATGTAGGGTCGAGCTCCAGGGCAAATCCACATGCCGACCACTGTAAGTAATATCTGAATTATGTTATTGTCTCATTTGCTTACTCTTATGTAAGTTTTGTAAAGTTCATTAATTTGAATGGTGGACAAGTTTGATATAAAGGCCTATGTGCCAGTTAATATGAAAGGCCTATGAGCCAGATTAATATAAATATGAGCCGAAGGCCGTTTGATATAAAATGTGGGCCGAAGGCCGATTGATATAAATATGGGCCGAAGGCCGATTGATAAAATGTGGGCCGAAGGCTGATTGATAAAATGTGGGCCGAAGGCCGTTTGATATAAAATGTGGGCCGAAGGCCGATTGATATAAATATGGGCCGAAGGCCGATTGATAAAATATGGGCCGAAGGCCGTTTCATATAAATGTGGGCCGAAGGCCGATTGATAAAATGTGGGCCGAAGGCCGTTTGATATAAATGTGGGCCGAAGGCCGTTTTGACACGAAAGTGTATTTGGGCCTAAGAGCTGTTTTGACACGAAAGTGTATTTAGGCCTAAGAGCCGTTTTGACACGAAAGTGTATTTGGGCCTAAGAGCCGTTTTGATACGAAAGTGTATTTGGGCCTAAGCGCCGTTTCGACACGAGAGTGTGATTGGGCCAAAGGCCGTTTTGACAAGAACGAATAAGTGGGCCAGAGGCCGTTTTGACATAAATGAAAGATAAAGAGGCCAAAAGGCCAGTATGTTTAGAACCACAGTCACTTGACTTACATTGTGTATATATATGTTAATTAGAAATATAAATTGGGCCCAAGGCCGTTCGGAATATGTTGTTCTACATATTGTTGCATCTTCTTATTCGATATTATTCACTGGGCTTTCGCTTACGCTCATTCGTGTGTTTGTAGGTGAGCTATAAGAGGTCCAGACCCAGCCCCTGTGAAGCCAGTGTGGAACAACCAGGTTTTTTTGAGAGTCAGCCCCTGCGTCTCACGTACGAGACCCGTTTTCGCCCTTCTGCTTTGTATTTATATTCTGTCATGTTGGCGAAGACTTTGTATCTATTGTATACAGTTTTGACGGGGTGACTTAGACTAATGATCCTGTCTGTACAGAACCTTTTGTTACTGTATTTTCGGATGTGAGCTGTTAACATATTTGTGTCTGGAATGTTATGACGTGCATGTAAGCACAGCTCTATGGACAAAGTTTTAAATTGCTTCCGTTTGGCCCCCATTAACTCTGTTAAAATACGGTTGGTTTGGTTTGAGGCCGTAGGTAAT
This sequence comes from Camellia japonica, assembly GCA_030407325.1. NCBI lineage: Eukaryota > Viridiplantae > Streptophyta > Magnoliopsida > Ericales > Theaceae > Camellia > Camellia japonica. The sequence goes on along the minus strand of JAPPVO010000002.1, from coordinate 97,404,880 downwards.
CTCATGATTACTGGCCGGTTACGTCTTTAACCGATGGGGGCGGGTTCGAGTCATGACAGTTCTGTTATAGGTCCGCCTCGGATGGCAAAGTATAGTTAATATTTATTAACATGACATTGATGAACTTATTAAATATGAGATGTGACCTCCGTTCATTGACGGTGTCAAACAAAAGGCAAAAAGTTGGGTCAGGTCTTCACACAAAGATTACAAGTGGTGTAATTGGAGAAGGCGCGATCGATCTGGATGAGGTTGTGAATGTGGAGTGAAGAAAAATCTCATTCTCTCTATTTTTCTTTTATTTTGATGTAACCGAGTTATGAACCCCACTTTTGTAACCGAACTATATTATGAATGAAAAATCTGTAACTTTTTGCTTGCTTCATTCCTTTGTCTTCTCAATTTCGCTGCTTTGCTTGATTAAATAGAATACCAACCTTGATTTTAGCCGCGATAAAAACTGCTTATCCAAATATGAAATGCGAACTCTTTTTGCGCTGAACTGATTTTCGCCCGGAAGAAACAATATAAATATGCTAAATAACTTCCTACCAGATAAACCAAACTTTCTCCCCAGTCCGGAAGTTTAGCTTCAGGGACACGAGCAAAAATCAGCTCAGTTAAGATCATTAAAATTGTGAAGAACCTCATCTCTCCTTCTAGTGAGCAAAATCAGTTTGGTTAGAGAAGCAAAAAAAAAAAAAAAACTTTGTTTAAATTACAGAAGTTAGGAAAACACCAACTTTCTTCCCGGTGAGCAAAACTAGCTCGGGGGAGGTTAGGCAAAATCAGCTCGGAACAAATTACCAAAGTTGGGAAAAACACCAACTTTCCTCCCGATTGAGCGAAATTAGCTCAGAAAGGACGAGCAAAAACAACTCGATTTTGAATTAGGAGTTGGGCAAAACACCAACTCTCTCTCCGATGAGCGAATTTAACTTGGGATACACGAGCAAAATCAGCTCGGTGGTATAAGTGAAATCAGCTCGGTCTTAAATCACAAATTGGGGAAAACATTAAATTTTTGTTCGACGTGCTATGTCAGCTGAAAGGTAGTTGCCCCTAGTGCCCAGATGCACAATGCAATACTTCAAATTTATATGAAATGCCATAATACAAAGAAAAATACAAGGATTTTTTCATTGCTCATCAAGCATTACATATAGTGCCAAAAGGCTATGTTTCAACAAAGATGTATGCTTAATAAGGGAAAAAGAATTACATTTTAGAAGTAAAATAACTTGAGGTTGGTCGCATTCCATGGTCTTGGAACAGCTTTGCCGTCTAAATCTTTTAGGTGATATGCTCCTTTGCCAGTAAGGCCAGTTATCTTGTATGGCCCTTCCCAATTTGCGCCCAAGTTTCCTTCTCCAGGGACTAGAGTGTTGCCCATTACTTTCCTTAAGACCCAGTCCCCAATTTTGAATAGGCGCGGATGCACGGTTTTGTTGTATTTATTGGAGAGCTCTTGTTGATAGGCTGCAATGTGAATTAGCGCACTTTTCCTTCTTTCTTCAACAAGGTCCAGTAGCCCCAAGGTAATAGCTTCACCATTCAAGTCGGGCTCAAAGTTTTCAGACCAGATAGTCGGCATACCGATCTCTAAAGGCATGATCGCTTCCATGCCATAAGCCAAGGCGAATGGAGTTTCTCTAGTTGAGCATCTTGGGGTAGTTCGATAAGCTCATAGCACGATGGGGAGTTCCTCAGTCCACCTCTCTTTAGCTTTCCCAAGTCGCTTCTTCAGTCCATCCAAAATAGTCTTGTTTGAAGCTTCAGCTTGTCCATTTGACTGGGGGTAGGCCGATGTGGAATTATAGAATTCAATCTTCAATTCTTTACAAAATCCTCTAAAGAGTTTCCCATCAAACTGAGTGCCGTTATCTAAAATGAGAGCCTTTGGGAGGCCAAACTGAGTAATGACATTCTGCCAGACAAACTTCTTCACGTCTTTTTCCTTGATGGTCGCTAATGGCTCAGCTTCTACCCATTTGGTGAAGTAGTCAGTAGCAGCAATGAAAAACTTACGATTGCCCGGAGCCGTTGAGAGTGGTCCCATAATATGCAGCCCCTAAAGGGAAAACCGCCAAGGTTTAATAACCCCATCATGTAATATTTTATATTTAATCAATGATAGAGATTTAAATTTAATTGCCTATTATTCTGATTTAAATTGGGAATTATGGAAATTATGGAGACTGATTCGTATACGATTCTATTGAGGATATATTTTGGAATTAGAATGAAAGATAATCAGAGGTTTAGAAAAGAAATCAATTCATGAAAACTTTAGCAAAACTTGAGATTCTTGAAACAAACCAAGTTTTGATGCCTTTGATTTGAAAAACAACCTTATACCCATGTTTATCAATGAATTTATAAGGTTTATGTTGAGTTTCACTAAGCCCTAGCTCAAGAACATGCAAAGAAACCATTTTAGAACATACTAAAATTTCAGACCTGCTGCTAGAAGCCCAGAACCACACGTGCGGTTTGGATTTCCGCACGTGCGGATTACCCTTTTTCAGCCAACTTTAAATAAGCATATCGCCCTCATCCGGACTCCGTTTTAAGTGATTCTTGAACCTAAATTCAAGCCCCGAAAGTCTAATTTCCAATGGTGGTGGTCTCACATCCAAATTTTAAGTACACAAATAAATATGTTCAAATTAGTGAAGGCTATTCACTTTCTTTCTAACCGTTTTATGCTATTTCCTCTCCTAACCCAATTTCCTTTCATTTCTTCCTATTTTCCTATACACGGATTATGACTCATTGAAGACTAATGAGTTTAGAACCAACATAAATAATTCGTTAAGGCAAAGTATGGGATCGGTTTATTTGATTAAGAAAGATTAAGAGAAGTAAATTTGATCAAGAGTGTAATTCTATGTTTCAATATGTTATGTTATGTAATTATGTTTGTAGGTCAAGGCGAAGACATCGCCCAACTGCTACCAAGAGCCCATCACTGTGAGTAATAGTATAGTAAAGATATGTTTTTCATTATCTATTTTAATTTATGCACGACATGATCCTCTAAATATTGTATTTTGTCAAAATGCACAAGTTTCTAAGAAATGCGAAATGAGTTATGAACAAGAAATGTGAATTGTTTGTAATATGATATGGTGGGCCTAAGGCCATTCCGTTTATCCATTCCGTTTATACTATGACATGATATGAATTGTTCGGTCCTTAAGACCTATTGATTTCTAGTATGGAATAAAGTGTTGTACGGAACTAAGTATTACAGTAAGAGTCACCTCTAGAGTCCGTACGAGTCACCTCTTGGGTCCATGCATACATGAATTGGGCCCCGGGAGAGATGGAGGCATGTCGATGTTCTATCTACTCCATGATAAGATACAGTGATACGATATGATACGTTTGGACCTAAGGTCATTTTGATATATGATTGGGCCCAAGGCCGTTTTGTTATACGTGGACCTGAGGTCGTTCAGAAAATGTGATATGAATATAAATGTTTTTACATCGCTATATGACTCATGTTACAAAATGTTATTTTATATGAATGAATAGATGTCCTATTTTAAAATGTGATTCTGACCCTTTGTATAAATGGGTATACCACGTACCACGTAAAATGTTTTGTAATGGTTTTAGATATGTATTCCATTCAAAAAGCATGGATTTTGATACGATAAATGTTTGTTTTAAAATAATTTAAGATACCTTTCAGAATTGTGAAATATGTTTTCCTAATGTTAAGGACATCATACATTAACCTATTTACTTTATTATTACTCACTTGGCGTTAGCTCATCCTTTTACTTTATATATATGTAGGTAAGCCATTGAAGGATCAACAGTAGAGTTTATACCGAAGTCCGCCTCTCTGTCAAGCCTCCCAGGAAGTGCATCCGTGTAGAGGCGTAGTGTTATTTCGTCAAGCCTAGTTTTGTTTGAAGTCTTTCATATAGTGTGTGAAATCTATATAAGCTCTGTTATTGTATATGTAAATATAGAGAGTGTAGCTTAATTATTTCAAGTTATCATGTATGCATAGCTTAATGGACATTTATTATTTTTGTTCTGCTTCCGCTTTAGGCCCTGATATGATTTGAATATTTTGAAATTTTGTCTCTGAGGCCTGAGTATAGGCCAGTCATGACCTAAACCTTTAGGGACAAGTTTGGTTTGTGACACAAGGACTCGTCAAAAGGAGTAACTCTCTGGCTGCCTGGTGAATTTGGTGTGCACATTTCTACATTTCTCACATTTTCGCACATATTTCTATGCGTCGGCCTGCATGCATGACCACCAATAACCTTGAGAAATTGCTCGGTATGCCAAAGATCTTCTCCCAATGTGGCTTCTGCACATGCGTTCATGAATTTCAAAGAGGAAAGTTTCAATCTTTCTAGGATGGACGCATTTCAAATATGGCCCAGTAAAGGATTTTTTTGTATAAGGCGCCAGATGGAGAAAGCCAAAACCACTCTTACTTGGCCCTTATCTTGTTGGCTTTATTTTTTTCGGTAGGCAAGATTGTATCTTGGAGGAAGGTTACGATATGGTCCATCTAAGATGGCCCCAAGTCGGTGAAGAGTACTTCGGGTGCCTCAAGTTCTTCAATGCTGGGTCTAGGCAAGAACTCAATCATCAAAGGATTGGGAAAGGTGTTTTGCATGGATGCCAAGCCAGCCAATTCATTCGCTTGACTATTCTCTTCGCAGCCAATTTGCTCTATTCTTATTTCGGCAAACTTTTTGATCTCAGCACGTACCAGCGCTTGATACTTGGTCATCCTCTCATCCTTAGCTTCGTATTCTCCAGAGACTTGGTTGATAACAAATTTGGAGTTGCTAAATACCATGAGCTCGGTTGCCTTCATCCGCAGAGCACTTTTGAGGTCGGCGAGGAGGGCCTCATATTCCGCCTCGTTGTTGGATGCTAGGAATCCTAGTGTGATAGCATGCTCAATGATTAGTCTATCTGGCGAAGTTAATACAACCCCTAGCCTGACACTATGTCTATTTGAGGCCCCATCGACAAAGAGTTTCCACATCTCGTCTATGAACAATTTCCAACAGTCAGATGGATTTTGATAATTTTGCAAGTCTAAGGTGCTGGACTTCTTCATACGCAGCTTTCCTGCTTGTGCGTCTCTCTTAGTGTTTGGTTGGTCGGTTGTTTTCGCGTCTGTCTTGGTGTTCGATTGGTCGGCTATTTTTTCCTCCATCTCATCACTATCTTGGCGTTCTATTGCTTGTAACTCATGCCCTTTTAGTGGCATTGATACTGTTAGCTGTGCTAAATCCGCATTAGCCATTTCTTTTTGCTCGGTTTCATGCGCCAAATCTATTGGGCAGACATGATGGGTGCCTGGGAAAAATTCCACTACAAAGTCAACCAGGGCCTGCGCTTTGATCGCCATTCGCGGTTGGAACCTGATGTCATATTGCCCTAGCTCGACCGCCCGCTTCAAGATTCTGCCAGAAAAATCCGCCTTCTCAAACAGAACTTTTAACGGGAATTCGATCAATACCACAATTGTATGAGCATGAAAATAGTGGGCTAACTTCCTGAAAGCCATCATCAATGCTAGAGCCAGTTTCTCCAATGGCAAGTATCTTGATTTGTCGGGGAGCAATGTTTTGCTGACATAAAAGATAAGGAGGTGTTGAATTCCCATAGCTCGGACAAGCACCGTGCTCACCACGTGTGGAGAAACGACCAAGTTTCTTCAAGCTTAGGGGTGACCAAGATTAGAGCGGAAGATAGATACATCTTCAAGTCGGCCAAAGCTTTGTCGCATTCTCTATCCCAAAAGAACTTAGATTTCAAAGTTTGCGAGAAGGGCCTACAGCGATCTGGTGACCGGTTAATGAACCTATTCAGCGCAGCTGCCATTTTGGCAAGATGATGCACGTCCTTCGTTGAATTCGACCACTCCAATTCTTGTATTGCCTTTATCTACAAGGGGTCAATCTCTATACCCCAGTTCATCACCAAGAAACCCAAAAACTTCCCTGTCCCTACGCCGAAAGCACACTTGGAAGCATTCAAGTGCAATTTGTGGAGTTTGAGTATAGCAAACATCTCAGCTAGGTTGGCGAGGTGTTGGGACTCATTTTTTCTCTTCACCACCATATCATCAATATAGGCCTTCATAGTGCGGCCAAGCAGAGGGACAAACATTTTGGTCATCATTCTTTGGAAGGTCGCTTCGGCGTTCTTAAGGCCAAAAGGCATAACCTTATAGCAGTACAAGCCTCTTGGCGTGGTGAAGGATGTGATCTCTCGGTCTGGTTCATACATGGCTATTTGGTGGTAGTTACTGTATGCATCAAGGAAGCTAAACCTTTGGTGACCAGCAGTAAGATCCACCAGCTAGTCAATTCTTGGGAGTGGAAAACTGTCCTTGGGGCAAGCTCGATTAACTATTTTGTAGTCGACGCATACTCACCATTTCTCGTTCTTTTTTGGTACTACCATCGTGTTAGAGATCCATTTGGGGTATTGCATCTCTTCGATTGCCCCAACTTCCAGCAAGTTTTTGACCTTATCTGCTACTACCTCGGCATAGTGCAAGGCTAAGCGCCAAGTTCTCTGTATGACCAGCCGAGCGTTTGGAAAGACATTGAGTTAATGTTAGATGAAGTTTGGATCGACGCCAAGCATATCGTAAGGCGTCCATGCAGAGAGTTCAATGTTGGAGACCAAAAAGTTTACATAGTCCATCTGCTTGGTACTGGACAATGATGAACCTAAGAGAAAGAATTTGTTCGAATCGTCCTCATTAATTCGAACCTTTACTAAATCTTCTACTGATTTCTCCTCAGCCTTTCTTTCTACATCTTCCAAGACCTCTTTTTTTTCTGGTCCCTCTATTATTTGGACAAAGCCTTTGGTAGCTCGGCTGCCGTTTACTGCAACGAAGCATCGTTTCGACATTACTTGGTCCCCCCAAACCTCTTAAATTTGCCCAGTTGGGGTAGGGAAATGCATGACTTGGTGGTAGATTAAGGCTATCGCTTGCATGGCGTGCAACCAACCCCTTTCCAAGATCAGGTTGTAAGTCAATGGGACCTTCAGCACCCAGAACTCCACTTACTTCGTGACTGATCCTACTTTGACCGGTAATATGATCTTCCCAATCGGCCATTCCGGCTGTGAGTTGAATCCAACCAAAGTAGAAGTCGCTGGAGCTAAGTCTTTGTCCTTTAACTTCATTTTCTTTAATGCGTCGTAATACATGATTTCGACCGAACTCCCTTGGTCGATCAAAATTCTCTTGACGTCAAAGTCTTTGATGCAAAGGGTTACAACTAAGGCGTCGTTGTGAGGGGTCTGAATTCTTTCCAAGTCTTTGCTTGAAAAGGTCATGATATCTTGTACCTCGGTCTTCCCCTTCTTAATCATTCCTCTAAGCTCGCATACTCGCGCCGGCTCGATGATTCTGTGAATGACGTTGATAACTCCTTGGGGTGTGACATCCAAGACAGCTAGCCCGTTTGGCTCAACTTGCCCTTAAGGAGCTGCCCTCATGCCGTCGTCAATGTATTGGTCTAGGTGCCTTGCTGCAACCAGCTCTTCTAAGTGCTGTTTCAAAGGCACACAGTCCTTCGTGCGGTGCCCCTTTTTTCATGATATGTGCAGTGATATCTTGAGTTAAAACCCCTTTGAGCAACCTCCAATTTTGTTAGCCACTAGATATAAGGTTCATCTCGGATTTCACTGAGGATGCGATAAATTGGAATTTTGAAGACAGTGGTAATGCCGGTCCGTGCCTTCAACTTTCTCTTGGCATCTTCTTCCTCATTGCGAGAGGCGTTAGCCTAGTCATTTCCACAGCCCTTGTTGCTAACTGCCTCGATTATTGGGGCAGCTATTCTTCTGCCCTACCAAGTTAACCTTCACAGCCACTCGTTTGTCCACTACTACCGGATTTGCTTTCTCGGTGGCCATGGCGGCATCATCTTCAACTTGGATATGCTCGTTAATCCGCTGCATCAATGATTCCATGGTTGTTGGATGGTGCATCGTACGCGAGTCTCGTAGTCAATGCCCGACTGGTAGGCCTCGTTTGTATTAGGTGATTTCCAGTTAATGGGGCAATCAATGATCTAATTGTAGGTCTCCTAATACTTGGCATTGTATGCCTTCAAAGAATTGCCCGATTCCATCTTGATACCCAAGAGGTGGTCGACCTCTTTCGGTGTTCTAGTATTGGTCTTGAACTTTGTGACAAACGCTTCCGCTAACTGCTGCTAGCCCTTGATACTCCCCTCCGATAGCCTTTCGAACCACTTTAAACCCAACTCGCCTAAATTTGTCAAAAAGATGAGGCACATTAGGGCATCATTACGTCTATGCCCCGCCATCACTTGCCGGTAATGACTGATGTGCATGTACAGGTCCATCTTGCCATCATATAGTGTGAATTTAGGTTGATGGAAACCAGCGGGGAACGACGTGCTCTCAATCTCAGGAGACAGAGGGGTGGCGGTGAGCCTTGCCAAGTCTCTGTCCACTAGCGTTGGAACCACCATTCTGGGTGGCAGCATGGCTACTTTTTCACTGAAATGGATTCTAGGATTCAGCCTTTGTAACATCAGCACTCTCTAGGCCTTTTTGCGACGGGCTCGTTCCTCTAGTATGTCCTTCAGGTCCTTCGAACGGGCGGAATAAAAGTATCTCGACGTCGTCAACGGACACAAGGGACGATAGCTGCTGTCTCGTGTGCATGACTTCTCCGTCGGTGGGTCGAAATCACCAACCCCATAGCTTCTGGTAATGGAGTGAGAGGGTGTCCCTTGCTGGTGCTGACTGCCTAAACGACGGGGTTGGGTGCGCTCACTGTGGTTTCTCACTCCAGTAACACCCTTCCCCTTGATCTGTCGCTTCAACGCCTCCATTTTAGCTACCATCTTCCGAATGATGGTGTCCTGGTCTCTCAGTTTGTGCCCCAAGCATTGAACATGCGACTCTCTCTATCGCTGGTGCCCTTCAGGACTCTGCGAGTGGTCAGTACTCCTCGTGCGTTTGTTTCGCGTATCTCTAGACAGCCCTTTAGAGGAAGTCTCTAGGCCTGCCATGGTCGGAATAGCGGGGGGGCCATCTCTTTTCCGAAGTGACTCTACAATGATGCCGTCAATAATGGACAACGGGGTTTCGTCGTTATTTTCCATAGAAAGTGATCAAAGAAGCTTGGAGGATAAGGTTTTGTTTGCCAAAGATTCCCACAGACGGTGCCAATTGTACGGGCAGAAAATATTTGTCGCCCTTTGTATTTATTAGACTTATTTATTTTGATGATTTATTTAATTATGTTTTAATTTATTTGAAAGAGAAAAATAGAATCCAAAATTTATTTTGATGATTTATTTAATTATATTTTAATTTATTTGAAAAAGAAAAATAGAATCAAAATTTATTTTGATGATTTATTTAATTATATTTTAATTTATTTGAAAAAGAAAAATAGAATCAAAATTTATTTTGATGATTTATTTAAAAGAGAAAAATAGAATCAAAATTTGTTTTGATAATTTATTTGAAAGAGAAAAATAAAATCAAAATTATTTGTCCCATTATTTCTCACCTAAACCTTTATCCTAAATGTTGTTAGAATGTATTTAATATTTGATTAAATTAGGAGTTCAAACAGCCCAAAACAAAGATTCAAACAACCCAGCACAGCAGCAGGCCAAAAGGTTCAAGTAGAAGATATTCAAATTTGTAATAATGGAATGGAATATATTCAAATTAATAATGATGAAGCACAACGGCTATAAACGGCTATAAATTCAAATGAATACAACGACTATAAACGATTATAAGTTTCATTATATATACCAAAACCTCTAATGTAAAACAAGTTACAAAAAAAAATTAGAAAATATTCTTTGATCTATAATCACTCACATCTATTCTCTGAAAAATTCTCTGAGAAGTGTTCTTCAATTTTTGTTTACATTCTCTCTCAGAAATTATACATTAAGCCTTATAGCATTAAACTCATCTTTCTTGTGTGAGGTTTACAGAAAACCAGAGCTTCATTTTTATATCTATCTTTGAGAGATAATTATTGTAACTTTCTGTAAAAGCAAAAACACATTTTATTCAACCTTGTAAGAGTGTAGTACACTCAGTGTTCTTGACTTAGAAAGTCTATGTAAAATCTGTAGAGGATTGCTCCATCTGTAAAAAGGTTGCTAGCACCTTGTGAAGTTAGAAGATAGTGGAAAATCTCAAGTGAAGCTTGAGAAGTGGATGTAGGCTTGGTTGAAGCCGAACCACTATAAATCTGTTTGTCTCCTCTTCCCTAATCTCTTTACTTTCCTACTACTGCTATATCTATCTAATATTCATGTGCTAATCATTTGATTTACCCTGTATGTTAGTTATACTTCATTGTTATTTTGCTTGATCATTTACTGCTAAGTTCATCATTGTGCTTGTTAATAATTTGTTGTACTAGTAGTTAATTTTATTGGGGTATTATTAATTTTAATTTGTAGAAACCTAATTCACCCCTCTCTTAGGTTGCTTTTTGGGTAACAGTATTCCTAGCTACCAAGCTGGAATCGCTCCGATAAAACTTCGTCTCATTGTGAACAAACAAGGGTGAGTTACCCGGCAAGTGGGTTACCAGAAAACCCCATCCGATGGTCAAGTTAGCTTTCTTGGGAGAGAAAAGAGAATACAGAGCACTGTAGAGAGAGAGAAAGAGAGTGGCTAAAAGTTGCTTGCCCTTCTGAATCTGCTCGCGCCTCCTTTTCTAGGTTGGCCATGCAGTCTCAGATTGTGTATGCACTATCTCTGTCGTCCTTTACTGGACGTGTGGTTGTACTGCTTTCTCCATTCCTTACACGTGTATATATAAATACTGCCAAGCAATGTTGGCTAAACCGGCAAATAGTATTGACACACACTCAGAGCGATTTCCTCCACATTGGTCCACATAGAATACATAACCATGCTGTTACTTGGGTTGCACCCAAGCTATTGCCTCTGAAAACTTCCATGTCGAGCTACACTAGGCCAACTTTTGAGTCATAGCCATGCTCGGTCAATGGTTTGGCAGCCTCCTTTAGGCCAGTCAGCCATGGACGCGAAGTTAGTCATCTCAATTGCGTAGCACGGTGTTACGCCATGCCTAATCTAGCCGATCTTGTGACGTTGTCATGACTTCTGCAATCGTGGTGCTATAAGATGGCCCAATCTAGGAACAGGTGTAGACACCCCATTTTTGACCGACCTTAAGACTCAGACGTCACCGATTGAGCGCTTGGTGATGTTGTATATCGTGCTCGTTCAGAGGTTTCAGAGTCTCGGCTGCGAGCCTTGCCTCCGGACTTCCGGACTCTTTCATGCTTTGCCTCGGTTTGCGAACCAGGCTCGATTTTCTCTGTTTCTCTTCCAGAAGGGAGGGAGAGGTCTCGTAGACCATCTCTCAGTGGCCGTAGGCTACGTTTTGTGGTCGTAGGCCATTTTGCCCGTTTGGAGTCCGGTTTCCGATTTTTCGTAGCCGTCGGCCGTGTGCCTCGGTTCGGGACCGCTTAACCACCTCCGTTTGCTTCGGTTTTTGGCATGCATCTTGTTTACTCCCTTTTGAGGGACACTGTGATCCGAGAGACCAACTCCGTGGTCAAATACCACTTCCGGTGCCTAACAGTCAGTTTTCGGGGCCTCGGGCTGCGCGTTTCGGCCCCCGAACCTTCATTTTGCATCGATTTTGGTTCATTTTTGGTGGAGACCTCTGTTTCATTGCTAGGAAGGTCGTAGAAGGGTGGGAGGCCAGTAATTATTCTGACAACCAGTTTTATTCCTCCATCGCCCTCCGTCACCCGTTTTTCTCACTTGAAAGCCAATGTTGACCACCCTTGGACCACTTTTTCTAGCCCTAAACCACATATTTGTGTTGTAGACACCTGGGAGGCCACCAATATCACATGGCCGGCTAGTAATTGTCATTGACCCTTTTGAACCCCTCCAAAAAATGGCCTTTTCTCTCTCTTGGTTCACTATCTCCAGTTTTTGACCACATGGTTGTGTTAAGCACACATGGGAGGCCACCAATTTGTGGTGGCCGGCCACTAATACCACTTGACCCTTTTGACCCTTGGCCGGCCGGCCACGGGGAGGGCCGGCCGGCCACCTGCAACCTAGATACTTGGCCGGCCAGAATCCTCAGGGTTGGCACATTACAAATCTACCCTCCTTTTCCCCCAGATTTTGTATCCGGGAGGGTGCCTTTTTGGGGGGAAACTTGAATTGTTTCCCCCCCATTTTTCCCCCTCTTTTCCACCCTTTTGTCTATATATCCAGCAGCCCCAGCCCCCTTGCAAAGGGTTAGAAAATTTGCCTTAAGCCTCTTGTATTGAAGCTCTCTCTCTCTACACTCCAACCCTCCAAACCTCTCAAATCCTACACCCATTTCTACACCACCACCTAGCACCACACCACCACTCCATCCCAGAAGCTTGGAAGACCTTTTCAGAGCTTAGGAGGCACCACTTCTCAAGCCAAGAGGCTGCCAAAGCTTGGTCTACAAGGGTAAGCTTCATTTTCCCTCTTTTGTGCTTCATTTTGTTCAATATTCTAGCTCCTTGTGCTTACATTTTTGGGCTCCGACCCTAACTAGAAATAGGCTTATTTTGAGCTATTTTGCATGTTTTATTAAGGGTCTCTCACTTTTTGAGGCTTCCTTTTTGCACTTGCTTCTTTACCTCTCTTGTATGCCTCTTTCTTGCATAGTATTTTAGGCCTATATGTAAACTGTTTTGAGGCATATTGTAAACTGTAAAGTGGCTTATTTTGAGCCCTTATTCAACATTGTTGAAGGGCTCCTCACTGTTTGAGGCTTCCACATATCACTTTCCTTTGTATCCCTCTTTTGGCCTTATTTTTGCATGATTTGTCAGCCCCTTGTGCTTGTATTTTTGGGCTTTGGTCCGAACTGTAAATGGCCTTATTTTGACCCCCTATTCATGTTTTATTAAGGGTCTTTTGATGTTTGAGGCTCCATTTTTGCTCTTTGTGTTTAAACCTCTTTTTTAGGCCTTATTTTGCATAGTATTTTAAGCTTGCATGTGCACTGTTTTGGGTCTGGTCATCAACTGTAAAATGCCATATTTTGTGCCCCTATTCAACATTGTTGAAGGGCCCTCCTGTGTTTGAGGCCAGAAACCGTCACTTGCTTCTTTGTCCCTCTTTTGGCCCATTTCTTGTATGAGAGCTTAGCCATACTTGTGTTTGTTTTTGTGGCTTATTGTAAACTGTGAAATACCATATTTTTGGCCCGTCTTCAACATTGTAGAAGGGCCCTTCTCTGTTTGTGGCCAGAAGCTGCCACTTGCTTCATTATCTCTCTTTCGGGGACATTTTTGCATATTGATTTAGCCCCATTTGTGTTCACTGTTTGGCCCTTCTTAAAACTGTAAATATGCTTGTTTTGGGGCTTTCTTGATTCTGTCTTCACACTTCATATTCAAATAATGCATGCATTGCATAGCCATAGGTCATTCCATGTACCTAATTTCATGTTTCGGGATTCATTTCATGCATCGGGTGCCATTTTGCCATGCTTCAGGGCTGTTTTGCATCACTTTTTGCCACTGAAATTTGCATGCTAGTATGCCATATTCCATGCCTTGTCATGTCTTGTTAGAGTGGCATTCCGTGCCTTAAGTTCGGTCCTCGGTTTGCGTGCATGTGTGCACGCATCTCGAGTGTCTCATTTTCATCTAATGGCCTCTTATGTGAGTGTGGCTGAGGTCCACTTGTGTTAGTGTAAGTCCATATTGCATTGTGTATGCCATTTCATTCCATAGCGTTGTGTATGCTAGGTTGTATGTTAGCGCATTGTGTATGCCATGTTACCTCGTGCATCGTGTATGCCATTTCATAGCATGTTGCATGTTAGGATGTATCTTAGTTGCATTTCATGCATGTCATGCATATTGCATTGTGTTCGGGATAGGGGTTAGCCCGAGCACGGGAAACGAGGTACGTTTCGTACCCCGAGTGACGGAATGTGTCTCAATTCCCCAGTCGTCGACACTCCGGATTACCCATGATGGAGTCTAGGTATTGTTGTGTTTTCCTGTGCATTCATTTCATATTGAGTTGTGCGATTCGACTCCTCGGCCATCATGCATCGAGATGCGTGATTGGTGGCACGAGGATCGAGGCATGCATACATATGTAAAAATACATTGCCATGCCCCTTTCCTGCTCTCTGTTGCAGCAAATCAAGAATCAGCAGTCTTCCGGGGCTTGGCGTGCTTTCCGAAAATTATTGCAAAACAGAGGCTAATTGGGGCATCACAGTGGATTTCCGCGCAAAGACAACCCGGACATGCATCATTCATCCTCCGAAGAAGAGTCAAGGCAGTCCCTGGCTTGCATGCCAGTTTATTGTTTTCTTAGTTAATTTGGTAATTAATTAGGATTTTTGTACATATTTGGACTGTATTATTTATTTGGACTGTACTATTCGGGACTGTATATTATTTATTCGGACCCTCTGTGCGAGGGCATAATTGTAATAGTGTGTGTGTGTGTGATGTATGTCTTCCAATCCCACGTCTTTCTTCCCTTTTATTTACCAGCTTATGATGGTTAGATTAGGGCATGTTTCAATTAGCATACAGTATGATAGCATGTTTGCATTCATTCATCTGTCTTGCATGCACCGACCTCAGCGCATCATACTAACTGCATTTGTACTTCAATTTCGAGTTGAATACATGTTAGCTGTAGCATTCCATATGCCATGTTTAGGATAGCCGAGCCTGCCTTAATCGCATTATTGCATGTGTTGCATTAGGCATTTCTATATAGTTAGGATCATGCATGGATTTCTAATCGGTTTCTGTTTTGGCTTGGAGTACTCGGTGAGTTTTATGCTTTAGCATCCTTGCATGCGTGTGAGTGACTGTCATGAATAGCATGTTTACCATGAGGCTATCTGCTTATGTGATATAACTGCCTTGAATGCCTGTAGGTGAAGGTTGGGTTATTTGGATTGGAACAATGCATCAACTGTGAGTTTTAAGCCCACTAGATAGTGGCAAAATCTGCATTTTAAGCCTACTTACGAGTAGCAAACCATCTTTCAAAAACGAACATGAAATGTTTTGTTCCAATTCAGGCGACCCGGTCTATACTTGTATGCTGTGTGCATCACATAGTAAATCTAGGCTAATAACTGGAATAAGAGCACATAATGTTTTCAAAACTAGATATCATGGTTAGTAGAGGCCGATCTTTGATCGGGCGAGCGGGGGTGCTCACGAAGTGACCTTCTCCAATCGTACCCAAGTTCCCGAGCCGAGGCAACTTTGGTGATGACGGACACGTGGCCTTAGGCAACGAGTCAGGGTTCCCTAAATTTCCCAAAATAAAATATTTAGGTGGCGACTCTGTATCTGGCAAAGCAGTCCATGTTTGGCATTTCTTTCAAAAATCTGTTTTCTCAAAACGATTTGCCGGATTTGGACTCTTTGGTTCAGATTACGAACCGTGACAACAAATCGAGTCCATACTGTAGCAAGGTCCCCCCGCGGGCTTGTTACAGTTTCTGGCGACTCCACTGGGGAATTAGAGAACTTGACTCGAACACATGATATCTGGTTTTGACTACACTTGTGTGTTTCTTTGCATTTGCATTTGCATTGGTGCGCCTAGGACACCGTGTTTGCCATCTGCTATTCCTGAACGGTTTGCCGGAGGCTTGTCTTGTCAAGGCAACCATAAGGCTGACGGTTGTGGGCTCTGCCAGTATGGGAACACAAACCCCGGTTTTACCGGGGCACCCTTTTTAACCATTCGACCTAGTGATATCGAAATCTGTAGTGACTATTCCAAACTAGGACAGGTTGCTTACCCGATATAGGTTGTTTGAAACCGCTACGTGCGTAGTGAAACCCTACTTCCTGACAAAATAGGACAGGGAAACCCTACCCCAACATAGGGGTGTTTTGGCTCTCACTTATCTGTTATGTGCTTTTAGAGTGCGTCTCTACAGGGAATGCATGTATCAGTTTATGAGTTTGGGCATCAGGCCTGCGGGCATCAGCCAGTGTTTGAGAATCAGTTATCTGCGGGTATCAGATTCAGTCTTTGGGGAATAGTGATTCAGGGACAGTAATCAGTATTTGAGGACAGTGTGTATTCAGCTTCTCAACCGTGTGTTGTATGCCCGACTGTGTGTTGTGTATTTATTTTAAGCTGTCATGCTGTTCATTTATCTGGTTATTTTTCTTTTCGCTTTATTTATCTTTTTGCTAGGGGCAGTTTTAGCACAATTGCTTCCGACCAGTAGATATTCCCCAAGCACTTTGGACCAGAGGTCGTCGGCTCAATCGATCTGAGGATCTGGTTGACGGACAGCCCGTGTTCCATTCCCTACTCCCCGTTGTCAGGAGAAGGCCAAGGAATCGCAGTGTGTCTGAACAGAGGTTACCGGGGCAGTGGTCTACTCTAGCAAACAGTCGGGTTGAGGTTCCAATTTCCACCATAGAAATACACATACCGGTCAGTCAGCAAGACCAAAAGAATATGGCCGGGATAGAAGAAATGATGCGCCAAATGCATGAGAGCATGAAACAGATGCAAGAGGACGCTGCCCGCCAAGCAGAGTTCTCTAAACAGCAGGCTACAATCATGGCCCAGCAGGCTGAGCTCATCACTAGACTGCAACAGCAAAATGCAGCATCTGCCTCACATCAAGTTCCTCCTCCACCCAGGGCCCCGTTACCCGAGCAGACACCTACTGTCCAGAATACTCTGCCAAACACCCAGAACACCGTGCCAAATGTCCAGAACATCTAGGAGGACACAAACCTTCCAACGGGGCCAGCTCCGCCCCCACTTCCGCCTCAACTGTCCAAGACCCATACACCTGCCAACCACCCGGACTCTCCCTTTGAGTTCGAAATAGACCATACAGCGTTGAAATTGAGCAAACATGAGAAGATGTTTAAGAAATCTCAGGGAGTCAACTCCATCCCAGACATTGAAGATGGATATACTGATTCGGTGGTGACATTGCCGGACAGGTTCAAGATGCCTCACATCGACCGTTTTGACGGGTCAGGAGATCCCATGGTCCACCTGAGTTTGTTTTCAGATGTTCTGCGCCCGATGGGATTGACAAGATTACAGAAACTCTCCCTTTTTGGCAGGACCCTGTCGGGTATCGCGGCCATCTGGTACGCCAAATTGGAGGATTCAGTAAAACGAAACTGGGAGGAGATGGCCGAGGCCTTCGTCGCACAATATTCGTACAATACCCAGATCGAGATCACAACCCGTGATCTTGAGACAACCAGGCAAGAGCCGAAGGAGAGCTTCTCAGAATTCGTGGCCCGCTGGAGAGCCAAGGCCTCAATGATGACCGTTAGGCCAACGGATAAGGATCAAATACGGATGGTTGTGCGCAATCTCCAACCAAAATTGATGCAGAAGATGATTGTACTCCCCTTCCCCACCTTCTCAAATCTACACGAGATGGGGGTACAGATCGAGGATGCAATGAAGCAGGGTCTGATCGACCAGGACAGGGAGCAACCTATGAGGACTTTCAACCGTAACAACAATGCAGGCCCGAGTGGCGCTGCAACTGCACGAGCTTCAGAGGTGAGCATGGTCACCACCATTCCCCCTCCCCTTCCGAGACCCTTAGCAGCCACGCCTTTCTCTGGCACATCTGGAAGCAATACCCAAACCGCCAAATACCAGCCCAGAGGCCAAAGAAACTTCACACCCCTATATATGCCCCTGTCCAAAGCTCTGGGGGTATTAATCAGGAAGAAGCATTTGACGCCCCTAGAGCCGAGACCACTACCAAATCCACTCCCTCCCTCTCATGACCCGGCAAAATACTGCGCGTATCACCAACAGCACGGTCATGACACCGACCATTGTTTTAGATTGCGTCACGAGATCCAGGATCTTATTGACAAGCAGGTGATCGCGCCTCCCGACAAACCCAACGTTACAACAAATCCTCTCACACCACTCATCGGGAGAAAAAGAAACTTGATTGTTTTGGCCAAGGTTCTGAAAAGCAGTTGCGGTCACCGTAACGGTAGCGGTGGTGCGGTTGGGGTTGCGAGGTGTAAAGGTCGTAGCGTAATGGTTGCGGTAACCGAAACCGTGAATTTTTTTATTTTTCACACAATTTGAAAAAAAAACTTATCAATGCGCATATTTTTTTTTTCCATAATCATATTTATGGGGTTTTAAAATAAATATTTATCAATTTTTAAAATTTTTAGTATGATCTAATATGTTTCATATTTTTAAATCACTATAAACTGAGTTTTTTACATTTTATTTTAATAATTGATGACTTTATATGTCATAAATCTAGATTATGCCCTTGGCAAAAAAAAAAAAAAAACAATTATTAGAGTTAGATGTATAAAATTATTTTCTTTTAATTATTATACTTATGGAAGCATATGCAAACTTTAATTTGAATAGTTTTAAAAAATAAATTATACATGTTAATGTAATCATATAAAAATTAAAAAATAAATTATGAAGATTTTTTTTTAGGGGGGGGGGTTTGGATCACTTGAATATTCATTCTCTTTTTGGATAACCTGTAAATAAAAATAAAATAAACTAATCAAAAAAAATTGACATGTATAAAATATGTATTAATATATAATTATAGGTGTTACGTTTTCTAGATATTTTACAAAAAAAATCAAGCACTAGCTATTATATATAAGATAAACAATAACAAAAGTAAGAGAATAAATAAGAGCCTAAATATATATATATATATTTTAATCAAGCCAAATAAATAATTACCACACTTGTTATTATTATTATTATTATTATTATTTTATTATTATTATTATTATTATTATTATCAAACAATATATAGATAGACGCACTCAAGCAAAATGGTTGAGTGATAACAGTTGAATAGAATAGCATAGGTCAACTTCAACAAATCAATAACATGTTCTTTATCTTTTCTCTTCTCTCTCTCTATCTCTTACTCCTCCATCTTCCCTCTTCATCTTCTGTCTTCTCTCTCTATCCTCTTTCCCCATTTTCAGTTTTTTTTTTTTTTTTAAAGAACAGTTTGGAACCGTTACGTAACGGTGCGTAACATACCGTTACGGCCGTTACGACCGCTACGTCAGCCACTATGACCGACACATCTCTATGAATCTCAATCACACCATAAAAGCAGCCGTAACGGTTGCGGCTGCTTTTTAAAACCTTAGTTTTGGCATCTTTGATTATTTTGGTATCTCTATTGAAAAATCTAGAAACCCTAGATGTTATTTGTGATTATGTATCAATAATAAGCAAAATATAACAATCCCAATCAAACAATCAAAAGAAAGAGACACAAAGATTTTACGTGGAAAAACCACAATTGGACACCTTCCAATTGTGATAAAAAAACCACGGGCAACTGCCACAAGAACAATCCACTAAGAAGATTTAAAGGAATTACACAGGTATACTCTCAATTATCTAGCAATTCACAACGCCTAATTGAACCAACCTCTATGTGCCTCTTCCAACCCCATCTTCAGCACGGAATTGTCTTTCTGATGAGCCACTCCGGATTCCACCAAAGCTTCAGGCTCGAATTCTTCAGAATTCACAACTGAAGAACAACTCTCTTTTGTGTATAACAAACAAACTTTGATGTACTCTCTTTAAACCATGAGTTGAATACTCAATAAAACATCAAAGAAAATAACAAAATATCCCCAGATATAAACCTTTAAGAACCAAAAGAAGATCTGGAGGACTTCAATCAATTACTTAGTTTTGGGAGAAAACCAAGTATTTATAGAGAACCAAAAGTAATCCTAGATTGGGAAGAAAACAAACTCCTTGAAAAATCCGGATTCTGAGGCTCGCTCGAGCGAAGTTTCCTGGCTCGAGCGAGGAGAGTAATTTTCATGATTTCTACTAGTGCCTTGGCTCGAGCGACGGATCCTTGGCTCGAGCGAGGAATACACTTCTTCAGGTTTTTGTATGGACGCAATCCTTGGCTCGAGCGAGAATCTTAGCTCGAGCGAGCACTCCTTGGCTCGAGCGAGCAACGGCTGATATGCAATTTTGAATGCAATTTTGAATTTTGCTTCGGCGCGAGCTGACCGGTCAGCTCGACCCCCGTAATAATCAGCGAAGTGGCAATCTTGAAAGCATTAACATCACAAACTTCTCCGCAAAGCTCGATTCGGGTTGGATTCGCATCTAATAAACTCATAGCCTCACTGAAATAAAAATGCGAATAAAATTACAACTCAAAAGAGTTTTGTCAAACGGGATTGCCAAGAATAAAAACCTAACATCTATGCTTTTGGTATCTTAATTCTTACAACATGACCTTTGAGCTGATTAGTTGTTGATAATGTAAGAGTAAGATTGTTTTCCTCAAGGGAAGAGTGACTTGAACTTTAGCTCCATATTTATGCTCTTGCTTGGCAACCTTGTTTGATCTATGCAGTGT
This sequence comes from Camellia japonica, assembly GCA_030407325.1. Lineage (NCBI taxonomy): Eukaryota > Viridiplantae > Streptophyta > Magnoliopsida > Ericales > Theaceae > Camellia > Camellia japonica. Next base: position 97,384,407 of record JAPPVO010000002.1, on the reverse strand, counting down.
TATGTCTATTATAGTCTTGAGATTGCTATGCTCTTGCTTAATCTTCATATTTGTATGCTCTTGCTAAAAAATTGAGAATTAGATCATGCTCAAATGATTCACATATACTTATTAACAATTTGGTACATTGTGATATCCTTTATGTGTTTTTGATAATGTTACAAGGGGAGAAATTGGATGTTTTGTGATGTTTTGAGCTTACATGTTTTGGATTGAGATTATGGAATAATGTCACAGGGGGTTTGGAATAATGTCACAAGGGGAGGACTTGTTATGATTTAAAGATTGGGGGAGAAATAATGTTGAACTCTCAAAGGAAAATCGGTGCTATGTATATTTTGTTTTTTAGTATCTTGCCTAGAGATTGGTTGCCACTGTACTAACTTATATATCTACTTTAAGCAATCATTCAAAGAGAGCATAACTTGAGGGGGAGCTTTCCTTCCTCCCAAACAAATCAAAACATCATGTTGCGCTATCATCAAAAATGGGGAGATTGTTAGACATATTGATTTTGATGATTTGTTTTTGATTTAATTGAAGAGTTAAATTGTTTGAAATGGTATAATTAATTTAACATCATAATTTATCCTCATTTTGTCTTATTTATGTTTATTAGAGGCCAAAATTTTAGCTCAAACAAACAAGAACCAAGCAGTAGAACATAGCAGCAAGCAGCAAGAAGCAGCAGCAACAGAAGGATTGTTTTGATTTTTGTTTTGATGGATTATAATTGAAAACTTATTGTTTGATTAAATCATTATAATCTATGATTCTCTTAGTATTTAATTATGTTTTTGAAGGCCAAAAAGAAGCTTAAACAAGTGTTGAGAAGTTCCATAATACACAGCAAACAGCAGCAACAAGCAGAAGTAGCCAAAATAAAGAAGGCAGAAAATACACTGGGTGGACGTCCAGGAGGACGTCCGAGGGGACAACCGGCTAGGTCAAAATCAGTCCGTTTCATTCCAGTTCAGTCTAGCCTCGCTCCGATTGTCAGACTAGCAATATGCTCGATGACCGCAGACAACATCCTTGACGACCGGGACTTGGCCGGACATCCGAGAGGGCGTTCGGTGGATGACCACCAAGAACAAATCTTCATCTGGGACATTCGAGTGGACAACCACTCTTTGCTGCAACGGCTCTTTTTCAAATTTGCTTGTCTTCAATCAGACCCATTTTCAACTCCTTCAAGATCTAATCATGTATGGGATATTCAAATTTGAGTAGAGTAGATTCAACCAAAATCTTACTTAATGTTCTCAACGCACGCAGCAGATAACGGATACATTTCTTTTTTATAAATAGAAGTACTCCTGCTGCTGAAGAAGAGAATATACACAGAGACAACAAGCAAAACATTTTCATATCACTCATCACTCATATATTTCATCTTCTCTAAGTTCCTAAAGTGATCTTCATCTAAGTATTACATTCATCCTTTAGAAAACAAACAATGAGCCTAAGCTTTAAGCCTATCTACTTGTGAGAGATTTACTGATATATCTTCTAAGCTTCAACATTGTATATCTATTTGTGAGAGATATTTTGTAGCTTTCTTTAAAAGCAAAAACACTCTTTTTCACTCTTGTAGAAGGTCACTAGTAAGCCTGTAAAGCTAGGAAAAAATTTGTAAGGATTGCTCTATCTGTATGAGGTAACTAGCACCCTTGTGAAGTTAGAAGATAACGGAAAATTCAAGTGAAGCTTGAGGAGTGAATATAGACTTGGTTGAAGCCGAGCCACTATAAACCGTGTTTGCATTTTTCTCCCTTATCCCTTTACTCTATTACTCTAGCTAACTGATATATTTGTTTCCATTCACTGTGTTAGTTATATTTCATTGCCTTGTTGCTTGATCTTTCACTAATTAATCCATATTTGTGCTTGTCCTTGTTTATTGTATTAGTTGGTAATTTTTATTGGAGAATTATTATTTTTAATTTGTAGAAATCTAATTCACCCCCCTTAGGTTGTTTTTTAGGTAACAAAAAGTAATCAACTCAATAGATGGATAGCTACATCCTAAACCCAACCACATCCATGAGGACCCATCATGAGATTATAGCATAAAACAACAATATACAACGCTTGATAGGAAAAAAAAAAGAGAGAAGTTGAAGAAAGATGTCAAAAGCTCACCTCTTGAAAAGAGGATGAGTTTCTTGGTTATAAAACTCTTTTTTGGCACCCTCAAGATCCTCTAGTATGGCTTAGAGTTCTTAGAATCCTTAGTAAGGTGTGTCAAGCTAAGCTCTAATGGAGTTTGGATGATATATGTGTGAAGAATGGAGGTTGGAGATGACGTAGGGTGATGAGCTCTCAAAACAAGACTCTTGGCTTTTTAAAATTTGGTAACCCTAAACAATGAACCTCAATCGTCTATATATAGAGTTTTGGGACAAAAATATCCAAGATATTTGTAGAAAATTTGTGGAAAAAGTCGAAATTTCCGAAAATACTCTATACCAAGAACAATTTAGCCGGTCGTACCATTATTAGTCCAACCGACCACATTTTTCATCCATCCATAAATGGTTATACGGTCAAGGAGAAAAATGTATCGCTGGATCAATAGTGTAAAACTAACATAATTTGACAAGAAAAACATATATTTTTCAGAGAATTCCATCCCTCCATTCACTCTCACTTTGTCCTTTGCTCGGTCCATTAAAAAGATGATGTTTGAAGTTCGAAAATATGAGTCTCGGAACACTATAAAAATGTTGGAACCACGCAACAAAAAACACTTTGAAAAATGGTTTTAAGAGGGTCAAAAATGGTTTTGGCCAAACAGGTATAGGTTGGAATAGTTGGGATCAAAACTTGAATTTTGGTTTTCCTTCTGAGGGATTCAAAAGACTGCACATTGCGACTTTCATCATTGAGGTGTTCAGAATAGAGTGCTCAAGTCTTAAGACATGTCAAAATGAGGTGTCTACAGTATTATTAAATTATTTGTTACGAAAATATTTTTAATACGTATATAATTTTTTCGCGATAAATTCAAAAACGATATCTGGTAACATACAAGTACTATACCAATGGAAAAAAGGGTACCTAATCCGGTAATGTATTAATAACTTTGATGTGGAGATTAAATTAGAACTTAGTGGGCCACATAACAACCATTTGATGAAATATTTTTGTATATATTAGTTGTTGGTGATTAAAGTGGTTGCTAAACTTGGGCTTAAGGTCTTGTTTGTTTTCAGATGTAAGGGACCTAGGATTGAATTATTAGTGAGTTGGGATTGCTAATATCATGTTTGTTTTTAAATTATAACAATGGACTCATAATCCCAGCACTTTAGGATGTTCCTCTCTCCATAGGATTACTAGTCAGGTAGGAGAGATAGTGTTGGCTAGGAATGGCAACGGGGAGGGGCGAGGCCGGGGACCGCACTCCCCGTCCCCGATCCCGATGATAAAAATTCCCCTGTCCCTGGCCCCCGTCCCCGACGGGGAACCTATCACAGTCCCCGTCCCACCCCCTAACGGGGATCGGGTTTCCTCGACCCCGAAAGTTCCCGGACCAAAAAAAAAAAAAAATCCAAACAGCAACATCATCATCGATNCATTTTTAACAAAATCAAGCACAAGTAGGGAGTATGGTACAACATATAGAATGAAAGAATGTAAGTCTCATTATAGCACAAATAATCATCCAATTAAAGCTCATACCATTTGACAATAATGAGCAAAAAAGATAGTAACATGTGAAGGTGTAAGCCCATAAGTTTGATACCAAAAACAGAATAGAAATTGAAGGGATTTTGAAAAAATCAATCAAGTTTAAATTCTTCCCCTTATTTCATTTGGCAAAATCAATAGGAGATATGATAATTGAAAGCTTATAACTGAAATGTTCTCCTCAAAGATACCAAATAGGATGCCAACAGGATATCAACATGCAATCTAGAAGATTTAACAATCATAGCACAAGCATTATGTGGAATACCAAATATTGCTCATAATAGTTTAAACTCATCATAATCTCATGGAGTTAAGGTATTGAGATTGGAAGTCTGAGAGAAATATCCGGACTTATTTGTTGGTGTTTGAATATGTATTGAGATTTTGATTATAATAGTGAAATGTAAAAACATTGTATATGTTTTAAAACACGAGAACATTGTATATGTTATGGGTTGTTTGGAAACATAAATTCAATATAAGCATTGTATATGTTTTGAGAATATGGAATATTGTGTGCGTTGTATCACTTTTGGAAACACTGTATATGTTGCATAAGTTTTGGAAATATGAAATGTATATTCATAATGAGATAGGATTGAATGACCGGAGAGTGGGTCATGGTGTTGAACCTGTAAGATTAACATTGTTATGAATGGTTTAATAATGATTTTGAACTCAATTTGAAATTTTGGGGACGAAATTCCTTAAGGAGGGAGGTTATAGCGACTCCGGTCTTGACCTGACATTTTATTATGTTTTGGACTCGGGTTTTATGGTTCAATGTTGTTGTCCATCTCTTATTACCCTTGTTGTTCCTTGGATTAGTCATTTAGATTGTAGTTGTGTGTTTGGAACATGTTGGTTGCTTGTTTTTCCAAACCTATGTTGCCCAGATTTTTACTCCTCCGCTAGAGCGGCCATTCTTGCGCTTGAGTGGGCTTTGCAATTTTTCTTCTCCGCTCGAGCGACCATTCTTGTACTCGAGTGGGCTTTGCAAACTCTTAGTAATTTTGCAGACCTGCCAATACTGGAAGAGTGCATTCTACGCTTGAGCGGCGTTTCCTACGCTCGAGCGTCTAATCTTGCGCTCGAGCGATATCCTTCATCTACAAAACTTTTGAAAGTGTATATTTGACGCTCGAGCGTCACTTCTTACGCTCGAGCGGACTGCGTGTATAACAGTCCGTGAAGATGACCTTTTTCACCACTTTTTCATTCATCTCTCTCTCTCTAAAACTTTCCAAAAACCTAGATATTGAGTTTCTCTCTCTAAAGATCATATTCTCTCTACTATTTCGCCTAGATCCGTTGAGGTCTTCACTTAAGTACCTTTGAGAAAAGGGTAGAGCACGTCAATAACTACATTTTGATCTGAATCATCTTTGGTTTCAGCATCTTTGGAGTTTCTCCACTTCTCTTTTGGTCTCCTAACTTCGAGGTAGGGACTCTCTACACTTTAATATGGGTTTTAACTTGGTTATAGGTTGTGTGAAAATGGTGAGATTTGGGGGTGTTTTGAGCAAACCTAGGGTTTGGGGTTCAAGTTTGAAAATAGGGATTTCTATATGTGTGTTGTATAAATGATTATGGGGTTTGGATATGAGGTCATCTCATGTTAAAATAGTTGATTTTGGCCTCTGGGTTAATATTTGAAAAATGAGGAGCTTTGCCCTAAAATATCTTGAATAACTATTTTGTATAAATAATGAAATTGGTATGGAAAATGTGAAATTTGGAGGATGTATACATGAATGGTGTTGTTGGATTTGTTTAATTACTCATGGAAATTTGATGATTTATCTATTATAGAGATTGTATATTTGTTTAGAAATATCTGCTTTGGGCTATTGGTAGAGGATAGTCATGATTATTGTAGACATTATTGCATGTGGATTAGGCGAATTGAAACTAATCCCTTAACCATTATCATTGAATATGATTATGAATGATATACATTGTATATGTATGATATTTGGGAGGAGAAAGAGGATGTACTCCATGTTTTTAAGAGAAGAAAGAGAATGGACTTCATTGAACTAAGTTGGCATGTGTGTCTAGGGTGAAAGTCCTGAAAACCATTTGTGTACATGGGTGCCGATTCTCGCAGATGAAATTTTTATAAAATGGCAAATAGAAGTGAATGTATTTGTATGATGATTTTATATGTTGGAAACTTGTGAGGTGTAACCTCTGTTGATGGGTTAAATGCAGTGGATGTACCTATTGAGCCAAAATGAATGAATTGAGATGCGAGTTTGGCATAACATGGTTTTGGAAAGAGTTATAAAGATTTTATTGTAGGAAAATGAACATGTGCATCATACTTATATCTTGTTAATTCTTATATATTGTGTTAGTATGTTTCTACTGGGTTTTGGCTCACCCTATTTGGGAACCATTTTCAGGTATTAGGGACTTGCCTTCACCAAGGCAATAGCGGGGAGGGATTTTTGAGGGGTAAGAGCTTCTTTATTTTGTTTTATTCTTTTGTATAGCCACGAGCTTAAATTGTATTGAGCTAGGCTCATATTTGTGTAACCAAGCCACGACTTGGAAAGATGTAAGCCAATAGGACATATGACTATATGTTTAGTTTCAATCCTCTCAACATTATAATACATGCTATAGATTCAGGATGAACATTTGTGAATGTATATCGCACGTTTTAACTTTTGTAAACGAACTCTAATGAATGAATGCACCCTATTTCTATTATTTTTCCGCTTATGATTTGGATTTATTGTATTATTTTTGGGGTGTTACACACATAGCATAATATGCATGAGAAAATAGTTCTATGCTCTTTGTTTTATCAAGAAATGATGCAACAATCTTATTTAATCACATAACATTATTAAGAGGCATTTTCATCAATTCAATCCACATGCTCAAGTGTGATAAAACATTTTACTCAATATGGAATACAATATGAATGCTATAAACAATTAATTCAACAATTTATCACTCAAAAGCATTTCATGAGATATATGCTAATATAATCCATATTCAAAAGATATTCAATAGGATAGATGCAATGTCTCTACAAATATATGATACTTCATTTTATTTAGACATTGTTGACAGATCATTAATAAGAAAATCTATGTAATAATCAAATAAGTCAAACTCATTCAAATATTCAATGTGAAGCATATGAGCATGAATTTTTCATTTTGAGCATACTTTTGAGATGACAAGAGTACATGGATGTGTCAAACACAATTTTCACAAAATATAATACAATCTCAAAACATGTTATATCATCAAAATTAATTCCATAGAGATATGATTCAAAAGGGATTAACAGATTAGTATGAAGTCATATATGTGAGATAAGGGTATGCCAACATAATAGGCATTCATCAAAATAATATAAATCTCAAATATGAGTTTAATGATGGTTTGAAACAGAACATGACTAATCTAATCTTAGTATAATTAGGTTACATGGAAATAATGATTAGACACAACCTATTATACACAAATCACACCTTAAAGAATATAGAACTTTAAGCTTAATAGTGTGTTAGAGTTATACCTTCATTTACCTCTTTGGAATCTTCACCCATATATTACCTCTTTTGTTCATCTTGGTGATTTTCATTTCATCATTCTTTTTCTTGTAGGGGCTGATTTTGCTCTTTAGATTGAATACTCTTGTTGTGCATTTCCTCTCCAAGTCCTTGGTGTTCTTTGAGATTTTACCTACAAAATATCTTGATTTCTTTCTTGGTACCCATACTTTCTTGGGTCCATGGGGATTAGTCTTAAGAACATTTAATCTCATAAAAGATCTAGGAGGATCAAAACCAATGTCTATTTTGTCAAAAACACATATTTTATTTTCAAGAAACTTGTTGAGGTTTTCTTTTCCTTTTACAAATTTTTCAAGAGTTTTGTTTAAATTCTCAACATTGTTTTTCAAAATGTTTTTCTCATTGGCCATAAATGTAAAGTCATTTTTCAAAGTAGTATTTTTCATTTTTAAAACATCCACATCATTTGAAAGAGAAGTAACTAATTTCTTTAATTTAGAATTCTCAATGCAAACATTTCTAAATATGTCATGTAATTCATTGAAAGCACTTTCAAGTTCTACATAATTAGAAATTACCTCATCTGGAGTGGATTCTTCTTCGCCAAGAGCCATGAGACACAAGATGGCTACTCCATCATTTTCTCCCTAAATGGCTTCCTTTTTACTGCCATCAATCATTGAAAGTTCATGAGTCATGAGTGAGCATAGGAGTTCTTCAATGCCCAATTTTGTTAAGTCTTTTGCTTCTTGGACAGTTGTAACCTTAGCTTCCCATTCATTTGGAAAAGACCTAAGTGTTTTTCTCACAAGCTCACCATTAGTATAAGATTTACCAAGAGATTTTAGAGTATTAATAATATTGGTAAATTTATAAAACATCTTAGAAATAGATTCAAATGATTCCATAGTAAAGAGTTCATAATCATGAATAAGCATGTCAATCTGAGACTTTTTATTTGGCTAGTTCCTTCATAGGTGATTTCAAGTTTATCCCAAATCTTTTTAGCAGTAATACACCCAAAAATTCTATTGTACTCATTTGCATCAAGTACACACACAAGAATAAGCTTGGCCTTAGCATTAGCTTGAAGGAGTTTATAATCATACTCATCAAATTTATCCTCAAGTTTAGGCACACTGATATTGTCTACTACTCTGGTAGGGATTTTAGGACCTTTAGTGATAATGAGCCACAAAGCATAATTGGTAGCTTAAAGATACAAAGTCATTTTTTCTTTCCAATGAATATAATTACTACCATCAAAGAGATGTGAACTATTGGTAGCTTGTCCTACAACAGAGTAAGTAGAATATATGGTTACTATGGATCAAAAACTCAAGATTGTTAAATCTAAACTAGAGCCTCAGACTCTGATACCAATTGTTACCCAAAAAGCAACCTAAGAGGGGGTAAATTAGGTTTCTACAAATTAAAAATAATAATTCCCCAATAAAAATTCCCAACTAATACAACAAACAAGGACAAGCACAAATATGGATTAATTAGTGAAAGATCAAGCAACAAGGCAATGAAATATAGCTAACACAGTGAATGAAACAAATATATTAGTTAGCTAGAGTAATAGAGTAAAGAGATAAGGGAGAAAAATGCAAACACAATTTATAGTGGTACGGCTTCAACCAAGCCTATATCCACTCCTTAAGCTTCACTTGAGATTTTTCACTATTTTCTAGCTTCACAGGGGTGCTAGTTACCTCATACAAATAGAGTAATCCTCCACAAATTTTCCCTAGCTTTACAGGCTTGCTAGTGACCTTTTATAAGAGTGAAAAAGAGTGTTTTTGCTTTCAAAGAAAGCTACACAAATATCTCTCACAGATAGATATACAATGTTGAAGCTTAGAAAATATATCAGTAAACCTGTCACAGGTAGATAGGCTTAAAGCTTAGGCTCAGTGTTTGTTTTCTGAATGATGAATGTAATACTCAGATGAAGATCACTTCAGGATCTTAGAGAAGATGAAATATGTGAGTGATGAATGATATGAAAATGTTTTGCTTGTTGTCTCTGCATATATTCTCTTCTTCAGCAGCAGGAGTACTTCTATTTATGAAGAAGAATGTATCCGTTGTCTGTTACATGTGTTGAGAATATTGAATAAGATTTTGGTTGAATCTACTCTACTCAAATTTGCATTTCCCATACATGATTAGATCTTGAAGGAGTTGAAGAAGGGTCTGATTGAAGACAAGCAAATTTGAAAAAGAGTTGCTGCAGCAGAGAGTGGTCGTCCACCTGGATGTCCCAAATGAAGATTTGTTCTTGGTGGTCATCCACTCGAACGTTCTTCCGAATGTCCGGCCAAGTCCCGGTTGTCAAGGATGTCGTTCGTGGTCGTCGAGCATACTGCTGGTTTGACAGCCGGAGCGAAGTTGTACTAAACTGGAGTGAAACGGGCTGATTTTGGCCTAGCCGGTCATCCCCCTAGACGTTCGCCTGGACGTCCACCCAGTGTATTTTCAGCCTTCTTTGTTTTAGTTGTTTCTGCTTGTTATTGTTGTTTGTTGTTTATTATGGGACTTCTTTAACACTTGTTTAAGCTGCTTTTTAGCCTTCAAAAACATAGTTAAACACTAAGAGAATCATAGATTATAACGATTTACTCAAGCAATAAGTTTTCAATTATAATCCATCAAAACAAAATCAAAACAATCCTTCTACTGCTACTGCTTACTGATGGTTAAACACTAAGAGAATCATAGATTATAACGATTTAATCAAACAATAAGTTTTCAATTATAATCCATCAAAACAAAATCAAAACAATCCTTCTACTGCTGCTGCTTACTGATGTGTTCTACTGCTTGGTTCTTGCTTGTTTGAGCTGAAATTTTGGCCTCTAATAAACATAAATAAGACAAAATGAGGATGAATTATGATGTTAAATTAATTATAAGATTTCAAACAATTTCACTCTTCAATTAAATCAAAACATAAATCAAACAAAATCATCAAAATCATTATGTCTAACACTTTTCTTACTTTCTTGCACTCTTACATGTTTTTTCTTGCTTTGTAATGCTATATTCCATTGTTTTTGCATACATTTATGTAAAATGAAACCTTGTGGATGTGGTTGGGAGTTAGAAAGTAGCCAAATTTGATTATGTAGTGTAATTTCTTTGCTTTTCATTCACTTTCTCATCATCCAACCATGTTGGTTAATGTGTTTCAATCCATACTCACTTCTAATGAGTAGTTGTGGTTGTGGCATGGAACTAGTTGGATGATTCTTAAGATTTGGTGTTGAGAGAGTTGTTGGCTTTCATTTTTGTTATTGTTCTTTTGGAAGTAAAGTAAGAGGTTTTTGGTCCAAGATGTTAAAAACTCTCTTCTCAATCTGTCTCGAACTTGGAAAGGGATGGAAACATCCCTATTCCGTGAGTAGAAGAGGAGTTTTCAATATTCTTTGATGAATCTCTTACTTTCAAGGCAAAGTTCCTACCAAGATATAGTGAGCATTAATATACTCTCTCCAATTAATAGCATGAATCTGGATATTAATCTACTTTTATTCACAAAGAGATGATTGTAAGTTTCCATTTATTTCTTAGGCTTGAACTTCTTCTAACCTCAATTTCTATTTCATTTGCTAAATTGTTGTAAATGAGATGTAGAAATGATAGCATCCTTTTGGGAGGTGTTGTTGTTCTGTTTTGGCTCTGCTGCACAAAACAGACTTTCCCTCAGATCTTTCATCCAGCCGACCAAGAAACAATCCGTCTAGCAAAACTTTCATTTGGCTGGCTTACCTTTCTTTAGGCAGAACAAAACATAACAGAGCAGCTTCTGAAAGGTGATCTCTTGGGTTCTAAGGCTGTTGTTTATAATTTATTTGCTTTTATCCTATGATTTGTTAAATTTAGCTTAATTTATCTTAATTAATTCATTGTTGTAATAACTTCCAACCCCACGTCTTTTATTCATTCATTGTGATAATAACTCCTGACTCCACGTTTTTCTATCCCTTTTATTTATATACTTTTCATATATGTTGTAAAGTATCATGTTCATTTATCATATCCATGTTGTGCATCCATTTTTCATGCATACGGATTCGGTTCATTTACATTTGTGGTATTTATCAGATAAAAAGTAATTTTGTGCACTACCTCATATCATGAGATGATTCATATGTCACGTGTTAGTAGCTGAATCCTTAGTTGCATTTTGTGGGTGTACGACATTAGCTATTTGTATGTAAGATCATGCATATACGTGTAGTATATTATTTTTGACTTGCCATACATGAATGGTAGGCGAGCATTTACAGTTTTAGCATCTCGGTTGTGTATGCTATTTTATTATGTCTAGCATCTTGCCATGCGACTACGTGCTTATGTGATATACTTCTTTGAATGCCAATGAGTGAAGGTTGTGTTGCTTAGATTAGAATGATATTGATTGATATGTATGTGAGCTCAGTTTTATTTAAATTGTACATATATATTCTAAAAAAGTCTTTCAAAAATGCATGAAATAAATGCTTGATTCACATAGTAATGTTAGCATTATTAAATAACTGAAACATGAGCATATGAAGATTATAAAACTCATATCATGACTTAGTAGCGGCCGATCTTTTGATTGGGTGAGCGGGAGTGCTCAATTCATGAGCTTCCCTCTTTATACCTAAGTTCTTGAACCGATACACTTTAGTTATGACGGACAGTGGCCTTTGGCATCAGTCATGAGTTTCTTAATTTTTTTTAAAAGATTAGGTGGCGACTTTGAGATCTGGTGATGTATTCTATTTCTAGCAAAGATTTTACAATAAAAATGAATTTTCTACACAAGTTGCCAGATCTGGACTCTCATTCATGTTTCATATTATATTTGTGAGAGTAGATCAGGAGATTGGGAGTCCAAACTATTAGGCGCGCTCAGGTATCCCCCAAAAGCAAACCACAATTTAACAATACATATCATGAATTACAAATTTATATGTAAAAGAGGCTTAAAAGAAAACTATGTTTGCTAAATAACACAAACTAAGGTACTTCAAAGAGAGTATGAAATACAAGTTTCTATCATTTTAATATTACCAAAAAAAAATTTAAATAAATAAAAATTGGCCTGTATTGTTCTCTATTTGCTCGATATTATGTTTTCTGGCCGGTATTTTAGGTAGAACGGAATTGGACTATGTAGATACCATTTTGTTTTTGAAATGGTATTTACTGACTAGTATCGGCCGGTATGGTACGGAATTGATAATATTGCTCCACATGTGCTTTGACTTGCCAACTAATTAGGAACATGGACTAATTTCCAACAACATTGTAAGATATATGGGGTTTCAAACCACTTCCTACTTTTTAGGAATAGTTAGGTTGACCTAATATCTTCCATTATCCATTTAATTAATTAAAGGACAAACTTCACATAATCTCTTTGTGGTTTGTAAACTGAAGTGTACCGTTAGGTCCGTTAACGATTTAATAAAAAAGACTAAAATACTCTTGTATTTTCGTCATTTGTTTGAAAGACAAAGTACACTTTAACCACCTGTGCGTTATTCCATGTGCAATTTACCCTAATTAAAATTTAAAAATAAGCATATAACCCTCTTATGTATGCTACATGTTTTACACTTGCTGTTAAGTTGGATGGAATGTTAACGGTGCACTTCAATCCATAAACCACAAGGGGTTTATGTGGTCATTTCCAAACGTTAGTGGAGTAAACCGCACATGACTCAAATCACAGGAAACAAAGAGAAGTTTGTCCTAAATTAAATGGAATTACGGCTGTCACATCATTGCTTGGTCCCATTATTCCTGCAACGCCGCTATCATGCCACATGTTTGTCATGCCATCAATCTTTTGCCACGTGACCAATCTCTTTCTACCACATCAGGAAGTTTCTGGCACATCATCAAAATCTCGTCCAGACTTATAGTCATTCTTGTCACCTGTCCATGAAGGTTTGCGCCATATCTAGGAAGACTGTAAATTCTTGCACCATGATTCAGGCTGAATGTAAATTCATGTACCATGATCCAGGTCGAATGCAAATTCCTACACCATGATCCAGGTCGAACGTTAGACAGTTTCTGCACTATGTTCCAAGCTGACCGTCAATTCTTGTAACTTGCAAGATCTTTGGGTAAACTACCAATAGGTCCTACTTTGGAGACTTATTACCCAATAGGTCCTACTTTGGAGACTTATTACCCAGTAAGTCCTATTTGATAAATTTATTAAGTGATAAAGATAAATTTATCAGTCTTTTATTTTTATGAAAAAATTTATAGTGATAAATTTATCAGTTTCTTTGTTTTTATGAATAAATTTTTAGTGATAAATTTATCACTCTCTTATTTTTATAGTGTTAAATTTATTAGTTAGGACCTGTAGGTAAATAAGTCTAGTTAATAAGACTAATTGGTAAGTACCCCAAGATCTTTTAGATTTCTATAAGGTTTAACAGACTTGCAAATAGGCATTTTAAGATTGCATTAATGTTTGGTGACTGTTGATTTGCCTTCTTTGTAGCTCGAAGGCCTTAATTCCTGAATATATGTAGCAATTTTCTTAAAGTTTAGGGACAAATAGGTTGATTTTTTGGGGGACAAATAGGTGCTTGAAACAGGCTTGAAACAGTGAAATAAAACAGATTGATTTTTTGGTTAATCAAAACAGTGAAATAAAATATTACCATAAGTGCTTGAAACTGGCTTTTGTAATTTTGGATGGATAGATCTTGCAAAAATACTTGGAATAAAAAACAAAAAAATATCATACAAAACAGACTATCGAACATAAAGTTATGACGTGTTAAAATTTTTAACACCATAAATGATTGAACATATCTGAAGGTGTAAACGATTGAATAGATAGCTATCTTTAAAATGTATGTCTTTATGGCCTTAAAAAGTGAGTGCCTAGAAATATTCCCATATAAGTTTAAAAATTAAATTTATGGCCTGAACTCTCAATTTTCTAATACTCAAATAATCATAATATGAAAAATATGTAAATATGATACTTTGATTGGAATTAGTCAACATAGCAGGAGCTTATGGTTTGTTGATGATCGAAAGGGGTAGGGACTCACCGAAGGTTGGGAGTGACTGGAGGTGATGGTGGAGGAAATAGAAAATTATTTATAAGAGAAAATATATTATTTTGTTTCATAAAATTTAGTAAATGTGTGTGTCAATTTCCGACCACACTGCCAACTTAGTACTCAACTGGAGAACACCGGCAGAATAGATGGCACCTGTCTGACCTGCAACAGAAAAAAAAGTCTCCGGCGGTGGCTCGTCCACCCGGGGGTACTGCGACGATCAAGTCAGTATTCCATATCTCTCAAAGATAACCAATAGTGCTTAACTCACTAGACAGAATATCAAAAGCATACCTTAGACCCATGGGGGTGCCTCCCTTTTATAGCCAACATAATCCTAGTCCCAATAGGAGCCTAGCCGTAATAGACTTAGGATTACTGCTAATCTGGGACTCCAGTAGGATTAGGATAAACTCTCTAAGAGTCTTATCTTTACCCAAACTGAAGTCTTCTCCCAATTTAGGACTCTTGTCCCTTATCCGCTTATCTCGGATTCCGATATTCTCGCAGATAACCTCGGCCTAGCCGAGATCATCTCGGCATCATGATCAGGACACGTGACACATCGGCTGACACTTCGGTGTCACCTCGGCCACGTGTTGTCATTCAAAAATTATGTCCCCACATTAAACATAAACAATTTTTTTTTTTTAACAAAATTTTAAACAAAAATAAATACCAAATAAAATTTTAATATTTTGTTTTTTAATTTTTAATTTTTAATTTTTAATTTTTAATTTTTTTTTATGTAAACATAAAGAGAAAATTATAATATAACATTACCATATGCAAACAATGAGCATTCAAGTCATTGCGGCTATCAAAGTAGGTCATAGTGAAATAATTAGTTCAATTTGATTCAATTAGAATTGACGGAAAAGTTAATATCAAACTGAACTTCGGTTTGGTTGGTTGAGATGTCAAAATTGATCATATACTATAGTTTAGTTTTTGTCGATTTTCAATCTAGTATAAAAGAAGAATTCACATAAGATTTTTAAAATTTTATAAAAACAGGGAGAATACTACATTATGAATGAATTAATAGAGAAGGTAGAAGTTATTTTATAAATGTCTCCATCTTTAACCTTTTATTTTAAAAGGTGTAGCATTATTCACTTATTTTCTAATGATAAAAGAATCAAATATAAAATGTATTCAAATATAATATTACTGTAAAAATTTCAAAATAAAAACATATTGTACTTTCAAAAAGACCCAAAAAAAAAAAAAAAAAATTAAAATCAAAATCAAAACTTCAATTGGCCTCAAGGGACCCCAGAGTGCTCTGGACTAGTTGGAAAAATTCTCTTTTCAACTCTGCAATCATTTATCCTTGAATATTCATACAATAATGAAAAATGTTAACAACGGCTTAATAATAATAAATATTTAAAGAGTGTATTGATATGTATAAAAAATGTACAAATATTTTGAAATATTTAAAAATTATTAGTAAATATATATATATTTTTTTCCAGATCTTTTGTTTTTTGTTTTAATTTTTTATTTTATATTATTTACTTGTTGACAATTCAATGGACTCTAAGCACCACCCTAAAAAAACATGAGAAACTATTTTTATGTAAAGGAAGCGTCGTGTGAATAATATAATAGGAAAAATTATTTATAAGTCTTATTAGGGAGACTTATGTTACATATGATCCTATTAAAAAATTTATGTTTCCATAAGTTTTGTGAGAAATTTGTTGACACATTTACCCTCAATATTAGTTGTTAATATCATAAATAATAGTAAAAACATATATAGGAAATTGAATGTTACCATAAATCATATCTATATAAACGTAACATAACGTGATACCTATACGTAACGTGACACCTATACGTAACGTGACACCTACATGAACGTAATGTGACACCTATGATCTATGGTAAACGTAACGTAATGTGACACCTACATAAACGTAACGTGACACCTATGATTTATGGCAACATTCAATTTCCTATATAAGAAATTGAATGTTATCATATATCATATCTACATAAACGTAACGTAACGTGACATCTACATAAACGTAATGTGGCACCTAGAAAATTGAATGTTGCCATAGATCATATTTATATGAAACGTAATGTGGTACCAACATAAACCAGCAACATTTTTACATTTAATTTAAAAAAAATAAAAACTCACTAATACGTTTATATACGTTACATTTATGTAGGTGTCACGTTACGTTACGTTTATGTAAGTGTTACGTCACGTTACGTTTATGTAGGATCTTGTGGAATACATTCCTATCTAAATAGGACTTGAGACTCTATAGGAAATTACACAAGACTTAACCTACCATAAGTGTCTGAAAAAGAACTTATAAATAAGTCTCCCAATATAATACAATGTATTGTTTTAATTTTTAATTAAATTAAAGTCAGAATTTGATATAGGTAAACATTCAATCTCTCAGATTGAACATAAAGAGAATTTACAAATTTCATTTTTATTACAGGTTAGTTGATAAATAAAAGGGGGATGCACCAATAAATCCCAAATTAATAACTTATACACTGTTTAGTCCTAAAAGTTTTCTTATAGACTGAAAGGTCCCATTACAATGTTTCAAACATCAGATTAATATTTCGAACATTAGATTTCGAACATCAGATTAATGTTTCGAACATTAGATTGATGTGTAAATGGGACTAAATGGAGCATAAAAAAAACTTTAAATTAGGAATTATGGGTAAATTTTCCTAAATAAAATAGTAGATCACTTTCTTGATCAAGCGATGCACCGATTACATAAAATATTGTGATGTTCATGAGAAGTTTATAAAAAAAAATTAATTTTTTGACTTTTTTAACTTTTTGATAATTTTTTTAGCTAAAAAAGTAACTTTTTTTAAACTTTTTTTTTGTGATTTTTTTTATACAATAATGAAAAATGTTAATAACAGCTTAATAATAATAAATATTTAAAGAGTGTATTGATATGTATAAAAAATGTACAAATATTTTGAAATATTTAAAAATTATTAATAAATATATATATATATATATTTTCCAAATCTTTTGTTTTTGTTTTAATTTTTTATTTTATATTATTTACTTGTTGACAATTCAATGGACTCTTTGGTTTGTTTTTGGGAGAGTTGTTTTTGAAAAAAATTTGAGAGAGTTGTTTTAAAAAAAATTTTAGTTTGTTTGGTTGTATATTTTGAGAGACAAAATTTTTTTTGGTAGTTTGGGATGATTTGATATTTTGGGAGAATTGAGTAGATGTGTGTGAGAGAAAAAGTGATTGAAAAGGAGAGAGGAGAGAGAAAAAGTGATTGATTGATGTGTAAGAGAGAGAAAGTGATTTTGGAAATTTTTTGAGAAAAAACTCAAACCAAACAAATTTTGGAAATTTTTTTTCTAAAACTCTATTTCCAAACTCAAACCAAACATACCCTCAATCTCTCAGATTGAACATAAAGAGAATTTACAAATTTCACTTTTATTACAGGTTAGTTAATAAATAAATAAAATAGTAGATCACGTTTTCTTGATCAAGCGATGCACCTAGGAGTAAGCAGCGGATATACCGACCCGTCAAAACCGACCGAACCGAACCGAACCGAACCGCCGCATTTTGGACGGATGCGTGATGACGAGCGGACGGTTGCGGATTGATTTTCTCCAATCCGTCAATTTGGCGGACGGATGGCGGATTTGAGATTCCTTTGGCCGCAACCGAACCGCCAAACCGCGAACACCCCTAATAATTTATAAGACTTTATGTTTTAATTATTTAAATATTTTGTTTGTGTTTTCAATTGAAAAAGAGTTTAAATATTCTGTTAAAAAAAAGTTTTCAACTTGAATATATTTTTTGAATTGAAAAAAATTAACGTATTATTTATCTATATTTTTTTGTTTTTAAATTTAACTCTAAAAATAATAAATAGAAAATATGATATATGATGGTTGGTTTTTGTTTTCAAAAACATATATAAATGTAACAATACAGAGACATACAATCTCTACTACTGCCTTGTTCATGGTTTTGGTGGTTTGAATTGTTATTATATTTTAAGAATCACAGATTGTAATACTTTATGTGAATGAATCATGTTGTGATTGTAATATGTGGATGAGGCAGATAGTGATTGTGATATTTTAAAGTTTCAAACTTTCTTTTTTTGGATGACACATACAGTGATTATAATAATTTTTTAAGTCATTGAATGTAATACTTTCTTTTTTTCTTTTTTTTTAGGAAGTGCACAAGTTGAATTATGTTGAAAATTTATAAAATCTTAAACCGCCAAACCGATTCGCATCCATCCGCCAAACCGCCAATCCGCTCAATCCACATCCGTCGGATTGGCGGACGAATGCGGATTGATTTTCTCCAATCCGCCAATCTGGCGGACGGATGGCAGATTGGAGGTTCCGTGGCCGCAATCGACCCGCGCCCACCCCTAGATGCACCGATTACATAAAATATTGTGATGTTCATGAGAAGTTGATAAAAAAATTAATTTTTTTGACTTTTTAACTTTTTGATAATTTTTTTAACTAAAAAATTAACTTTTTTTAAACTTTTTTTGGTGATTTTTTTATATAAAAAAATTAAAAAGTCAAAAAAATTACTTTTTATCAAATTTTCAAATTGGCCCATTGTCTGAAAAAACATTGGGGTAACACGTTGGGACAAAAACTAGAGAAGTGAAGTGACGTACTTTCAACTTTTGTTGAACAAATACAAAAAAAGGTAGGGAAAAGTATAAAAACATGATTGATTTGCAATATCTGAAAACCACTTTATTGCAAAATTTATTACATTTTCTTGTTCGTTAAAATGTCCTTGCTTTTGCCGTTTTCCCTGAAGGAAATTTCAAACTCACAACCACCATTCTAATTTCTTTTCAGAATCATGCAACTTGTGACAAATCTTAAAGTAAAAGATATTTTATTAAAAAAATGCACAAAATTAATAAGGAGAAAGAAATTAAAAAATTAGTTATGTTATTTTCAAAGGATTCGACTTGTCTCCTATTTAAAATTTAAATTAGAGGAATTGTCTACGTCATTGTTTGTGAAGTTCACAATCAATCATGTTTCAATTATATAAACTGTTTATTTTTTATGGCCATGTTTTTATATTATTCAAAAAATTTAGATCAATTCGATAATTGTAATCTCTCCATTTTATTGCACTTGTTGCCAAAAAACTGAATGACCTATTTTCAAAAACAAATTTATCTTCCATGTTTAGAAATAAACACCATAAAACGAAGAAATTGTAATTATTGAATTGACTTAAAACGAGATTCATGGTAAGTCCCACAGGCTTAGATAGCACCTATAGCTCAAATTTTGGACCGGAGACAACTCTAATACATTTTCAAATACCTTTGGCATTTTTCTACATGATTTTTAAATAAAACCTAATATTTTTATATTACCGAGTATCAAATGTTAGACTACTCATTATCTCGTCCAATGCCACTAAACAACAAACAGTTAATGTGATTTAAAATTTTTTTTATCAAAAATGTTTGGAATTCTCAAAGTTGGGGGCTCGCATGACCTCAAAAATAATGTGGACCAATCATGTGTTTTTATTTATTTGTTTTTGTTATTTTTTTTTTCTTCTTTCTTTCTTTCCTGAACCAATCACAGGTAAATGAGAATTGTGTTTTTTTGGAGTATGTAGCATTGTTGATTTTTTATTTGTCAAGAATGCAACATATACTATTTAATAATTTTTTTCAAGTGGGGAAGGTCTGTTATCATGAGTCCAAATTTTTTATTTCAAGGATAAAATATTATGGTGATAATAAAAGGTGGTTATCTCACTTTCTGAACAAACCCATGATCCATATTGCAATGCGATCAACTTTCTTGGGCCTACAGTAACTGGGCTGGGGTTGTATAGTTAGCCTACATCTATGCTTGGCATTTAATGAAGCAATATCGTACATTCAAAAACTTAAGTTTTATAATTGATAGCTTTTTTTCCTGTTTTTAAACTTTTTAAAATTGGAGCAAAATAGAGTAATAATTTTCAAGTTTTCAAAATTTGAAAGGAAAAAATTGTGTTTTCTCATGTTTTGGTTTTAAAAAAAAAGAGTTAATTCTCTCCCCATTTCCACCACTCCTCCCTTCGACTACCTGCACCCTCTGGCCACTCTCATTCCTCCAACAATACACGAAACATGTTTTTTCTTATTTTTGTTTTTGTGTTTTCAAATCATATGAATATTATTAAAATGCAATTTATTTAATTTTTTTAAAACATAAAAAACAAATTTTCTGTAAATAGGAAGTCAGAAACTGATAATGTTATCAAATGCAACCTAAACTTTTTAAATCATATAAACAATAAATTATCAACAACAACAACAAAAGAACTTATTAATACTATTATTTCGACATAAAAGAAAATATCAATACTTGAACTTCTACCATTGCTCACTATGAATTTTCATATTTTAAAATCGTTACATAGTAAGCTCATTATCAATACATTCAAATACAAATTTTTTTAATTTATGTAACTAAACAATTATTAATCCCATGATCTAATCAAACGTACAAAATAGAAAATTGGGATAGATGTTCAAGATTTGGTAGAGTGAGACTCAGACAAAAATATATATATATATATATTATATTATTATTGTTATTGTTATTTTTTTGTTTTGTTTCTGAAGTGTGACAAATGACCAGTCAAAAAAGTGAATACCCAAAGCTATTAAGTGGTGCCGCTCATGAATCTAATAGATTTAGCAGCTGTAGCTTTGGTGATAAAATTTCTAAGTACATGTAATTGAATCTCACTTTCGCAAAGTATTTAGGGTCACTGTTGTGCGCAATATATGGCTGTGTACTTTATGTGGTTCACTTCAGATCTTATTTTATTAATAAGAAATGTTCATTTTTAAGGTATATCAAGTATAACATACTTGTAAAAAATCAAATTGATCCAACATCAACCCTTCACAATGATTTTTGTATGGCAGCCACATTTGCTTTTATTTGTGGTTCGTAGATTTGATTTTTTTTTGATTAGCAAAGAAACATTTATTGAAGAAAGAAGATCACATTACATCAAGAAAGGAAAAAGGATAGGTGCAAAAAGTATCATAGCAAGACATACCAATCCCAACTAGGTTGGTACTAATATGTCCGCCCAATCTCTTACTAAAACGCCATTAGGAGTTGGTGAGATGCCAACTAAAGCGAAGAAAAACACAACAAATGGGTTTTACATAGTAGGACTGCTATAATTGTGTTTTACATAGTAGGACTATTATAGTTTAGGATGGGTTTCTTTTGTTTTTGGTATGATGGATCCACGGTGGAAGGCTCACAAGATGGGCTATTAATTCAGTGGTAGATCACGCCCTAATCCCGATTCCAACGTTGGCATCAATCTCAAATATGACTTCAGTCTGAGGAGTTCCTAGGTCAACACAAATAACACATTCGTAAACATACATATGTGAAACAGCTATTCAATTTCTTGGTAAATATGAAGAATGCTCAACTCCAAGATTTTCACTTGGCATACAATTTGATTCAAAGTTCAGTGAAAATTGCATATTGTCTAAGGTTTGCTTTATTTATTTATTTATTTATTTTTACAATTGACATGGGTAAACCTATAAAGGTTATAACTCACCATTTAGGGCCCAATGCATAATTCAACTACTAAAGCCCAATGTTGCTGGAACTCAACATGGTATTAAGAACCAATGACATCTAAACACGTGGCAAGAGAAGGACAAGTCACATAAGCAGACAAAGATTCTGCAAAGTTATTACACTACACATCAGCTATTAATGAAGCCTCTTACAGCATTTATTGCGATAACCCCTCCCCGTCGAGACAGAATTGTTAAAAAAATGGTTTAATATAGGCATATTTTTTAGTCCAATTTTGAGTGGGCCCCAAACGTCTTTTGGGGTGGGTCCAAAGAGGTGAAGTGTTTGGGGGTGGGTCCGAAGAAGTGAAGTGTTCCTTGCCGCGTGACAAGTCACACGGTAAAGACGGAACGTCAAAACCATTTTTGAGTGAATGAGAAGTTGACGTCGTTTTCGGGTCTAACATTAAGTTTTTAGATAAAATTCTTTTGAATTTTTTCAATAAAAATTATTGTGAGATTTTAATTTAAATCTAAATTCAAATTTTGGGTTCCTAAGTGGTTTTCTAAAGTTTGTACTTCTTCCTTTATTAATTAAACTATTCAAATAATTTAATATATATTTTCCAAACAGTTTATAAAACTTTTCCACCTTTAGCATTTGTGATTAAACTTTTCAAATAGTTTATTAATAAAATCCCTACAGGTTTATAACTGTTCTCCAACGGATCCTTTTTTCAAATTGTTTGAAAATTTGTTCTTTCTAACGGACAAATTAACTATTCAAACAATCATTTGTTTGAATAATGCTTGCACCTGTTTATTTAAATGTGCACCTTTTTCACTTCAATTTGGTACATGTTCGGGTCAGTTTTTTCCCTATAAATTCAGGCCAATTTCCAGCAGTCCGGGAGGATCCGAAAAATCAGTCTACATAATTCCTTTTGCTGTCCAATTATCATCTTTGGTGCATTGTTCTCCATATTAATTTTAAAATAAATATTCAGAGAGTTAGAACATAGGTTTGGTTCGCCGAACAATTTGTTTTGGAGTGCTACTACAAATGGTTAAGATCATTGTATCTTGGGAGATAGACGCCACTCAATTGTAAGCACCGTAGCGGGGCGAATCTGTCTTAAAGACAGAGTGTCACACACTCGACTTGGTCTTTTATTTTTAATTCGGTTCGATAAATAAATTCGGTACGTTATTTATTTATTTTGTTTGAATTAGTTTCAATTTATTTTATTTACACAGAAGATTGTTCCAACAATAACGGCCTCACCATGAACAAGACAAGCTAGAGCATAGACTTTCGGCCAAGATGACAGGTCGGAAGGGACAACGAAATGATTACCAGAGGATATAAGCAGATGTCGAAGACAAGAAGAAGGTTAAGCTCTCTATCTCTAATCTATATCTACATTCCATCTCTCTTTCTAACTTGCTCGTCGAAGGGTTCGCTGGGGGATTCCCGATCTCCGTTGAACTCTTGTGCAAGTTCCTCTGTGGACTTGGTACCTCCACTGATTTGGGAAGCGTGGATCAGTCCGACCCGTTCCATCTGGAATACGCTGTATTATCAGTTGGCGCCATCTGTGGGAAACCTTTTGCTCCGCGCGCCAGTTGTGCTCATTGTCGCCAGAGACCCTTTCCCAATAACCCCTTCCTATCACCTGCGAAGGTGGATGGTCACAACTAGATCCATGGCTTCTCACCACAATGTTGCCGACCACGAAGCCGACCCTCCCAATCCAAACAACCCACCACAATATTTCACCGAGCTCACCAACAGCATTAACCGCCTGGTCGAGCAAAACCAAGCCCTGATTAATGCTCTACTCCAAAGAAACCTTCCTATGCCTCCTTCACCACCTCCAGATATCCCACCTAACCAAGAACGAGCCCCGAGCCATACTATCCAGCAGCCCCATCCTTCCACACCCATCAGGCCCAGCACCCACCTCCGAGGGAGAGGCCAGTAGCGTCCAGCCTCCGCTCCAGTCCTGCGGTGACAACGTCCCTTCTGGGACGTGGAACTCCGAGCGATGAAGCTCTAGCTCCAAGGAGTCATGCAGAACATACCAAATAAACCATCCACCACAACCAACTCACCATTCGTTGCCTCCATCTAGGACAAACCACCTCTACCTTCTAAGTTTAAAATGCCCACGATCGACTCTTTCGAAGGTACAACGGACCCAGTCGATCACTTGGAGACCTACAGAACCCTCATGATCCTCCATGCATTCCCTGATGAAATCATGTGTCGGGCTTTCCCCGTAACACTAAAGGGGTCGGCTCGACTGTGGTTTAGTCAACTGCCAGTAGACTCTATTTCCACTTTCCAGCACCTCAGTGACTCATTTCTCAGCCATTTCATTGGAGCCCAGCGCTAGCGGCGTCTGGCAACCCAGCTCCTCAACATCCGTCAGACCGAGAGAGAGTTGCTATGCAGTTTTGTCACCCGCTTCAACACCGAAGCCCTGCAGGTAGAGGAAAACGATGACAAGGTCATCCTCACGGCGTTCATGGCCGGCCTACGATCATCTGATTTCCTTTTCTCCCTCTCCAAAAATCCCCTGACCTCCATGGCAACCCTACTTTCCAAAGCCCAAAAATACATGAACGTAGAAGATTCCCAAGTTGCCTGACAAGATCCTACAGCCAAAAACCCAACCCCTAGAGAGAAGAGAAAGGACTCAGAAACCAGAAACACCCAGTACAATCACCAAACACCTCAGTATACTGACCGACCACCCTGAGCCAACCGGTAGGCGCCAACCCGACCGCCTGGCCGGTTCGAACGATACACACCATTCAACTCCACCATGGAACAAGTCTTGAACCAGATTCAACGAGATTATCCCCTAAAATGGCCTCAACCGTCACGGTCTCCTTCCAACCAGTGAGACCAGTCCAAATATTGCCACTTTCATCATGACCACACGGCCACAACACGGAGGAGTGTGTTAACCTCAAAGACCAGGTCAAGGGCTTTATCATCAGGGATGTCTCAGTCGGTTCACGGAAGCCCGCCCTCAGTAGAGGCAATGACTGAACCTATTAGAAAACAACCGCCGGCGCACCCCTCCCTGGCAACCCGCACAACCTAATCAAGGTCATGATCGCCCTCCATAGCAACGCCGGGCACAAAGTAACCCCGCCCCCCCTGTTGGAGAGATCAGAGTTATTGTTGGCGGGCTTGCTTGTAGAGGACCATCCCGCTCGGCTCAGTAGGCAGAACTCAGAAAAATAAGGTAGGGCTCAGACAAAGAAGTTGCCACATTGGACCGACCCTCCAAACAGCCCAAGCAGTGGATAGAGCCTATCACCTTTACGGAGGCCGACTGCACAGGCATCCATTACCCCTATGACAACCCTCTCATCATCTCTGCCCTTCTCTCCAATTACAAAGTCAGACGGGTTCTCATCGACAACGGCAGTTCTTCAGACATCATCTTCCTAAATGCCTTCTGCCAACTCAAGATCGGGAAAGAAAGTCTGTCCCCTTCTAAACCCCATTGGTTGGTTTTACTAGAGATCAGGTGACCTCCATCGGCTTCATCGATCTTCCCATCACAATTGGGGAATACCCACGGCAGACTACAAAGTTGCTTACCTTCCTCGTCGTCGACTGTCCCTCTGCTTACAACATCATCTTCAGCCGCACCGCCCTAAATGCTTTCCAAGCTATCACATCCACTTTCCATCTTGCCGTCAAATTCCCCACCGACCTTGGGGTTGGCACGGTGAGGGGAGAGCAGACCGTGGCCAGAGAATGTTACGTCGCTTCACTTAAAGAGGTCAAGCTAAAGGAGCCTATGATCATTGAAGGACTTGACGTCAGAGACGAGGACGAGCTGGTCAGAGGGGAACTAGTGGAAGAGCTAGTCGAGGTCCTCATCGATCCCACCAACCCGACAAAAACTGCCAAGATCGGCAGCCAACTATTCTCCCAAGCCAAGGCTGACCTCACGGCCTTCCTGATTGAGCACAATGACGTATTTGCCTAGACCCACTCCGACATGCCAAGTATTGACCCCTCCTTCATCACCCATCATCTCAGCATTGAACCCCATTTCCGACCCATCCGCTAGAAGCAACACATCTTTCACCCGGAGTGCAATACCTTTATTGCTTCTGAAGTAAATAAGCTCCTTGAGGCACAATTTATCACAAATGTGGACTACCCCAGATGGCTGTCAAATGTGGTTCTGGTTTGTAAAAACAATGGCAAATGGCGACTCTGTGTCGACTACTCCAACCTCAACCGAGCTTGCCCCAAAGACAGTTATCCCCTTCCTCGCATAGATCTGCTTGTTGACGCAACGACCGGTCATCAAATGCTTAGCTTCATGGATGTCTTCTCTGGGTACAACCAAATTCTGATGCACTCGTCTGACTAAGAACACACCTCCTTCATCACCGACCGAGGAACCTACCATTATCGTGTCATGCCATTTGGGTTGAAAAATGCCTGAGCCACTTACCAACGGTTGGTCAACGCCGTCTTTCATCATCAGATGGGCCGGAACATGGAAGTATGTGTCGACGACATGCTAGTCAAGAGCAAACTCTCCACTGATCATCTGGCCGACTGTGAGAGACCTTCGGCACCCGACGAAAGTATCAAATGAAGCTCAATCCGGAGAAATGCGCATTCGGCGTAGGATCTGGGAAGTTCTTGGGTTTCATGGTCAGTCAGCGGGGCATCGAAGTTAACCCCGAAAAAATCAAGGCCTTGATAGAAATACAGTCACCCAGAACGGTTAAGGACGTTCAGAGGCTTACTGGCAGAGTCGCCGCCCTCAACCGCTTTATTTCCCGCGCAACGGATAAGTGCCTCCCCTTCTTCAAAGTTCTTCGGCAAACTTTTGAGTGGACAGCCGAGTCTGAAGAGGCTTTCCAACAATTGAAGCAGTGTATGGCCAAGCCCCCCTTACTCTCCCAGGCGCTCACAGGTGAGCCCCTTTTTCTCTATTTAGCTGTGTCAAGTGCCGTAGTCAGTGCGGCCCTCATCAGGGAGGACGATTCAGTACAACGCCCGGTTTATTACATTAGCCGGGCTCTTAGAGGCGCAGAACATAACTACCCATTGCTAGAAAAAATGTCCTTAGCCCTGGTCACCGCTTCAAGACGACTCCGTCCTTACTTCCAAGCCCACTCCATAGTGGTCCTCACTGACCAACCTTTGAAGAAGATAATGCAACAACCAGAGCTGTCCGGCAGACTTATGCAATGGTCGGTCGAGCTCAGCCAAGTTGACATCTCCTACCGACCTCGAACGGCGATCAAAGGGCAAGTTGTTACCGATTTTTTCCTGGAATTCACCAATCCCACTCCAATCACGGCTTCCCCGCCCCCGCAATCCCACACTGAGGCAGAAAACCCCCACTCTTGGACCTTCAATGTCGATGGATTATCCCGCAAAGAAGGCAGGGGCTGGTCTCATCCTCACCGCCCCGAGGGTGGTTATTTCAAGTGTGTTCTTCGTTTCTTGTTCGACGCAAGCAATAATGAGGCCGAATATGAGGCATTGATAGCAGGTCTCCACCTAGCCAGAGACATTGGTATTAGCCATATCTAAGTGTTCAACGATTCCCAGCTCATTGTCGAACAAATCACGGGGGAATTCGATCCCAAGGAAGACACAATACGGGCTTACAGGGATATTGCACTCCCTCTTGCTTGCCTTTTCAACACTTTCCACATCAAGCACATCCCTCGGGCGGAAAACTCCAAGGCAGATGAAATGGCCTAATTAGCTTCTACAGACCAGTCAGACCTCAACCATGGTGTCCGCCTCGAATACCTGGCCCACCCAGCCATTTCTCCAAACCAACAGCAAGTCCATTTCCTCCAAAACGAACCTATTCCATGGGCGGCCGACATCTTTCTATTTTTGACAAAGGGAGAACTGCCAGACGACAAACACCAGGCCGCCAAGGTCAGGGCCCGGTTGTCCAACTACATTCTTATCAGTGGTCTCTTATACAAACGTGGCTTTTCACGCCCATACCTGAGATGCCTCAATCCTGCTCAAGCGACCTACATGATGAGAGAAGCCCATGAAGGCGTATGTGGTAATCATTCAGGTGTCAGGTCACTAGCCCAAAAAATACTTCGCACTGGTTACTTCTGGCCTACTCTCAACCAAGATACCACTGAATTTGTGCTTAAATGCGATAAGTGCCAACGCTATGCCAACATCCCTCATGCTCCTCCTACAGAATTGATCACACTCTGCAGTCCTTACCCATTCGTCAAATGGGGGATCGACGTAGTTGGCCTATTGCCCACCGGCCGAGGCCAAACCAAATTCGTAATCGTCGCCATTGATTACTTCACTAAATGGGTGGAGGCGGAACCCCTCGCCACAATCACCGAGCAGAACACAACCAGATTCATCTGGCAGTCGATTGTGTGCCGATTTGGCATCCCTCAAGCCATCGTCTCCGACAACGGCAAACAATTCGACAATGCCAAGTTCAGGAAATTCTGTGCAGAGTTTCAAATCCAGCCCTGCTTCTCTTCCCCAGGTCATCCCTAAGCCAATGGCCAAGTTGAGGTTACCAACTGTTCTTTTTTAAAGATCATCAAAACTAAGTTCGAAGCTGCTAAGGGACTCTGGGCTGAGGAATTACCAAACGTACTCTGGGCCTACCGCACTACTGCCCGAACCCCTACTGGGGAGACCCCTTTTTACTTAACATACGGCGCTGAGGCGGTCATCCCAGTGGAAATCGGTCTGCCCACCCCAAGGGTTCTGCACTCGAATCCGAAACTAACTGAAGAGCTGCGTCGGGTAGACCTAGACCTGATTAAAGAGCTCCGAGAGACCACTGCTGTCAGGCGGGCCTCATATCAACAGAAAATGAGAACACACTACAACCGCAAAGTCCGACCGAGGGAGTTCGCTGTGGGGGACCTTGTTTTGCGCGAAGCAACTATTGCCACCAAAAATCCGGCTGAGGGCAAGCTGGCAGCCAAGTGAGAGGGACCTTACGTTGTTAAGGCCAGACCTCATTCGGGTACTTACCGACTTCAAGACATGGAAGGCCGAGATCTCACTCATCCATGGAACGCCGAGCATTTGAAGCGTTATTTTCAATAAAAGCCCTATTTGTATGGTCCATTGCTGTATTTTTTTTGACAATCTACACACTTGGATGTTTTTGTCCTTTTCTCACACGGTGTAAATTTGTGATCAATGGGCTACGCTTTAAATGACAACAACCTCGTATCTCAGTTATCTGCGTGGAATTTCAATAACACCTTGCTTGCAGCCTCAGCCAGACTGAGCACGCAGGGCTTAGCCAGACTGAGTTACTTAAAGCTTCAGCCAAACTGAGTTACTTAAAGCCTCAGCCAGACTGAGCACGAAGAGCTCAGCTAGACTAAGTTACTTAAAGCCTCAGCCAGACTGAGCACGAAGAGCTCAGCCAGACTGAGTTACTTAAAGCCTCAGCCAGACTAAGCACGAAGAGCTCAGTCAGACTGAGTCACTTAAAGCATTAGCCAGACTGAGCACGAAGGGCTCAACCAGACTGAGTTACTTAAAGGCTCAGCCAGACTGAGCACAAAAGGCTCAGCCAGACTGAGTTACTTAAAGCTTCAGCCAGACTGAGCACGAAGAGCTCAGCCAGACTGAGTTACTTAAAGCCTCAACAAGACTGAGCATGGTGAGCTCAGCCAGTCTGAGTTACTTAAAACCTCAGCCAGATTGAGCAGCGGCTGATCTTAATGATTTAATATCATAGCATGGTGGCCATACTTAGTCAAAATCGAACCCATTTTTGCAGTGTCTATACTTAGTCAGTCTTACATTTTTCATCTTTTAACATTTTCAGGTACGCCCATTTTTTAATGATTTTGGCATCATGGCTCTCTCACAAGTTAGGCTAATCTGCACAAAAGTCTAAATTTCATACCCATTTTTCGTTGAATTACTTCCAAATTTATAGCTCAGAAAAAATAAGGGCAACAATGATACAAAAGACTTGTTTTATTACCAAAATTGTGCCTTACATACAACTTTCCACAGAAATTACACGATCAAGAAACAACAAACTTTCTACAGAAATTACACGATCAAGAAACAACAAAAACAACAACAAAAAATTTTATTTACAAACAAAATGCAAAATTTCACATCAATCATTCATCCTCGCTCGAGGCAAGGTCTTCTTCGTCAACCCCTTCATCTAGGGAGGTCTGGGCCACATCGTCTTCGTCTATTCTAACATTGCTGAAGTCCAAGTCTGGGAACAGCTCTTCTGCTTTACATTTAAACATCTTCCAACCGCTGTCCCAGAACTCAACCATCTCATGTTTGTAGAAGTCCAACCGCTGGAAGCTCTGGATCACTTCCTTTTCGCTCCTACTTCCAGTGGTCGCTCCCGACGGGCCAGCCCCCCTATCCCCCTCTCTCGCCAAGCTGCTGGCGATTGCGGCATCAATAGCCATCTGGAAGTCGGCGGACCCCTTGAATTGCTCTACTGCTGCAACACATAGGTCGGGGTACGCCGCCCTCTCAGATGCCAACTTGGTCTTCTCCTCTTCCAAGGTTTTCTATAGCACTGACTTCTCAGCCACCGACTTGGCCCTCTCGTCTGCCAGCGCCCACTCCAACTCAGCGATCTTCAGATCTGTTTCTTCCTTTTCCTTGATCAACTGAGCGCGCAGGTCTTCATTACAGACCATGGCCTCGTCCCACCTTTCGTTAGCGACGGTGCAGGTTTTCTGGGCCTCTTCCAGCTTCTTCTGCTCGCCAGCCAGTTGGAACTTGAGCGACACCACCTTGTGGCGTTCCGTTTCCAACTCTAACTTGGTCGTGAGCAGCTCAGCATTGGCACGGTTGGCTGAATAGCCCTGCACCATCGCCAACACTTCCATTTTCTTGGTGTTTTGGGCATATTCCTGCCCTTCACGCACGCACTCCGCGCGGCTTTCCTCCACCCCCCCGCTCTCTCTCCTTAAATTTTCAAGCTGGGCCTTCACCTCCTCCAGCTTTGCCTTCAGTGACTCAACTTCGCCTTTTGCAAATGCCGCTTTCTTCAGTAGGGCTCCTGCTAAGGCTGTCACCTCCATCTGGGCCGAACACAACCTCTTTAGCAGCTCCGCCTCTGTGAAACTCGCTAGCGAATGCACGGCCGCGTCCTCCACCACCCCCAAGAGCCGATCGGCGGCAGTCTTGGCTTCACCTCCTTCTCTCTCCAGTCGCCCAGACACTGCTGGAGCGTGGTAGATGGCAGTCTTCAACTTGGCACTCTCTCGCTCTCCTTGGGGCGCAGGCCCCCCCTTAGGCTGTTGTTCTGCCCCTTGCTCAAGGCCAGTCGCCCCACCTTCCACTTGTGTTTTGGGTCCATGACATTTCCCACTCCACCCTTTGTCTCCTCAAGCTCCACCTATGGGGCGACCTCCGCCACCCCCTCCTTCATCTTCTTCAATGCTGGCCCCTCTTCACCCTTGTCCACCATCTTCTTCTTCTTCTCTCTTTCAACACAGCCTCCACCGCCTTGTTGTTGCTTCTTTCCTTCAATGGATCCACTGGGGGCGGTCATGGATTGATCTGAATTTGAAGAATTAGACCGAATTTAAAGAAATTTGTGGTGGATTGATCCAATTTCATAAAGTCCATTCAACTTATTGGATGATTAAAAATAAAAAATAGTAGGACCCATCTTTATTTTTTGTGGAAGTGTAAAGAAAAAAATTGTTTAACTAGTAAATTAATCCTATTAGTTCAAATTGCACAATTTGGTTCGGTTTTTGAAGGTGTGGCTTGGTTACACTTCAAGTAATTAAGAATATTACAATTTGATTTACAATTTAATGTTTAAAAGAATTGGATAAAATCAAACCATTACTTTTTTTTTTGAATTAATTTTCATACTACACTACGTATAAAATTTTAGCCATTCTCTTTTACATCTCTTTTTTCATTTATTTTTACTTTCTCTTCATATTATTATTTTTACTTTCTCTTCATATTATTATAATGGGATTGGCTTCTCTCTAACTTGAAATCAGACTAGAGAGATGTTGTACGACCCATTGCTCATATTTTTGGGTCCTGTTTCGATAATCCAAACCGTTCACATTTTAGGATTCATCGATTATATTATTCCTGAAAAAAATCAAGTCAACCGGATAACGAAATCCACGTATTCGGATCAATTTTATATGAAAAAAATAGACGATGGGAAAATTAACGATTCATACAAAATTGATCTAAACGGTAGTTTCCGTTATCTGATCAACTTATTTTTTACAAGAATAATGTACTTGACTAATTCTAAAATGTAACGATTTGAATTGGGACTCAAAAATAAACCCAACGGGCCGGATTAAACTATCCAGTCTGATTTCGGACTGGAAAACAGTCCAGATCTTATTATAATATATAAATAAATAGTAGATCATCAAGAACAAAACAACAAATGAATAAGAGAACCTCTTTACAATCGGAGAAAAGAAAAATAAAGGAAATTACACAAATAGTCCCTATAGTTTGGGGCTTGTGTCACTTTGGTCCCTGAGTTTTCAATTATGACACATTTGATCCTGAATTTTGAATCTTGTTTCAAATAAGAACAATTGAATATATAATTAGATTTTCAAGGGTAAAATTGTCAATTTGATAAATATAAACTATTTGACAAAAATAAATGTCAAACAAATATTTTTGAATTTTTTAAAAATTTCTACCTACTAAAAATAAATTATGTAAAATTGATAAATCTTTAGACATTTATTTATTTATTTTTACCAATTAATTTTTATTATATGTTTGGATGATATCATGTAAAATTAATTTGAAAAAATTAATCATGTAATTTTTATTAATTAATCATGCATAAATCTCTTAAACTGAGTTTTATTCATCATGTTCGTAAATGAACCATTTAATTGTATGTTTAATGTTAATTTGGATTTCTTAAACTGAGTGTAAAATCAGGAAAACAATTAAAATGTACTGGACCTTTATGAAGACCAGTTTCCATCATACCAATTAAACTATCATTATAATTAGAAAACGAGCATCTCATAAACATAATAAAACAGAGTATTCTTCCCTTGTTGAGTTAAAGGTTTAACACCAACTTGAATTAATCCTATGTGAATAAAATTGTAACATTTTTTAAATATCTTTTTATGAGATTAGCATCAAATAATTGGCAGGTTTCCCTGGGTTTTTCTAAAGCATATACTTGTTCAATTGTTTAACATGCAGAGTTACTTTGAAAGCATTCTGTAAAAGATGTTTTATAAATTTCTTTAATTGGTAGTTTTGGTATTTCCATCCTACATCAATTTCATTTTGTATTTCAACATCTCTTCATTAATACTAATCCTTGATTAGGTATGAAGGGCAACGTAGTTGACCTAGAACTGACTGATGAGTTACTTCTAAATAATCGATTCATTGTTCTTGTTAATTAATCAGTTTTACAGATATCTTAATACAGACCCTATTCCTGTCAGGTTATCACAGACCGAAGAGGTTTGAGTACAGACCCTATTCTGAATGTCCAACATTGCCTAACCCTAAGGACTTACTCTGGACAGAGATGAAAGTGGGTGACTGAAACCGGGTGGATAACAGACTGATCTCTTGGGTGATCAAGATGAGCTGAAAACTAGATTAATCAAGTGAACAACAGAACAGATTAATTGGAAGAAACTAAGCAGTTAGAAACAGGATACAACGTAAACATGGCTCTGATACCATTAACGCGGAAGCAGCAGGTAGAATGAAGAAACATGGCTTACGAAATCAAATATGATTAAAATTGAACAACAGATTGGAATTGGAATGCACTAATAAAAAATAACTTCAAATTAAAATACAGAATATAACTTACAATTACAATTGTAGCAACTGCAAGGATCTTAATTGAGTTACAAAACGGGAAGCGGTAATTCTCACTCAGAGCTCTCTGTCTTTTCTAAAACGGAAGAATAAAATTTAAGAGTATCGAGTGATTCCAATTGATTACAATATATAGAAATAAAAGTAAATAAAGCAGCAACATGTGACTTCTTTGATTGATGAAAGTAGCTGGCAGCTCATGAGGTAAAGCAGATGCTGTCGGTTGCTTTCGGTGGAGTGATAGGACGAATATGCAGCTTTAACAAAAGTTGATTGAGTGAATAGTGACGGTAAATAGTAAAAGTGAACAGTAACTTTTACTATTCATCACTTTCGGTGGAACATGTGAATTTAGGAATCAATATAGATATAAATTAGCAGCTTTTCTCAAAAAAGTATTGATTGAAGCTAATTTATATGTATAGGGAATCCTATGGTGATCAGGCATATGAGTCCTGAGCAT
This sequence comes from Camellia japonica, assembly GCA_030407325.1. Lineage (NCBI taxonomy): Eukaryota > Viridiplantae > Streptophyta > Magnoliopsida > Ericales > Theaceae > Camellia > Camellia japonica. The sequence continues at coordinate 97,350,129 of JAPPVO010000002.1, read as the reverse complement.
CTTGGAACTCAGATCTGCCATATGAGATGGGTTGAGTAGTTGATCCTTCAGAAGATTGTGACTGGTCTGAACTGTTTTTTGAATGTTTTGAACTGGTTGATTGAGCTTCTCCAGCTTGATCTGTTAATTGGCGGGCTAACTGGAGCAATTCATCTCTGGATAACTTGGGCTTGACCTTTGATTTAGCTTTGGGCTGAGCAGGAGGTGAAATGGGCTTAGCCTTAGCTTTGGACTTTGATTTGGGCCGTGAATGTTCCTTGGGCTGGGTCGGAACTGCAGGAACTTTGGACTTAGCCTTGGATTTTGATTTGGATGATTTGGGCTTGGAACCACTAGATTGATTGGAGGAAGACTGGGCTGACTTCCTTGGCTGATTGCAGCAGTTGGATTCTGCTGGGCTTTGATCATAGAAGGAGTTGGAGCACATTGATCAATGGGGAATTCTTCATGAACAATTTCAAAAATTCTAGGCACATTGAACTTAGCCCCCATTTGACTGAATGTTGACGGGTGATTATGTTTCATCAATTCCATAATGCCATTTAAATATCCATGGGAGTTTATTTTGGATATAAAATTAATAAAGATGGAAATTGTCTCTGATGAGTGGTGAATGGGTAAACAGAAGAGAAATAGTTGATTAGTTCAATGAGATCACCAGGGAGGATATCTGAAACGGCGCCATAGTCCACCATCTCAGAAACCAAGTAGGTAACTCAGATTTGAATTTCTGATCAAAGGAGATAAACCAGGAGTGACTAAAAGTTTCATTTTGGTACAAGAAGATCTTGAACCAAGCATCAACATAATTATGGTAATTGTACTAAATAGAGTGACCAGGTAAATCTCGAAGCTGATAAGGAGGACCCCATTCAGCTTGGGAAACAATACTATGAATGTAAATGGAATGATACAGAACCTTGCTAGCATAGGTTCGATCATAAATGGGTTTGATCAAGACTGATTGATGATGGATCAAAATATCTTTGTAATATGTGAGTGTTTTCTCTGGATGTGAGAGGATGAAATGGCATCCAGAGCCAAAATGGGATTTAGCGAGGTCATGGATGACTTGGCCATTAGGGTGACCGAGTTCTTTGTAGAACAGATTAGTAGTGTGTGATTTGGTATAATCAGACCGGGATGACCTGACAGGGTTAACAGGGAATGGAGTAACTGAAACAGATTGACTAGAAGCAAACGGATCTGTAGCCAAAGCAGATGAGTAATTAGGGCAATAAATGTTACCAAGGACTTGATAACGGTTAACCATTTCAAGTGAATAGGATGGAATGGGTGACTCTAAAGGAGGTGGAACAATGAGTTGATTAGGTTTACTAGAAGATGGGACCAGAGCCTTGGAAGAAGGCCTTGGGCGAGACATCTGTTTAAACAAGAAACAATGATTAGTAGCAGAGGTTAACAACCAGAGAAAAGATCTAAATAATTCTGGTAATAATGTAAATGATTGTAATAATCATGTTGCAGAGTACGACGGGCTGTAATCTGATGGTAATTAATGTATTGGGCTCTTTTAGTGGTTGGTCGAGCGTATTTGAGGCGGTAAATACGGTGGTTAACTTGGTGGATCAGGATTTGGTAATGGGTAATTTGGGTTTTTAAGTATGGAATATGTGGAGTAGCACTCATCCAGTAGCACTCATCCCTTACCCCCCTGTAAAATTCCCGGTAAGAAAATCAGGAAGGGAATTTTGACACCAGGAATGTAAGTAATATCAAAATCAAAAATACTTAAAATAGCTTGCCAACCGGCAAAAATTTGTTTACTAGCAAGATTTTGAACATCTTTTTCCAAAACATATTTAGCAGATTTGCAATCAACACGAAGTAAAAATTTTTGATTTAAAATATCATCTTGAAATTTTTGAATACATAAAACAGTAGACAAAATTTCTTTTTAATAGTACTATAATTTAATTGTGCTTTATTCCAGACACCAGAATGAAAGCGGACAATTTGTTCAGAGGATTGAGGAGTGACTTTCTGAAGAAGAATGCCACCATAACCAATATCAGAAGCATCAGTTTGAATAATTTTGAATGAATTTTCAGTAGGAATACCAAGACAAGGAAGAGACTTAACATATTGTTTGACTTGTTGAACAATAGAAGTATGAACAGATGACCAAGGAGGAGGATTATCCTTTAATCTATCAAACAATGGTTGACAAATCTTCCGAAGGTCTTTGTAAAAATCAGCAATATAATTGAGAGAACCTAAAAACCGTTGTAACTGGGTTTTATCAAGAAGTTCATCAGGAAATTTGGAAGCAAACTCAATGGAGCGACTAATTGGGAGAATGGTATTATGATGAATATCATAGCCTAAGAATTGAACCTTGGTTTGAAACAATTTAATCTTAGGAGCAGATATGACCAGACCATGGCTTTTAATTGTATAAAAAAATGCACTTAAATGTTTCCAATGTTCACTAATTGATTTGGAAAAAATTAATATGTCATCAATATAAACAATAGAGAAATGACTAAATGGGTTGAATATGTCATTCATTATATTTTGAAATTCACTAGGAGCATTTTTTAAGCCAAATGGCATGACATTCCATTCATATTGACCAAAGGGTGTATTAAAAGCAGTTTTGTATCAATCTTTAGGATGAATTTGAATTTGCCAAAAACCACTTTTTAAATCAAATTTACTAAAGATGAGAGCTTGACTAAGTCGTTTAATTAAATCTTTTTTATTGGGAATAGGGTATCTAATCCATTCTAAAACAGCATTTAATGGTTTGTAATTAATAACTAGGCGAGGGACACCTCGTTCTAATTCAGCATTTTTATTAACGTAAAAAGCAGGGTAAGACCATGGTGATTTACTGGGGCTAATAATACGATTTTTTAATAATTCATTAATTTCTTTTTTGCACATTTCTAGTAATTCATGATTCATTTGAATAGGTCTAGATTTAGTAGGTATTTGTCTTTCATTAAAATTTTTAATGTATGGCAAAGTAACTACATGCTTTTTCCTATGCCAAAATACAGTAGGTAAAGATGAACAAACAGTTGATTCAAGTTTTAATTTAAAATCATTGATTTGATAAATAATAACAGGATTAGTTAATTGTTGGTCAATTCTATGATAATTAATTTCTTCTTTAAGAAAATTAATTTGTTTAGTTAATCGATTAATAGTATGAGAAATAGAACAATCTTTTAATTGATTTAATTCTAACATTTCAGGTGGAAATAAGAATTTAAATGTAACAGGTTGGCCTAAAACATGAGTAGTGATACCTTCACTAGAAGTGGTAAATGGATATAACAAAGATATGAAAGGTGTGCCTAAAATAATTTTATCAGTCATATTTTTAACTAAAACAAATGTGGTGTTAAAACAAACATTGTTTTGACAAACATGCACTTTAGGTAACTTGAATTTAATATGCATTTTACTACCATTAGCAGAAGTTAATTTCTCGTGACATTTTTCATAATATTTAGTAGGAAGCATTCCTTCTTGAATACAATTTAAATCAGCACCAGTGTCAATTAAAGAAATTAATTCTAATTCAAAATCTTCAACTATGATTTTAATTCTTGAATACCATTTTTGCATGTAGATTTTATTAAGTAAGTTTAATCGTTTATCTTTAAGATTAGTAGATTGAGATCGATTATCAGATATAAGTTTAGCTGGATTAGTATGATCAGAATCATGATCAGAATTGTGTGCCGATTCCTGAGGTGATGGTTGGGGATTAGGTTTGAAATTATTTAAACTTTGATTAAGTTTGAGAGTGATAATTTCATCTTCTAATTTGATATCTTCAGCTTGGAGATCTCGGATAGTTTGTTTGATTTGATTAATTTCAGATTGTAAATCTTGAAGTGTAATGTCTTTAGTTTTAGTTTTAAATTTTTCTAAAGTCTTAGACAAACTAATAATAGGTTTAGTAAACTTAGGTTTAGTTTTGAATTAAGTAATAAAGATTTTAACTTATCAATGTATTGTTGTTTCAATTGAGGATCATCTAATTTACTAATTAATTCGATTAAAGCAGATTCTTCTTGATTTTATTTAGTAAAAACAGAAATTTGTTTAACTGGTTTACAACAAACATCATTATAGCCTAAGGTAATTAGATTATCAGAATCATCATTTTCTGAGGGGGAATTAGATGTAGATGGAGGAACAGAGGAATCATCATCAGATTGATTTAATTGAAAGATGTCAAATAACTGAATTTTGAATTCATCATTAATGTGAAGTTGATTAACTCTATCTTTTAATTTTTGTTTCTCCTTACATTTATTAGCAAAATGACCTTTTTGACCACAGTTATAGCAAGTAATATCTTTACTAGATTTAGATTTTTGGTGTGATTTGTGGTGATGTTTTTTCTTTTTTGGTTTAGTATAGAATTTATCATTGGATTTGGAAGGTGAATAATCTTTGCGATATTTATTGGAATATTTGGATTTATGTTGATGTTTGGGATATTTGGAATATTTGTGTGATTTTCTACGAGAGGGTGCAACAGGAGGTAAACTATATTGTTCACAAAAATTGCCTAATTCATATTTAGCTTTGTGTTTATCTTTAGTAGCTTTTTGACTAAGTTTAAGATCAATACACATTTTAATCCTTCTTTTTGAATAGTGCTAATTATATCACCATAGGTCAAATTATCATATTCAATAACACCAGTAGGTGTACTAAGAACATCGCGAATTTTGTGAAGCAAATAAACTAGGTAATCCATTAATAATTTTTCTTTCCAAAATGATTTAGTACAGTCTTCTCTTAACATGACTCTAGAGGTGAATACATCTTTATACCATCTAAAATCACTTAAGGTTGGACAAGTAAGATTACTAAGTTGATCATGTATGCGAGAATAAATATTAGTAGGGGTACCAAGAAATGTCTAACAATAGTATAGATTAAGGCATTAATGCCATCGGGGTGGCAACATCCAATATTTTCATCAAAGATAGGTAAACCATTATCATCAGTTTGATTAGCATAAATTATGGAGTCCTTTTGATCTTCAGTTAAATATTTTTCCCACCAAGATTTGAGCATACCAGTGAAACCAGAAGTAATTAAGGTAACAATTTCAGATTGAGTATATTGAGGATAGTTGGAGAGATAACTATTGGAAACCATAGATAAATGATTTAATTTTTGGAGAATTTGATCTTCACTAAGACCACCTATATTCCATTCATATAATCGTTTATCAGAAATAGAAAATTGATTATTAAGATTAGTTTCTTCGAATTGAAGATCAGGAGGAGTATGTCGAGAGTACCAATTTTTGGTAGTTTGGGGGATTAACTTTAGGATAATAAATTTTGGTTAACTGATTAGAGGATTGAAATTGTTGAGCTAATTGATTGATGTCATCATCAGTGTCAGATTGGGTAGAAGTAGTTTCAGTATTAGGTTGTTGATTTAGGACAGTAAGACCTTTATCCTTAGAAGGTGAAGCATTATCAGATGTATATAATTTGGTGAATAATTTTCAATAGCTTGGACAGTGGAGTGATCATTAGTAATTAAACTAGTTCTTTTAGAACGATTAGTGGGTAGATTAAGTAAAGAGGATCTAAAGGTTGTTTAGTAGATGTGGTGTGTACAGATTCTAAATTGGTTTCTATCTTGTCTAATTGTTTACCAATTGTGCTTAAACATTGATTCGTATAATTATTTTTGTAACAACCCCCGTACCGTTTACTGATTAATGACTGATTGATTCCTGATTACTGTTAACTGAGACTGATAATGACCGAAACTGGACTGAATAAAGTACTGAACTGACTGACTGAAATTGAACCTGAATTGATTGAGTATACTTATTGTATTGCATATTCTATCTGTTTGATTGATTACATATCTGTTCGTGTTTTATGTCTAAACTGCTAATTGAAGGCCTTATCGCGGCCGAATTGGAAACTGATTAGCGTTTTATGACTATCATAATTTATGTGATTTTATGGTGCATTCAATTGAAATGTGATTTGGTATGCTTAAATTAGATTAAATATTGATGAATTACAAGAGTTGCCTTAATTACTATCTTGCCACCTAGTGGCCCACTAGCTTAAACTTATTTGAGCCTTATCACACTCAAAACACAACATTTGCTCAGCCAATTCTCCTTGCTTCAACCCACCGAAATTAGAGAGAGAGAGAGATTAGGAGAGTTGATTTCATCTCCTTTTGCTTGGCATTGCTTAGTGATCTTGAAGAAATTGAAGTGTAGTTGCTAATTGAGTTCATAAGCCTTGAATACAAGACTTGAGGTAGACCATTGAACCTCTCATTGTTGTATTTAACATTGTTCTTGCATGATTCATGCCAAATTTGGGAGTTGAACCATGAATTAGTTCTAAAATGTTGATTTGGGGCTCATTCCATGCATGCATGTTTGTATTGGTGCATTTTGAGTTGATTTCATGGCAAAGGTTGCATGCATGTTCATATTTGTGTTTAAGCCATGTTTTCATCTTGTTTTGAAAGGTTTGGGGCTCTTTAGAGCAAGAATTAAAGCTTTGAAATGAGTTTAATCCATGCATGTCCTACTTGAGCATTGTTCTTGAAAAATGGTTTGAAAATGAGGTTGATTAAACACCCTTGGGCTTTGATTTCTTCAATTGAGTTTTGAAACATGTGATCCTATGTGTTTTAAAGAGTTTTCCAGAAAATGGGCCCAAGAGGATCGATTTTGGTGTTTGAAAACTTAGTTTTGAACTTGGAGTTCGAATCTGGGTTTTCCAGATTTTGGACTTCCGCTCGAGCGGGGGAAGTTCCGCTCGAGCGGGGAAAACAAGCTCCCAGCACTTTTGACCTGTTTACAGTGCTCGAGCGGAGTGATGCGCGCTCGAGCGGAGAAATCGTACATCCAGTACTTTGCACTGTTCATCAGACCGCTCGAGCGGGGAAATGTACGCTCGAGCGGAGTGTTGGGTGACACGCTCGAGCGGGGATATTGCCGCTCGAGCGGGGACCTTTGTTTGCTTGTCGCTCGAGCGGGGAAACCTGCGCTCGAGCGGGACTCTGTTTTCTGAAAATTTCTGAAACTGTTTTCTGTACACATCTTTGCATCCTCATCCCATCCTAGGCATTCTTAGGCCTAGTTTAAGACATCTTAATGAGGATATAGATGTAGAACACACCGAGGCATAATAGGGAGTTAATCATTCCATTTCCCAACTGTGTAACTCAGAGTGTGTTCAATCTGTTAACTGTATAGGGTTGGCGACTGGGGAGAAACGCTCTAGCTACTGATAGCCCGGAACTCTGTGAGTAACAATTGTGTAAAGATATGTTCAAAATGATTATCTTTTGAATACTGAACTGAACTGTTTACTGTACTGGTATTATTTACTGAATGAATGTATGTCCTTTATTTCTGAACTGTACTGTGGCATCCTTAGCACCTACTGTTTACTGTTACTGTTACAGAGATCTCTGTCGGTTCCCTCGTGGAACCACTACTGTTTACTGATTGATGGCCATCATTACTGTTCGGTCTTTTAAGACCTACCGTTACTGTTATGCTAATGGATGTACCACGTATGACTGTTTACTGTACTGAACAACTGTTACACTGATTGAAATGAACTGTTTTCATTACTGTAAGGACATTCATTCTAAACCTCTTTACGCTTTATGTTATTCACTGGGCTTTAGCTCACTGCTCATATATATATGTAGGTGTACAGGCACCGGACCAAAGCTAGACGCGTCGGGGTTATTCCAGTTTTGTCAAGCCAGCCTACGTGCCTCACTGCGAGGTTCCAAGCCTATCATGCCAGGGCTTAGGGGTGTCTTAGCATTCCCCCTTCTGTACTGTCTCACTGTTTTGTATTAACTGAATGCTTACTGTACTGTTATCAAGGGATTAGGTCCCTGCACTGAGTGACTGTAGATATTGGTATAGACTGTACTGTTTTGACTGCATAAATGTATGAAAAATCTTTTGGCATACAGACTGTCACAGCTCATTGGACATTATTTATGTACTGTATTGGCTTCCGCCAGGCCCTGTACTCTGTTTTACTGTATTACTGTTAAGCAGGCCTTCGGTAATCTCGGATTACTGGCCGGTTACGGTGCTAAACCCATAGGGCCGGGTTTGGGTCGTGACAGAGTGGTATCAGAGCGATACTTAACCACGAGTTATACCGCACACACGTGTCCGAATGAGCTATAGGGTGTCCTAGAAAAGCAATTAGGGCATCGCATGAGCATGAAAAGTGTGTGATTATAACATGACTGAATATATGCTAATGTGTTAGACTGTCTAAGTATGCAACTGTTTCAGTTTATGACTGTTATAACTGCTTATGATTAAAACCGTTATAACTGTTTATAGAAAAATGGATAATGCAAGCACTGCAAATGAAACTGAATCCTCATCCTCTGAGGCCAGAATGGCCAGACTGGAACGAATGATGGAACTGATAACTGCTAGACTGGACCAACAACAGAACCAACAGCCCCCACCTCCCCCTCCGGTACAGCCGGACCAGAATGTGAATGTACAAAATGTGAATGCAAATGATGGGGATATTATTGCTCTTACCCAGAAGTTCAGCAAGTTGAAACCGCCCTCCTTTCAGGGAGGCCTTGAACCATTGAAGGCTGAAGCGTGGGTTCTAGAGACTGAGAAACTGTTTGAGGTGTTTCCGTGTTCGGAGGCACATAAGGTACTGTTGGCCACCTTCACTTTGCAAGAAGAGGCGAGAAGGTGGTGGATGCTTACTCGTGATGACAATACTGTTATGACTTGGGCTCAGTTTAAAGTAGCCTTCTTCGAAAAGTATTTCCCTCAGTGTGTCAGGGACAGGAAGGTCACCGAATTTGAACAGTTAAAACAGGGCACCATGTCCGTTGCCGAATATGAAACAAAGTTCACCGGGCTCGCCAAATATGCACCACATATGGTGGACACCGAATACAAGAAGGCCCGAAGGTTTGAAGGCGGCCTGAATGTTGCGATACTGGATCGAATAAGTGTACTGAAATTACCGACTTATGTAGGTGTTCTTGACCGAGCTTTGATGGCCGAGTCGAACATCGAAGCTGTGAAACAATCTGAAACACCGGCGTCTGAATGGCGTGGTAAACAACAGAATTTCAAATTCAAGAAAGGCAAGCACAATCAGTTGAACAAGAAACAGAATACGGGGTCAACAAATAGCCCCATCCAAGGGAGTGGTTCCATACCGCCCTGCTCCGAATGTGGTAAGAACCATAAAGGAGTTTGTTATAAAATTTCTGGTGCATGTTACAGGTGTGGCAAGGTGGGCCACATGGTGAAAGATTGCCCTTCCACTGCTCGGGCAATAGTAAAGCTGCAGGCAGCGCCGCAGCATCAACTGTAGCACCAAAGCCTAACCCCAAAGCTACCGGGAAAGAGCCTATGAGGCAGGGCCGAGTGTTCGCCCTAGTACCGGGAGACGTGCAAAATACTGAAACTGTTGTGTCAGGTATCCTCTCTATTTGTGCTCAAAATGCATATGTACTGATTGATTCGGGGTCTACACATTCTTATGTGTCGCATGCTTTTTCACGGAAATTGAATAGACCCTTAGAACCTATGAACTATCTGTTAGCTGTATCATCACCCGTAGGAGGATCCATGACATGTGCATATATGTATCCTGCTTGTGAGATCATTGTTGGGGATATGCATCTGTTTATTGATTTACTGCCATTGAACATTGACCATTTTGATGTAATATTGGGGATGGACTGGTTACAAAAATATCATGCCACTATAGACTGTGTAACAAAGCAAGTAGTTTTCCGTCCACCTGGTCTGCCTGAATTTGTGTTTAATGGGAGTGAAGTAGTACCTCCTCCGTACTTGATTTCTTCAGTAAAAGCTGTTAAATTAATTAGAAAAGGGTGTAAAGGATATCTGTGTTCTGTGCTGACTGTGCCTACTGATGATAGTGTTAAAACTGATGTGAATTGTATTCCTATAGTTAGGGAATTCCCAGATGTATTTCCAGATGATCTACCAGGGGATTTGATTGACAGGGAGATTGAATTTACCGTTGATGTGATTCCGGGTACACAGCCAATATCTAAAGCTCCTTACAGAATGGCCCCAACTGAACTGAAGGAGTTGAAAGTGCAATTGCAAGAACTGTTAGACAAGAAGTTTATCAGGCCCAGTACTTCACCGTGGGGTGCACCTGTTTTGTTTGTAAAGAAGAAAGATGGTTCACTGAGATTGTGCATTGATTATCGCGAACTGAACAAGGTAACTGTAAAGAATAAATATCCTTTACCGCGTATTGATGACCTGTTTGATCAGTTACAGGGTGCACAAGTGTTTTCCAAGATTGATCTCAGATCGGGGTATCATCAACTGAAAGTTAAACCAGAGGACATCGATAAAACTGCTTTTAGAACGAGGTATGGCCATTATGAATTTTTAGTTATGCCATTCGGAGTCACGAATGCCCCTGCTGCTTTTATGGACCTTATGAACAGAATTTTTAAACCATACCTTGATGATTTCATTGTAGTATTTATTGATGACATACTGATTTATTCAAAAAGTAGAGAAGAACATGAACACCACCTGAGACTTGCCCTGCAGACCCTAAGGGAACAGAAACTGTATGCTAAACTGTCTAAATGTGAATTCTGGCTTGATCATGTTATGTTTTTGGGGCATGTTGTTAGCAAAGATGGAATCTCTGTGGATCCGCAGAAAATTGAAGCCGTAGTGAACTGGCCTAGACCCACCAATGTGACAGAAGTCCGAAGCTTTTTGGGATTGGCTGGATATTACAGAAGATTTGTCAAAGATTTCTCCAAAATAGCCCTGCCATTAACTCAACTGACACAGAAGGGGACATCATTTGACTGGACTGACCAAAGGGAATCAGCATTTCAAGAATTGAAAACTCGGCTTGTGACTGCACCGGTTCTGACCTTACCTTCAGGTACGAATGGTTATACCGTGTTTAGTGATGCTTCTCATAAGGGTTTGGGGTGTGTTTTAATGCAGAATGGGAGAGTTATTGCTTATGCTTCCCGACAACTGAGACCACACGAAAAGAACTACCCAACCCATGATCTGGAACTGGCTGCAGTAGTGTTTGCACTGAAAATCTGGCGTCACTACCTGTATGGGGCAACATGTGAAGTATATACTGATCACAAGAGCCTGAAGTACTTCTTCACTCAGAAAGAACTGAATATGAGACAGCGGAGATGGCTGGAATTGATTAAAGATTATGACTTACAGATTCTGTACCACCCGGGAAAAGCCAATACCGTTGCCGATGCACTGAGCCGGAAATCGATTGCAAACTTAGCTTGTTTGCTCACTGGACAAAAAGAGTTGCTTCGTGACCTTGAAAAATCTGGAATTGAAGTTGTTTTGAGGGAACAAGGGGGAACGATAGCTGCTATTACTGCTCAACCGGCATTGATTGAAGAAGTTAAGGAGAAACAGCAACTGGATGACTTCTTGAAGAAGATCATCGAAGAAAGAGAGTCTAAACAGAGACCGGGATTTAAATTTGAGAATAATGTACTGACTTTTCAAGGAAGACTGTGTGTACCGAATGATATCGAATTGAAAAGAAGAGTTCTGCAGGAGGGCCACAATTCAAAATTTTCGATCCATCCGGGGAATACGAAAATGTACCAAGATCTGAAACAGAATTTTTGGTGGCCGGGAATGAAGAAAGAAATTGCCGACTTTGTGTCAAAATGTCTTCATTGCCAGCAAGTCAAAGCGGAACATCAGCGACCCGCAGGCTTACTGCAACCCCCCTTGCCCATACCGGAGTGGAAATGGAGCATATCACGATGGATTTTATCGTTGGATTGCCTCGCTCCAGAAAAGGTATGGACTCTATTTGGGTTATTGTTGATAGACTGACTAAATCTGCACACTTCTTACCTGTCAAGACAATTTATAATGCGGACAGATTGGCTATACTCTATATTGATGAAATTGTTAGACTGCACGGAGTGCCTGTGTCTATTGTTTCTGACAGGGATTCGAAGTTTACGTCGAGGTTTTGGCAAAGCCTACAGACTGCATTGGGTACTGAATTGAGGCTGAGTAGTGCCTATCATCCTCAGACGGATGGCCAGTCAGAAAGGACCATCCAGACTCTAGAAGATTTACTGAGAATGTGTGTCCTTGATTTTCAGGGAGATTGGGAAAGTCATCTGCCATTAGTTGAATTCGCCTACAACAACAGTTACCATTCAAGTATCGGTATGGCGCCTTTCGAGGCATTGTATGGCAGAAAATGTAGATCTCCAATTTGCTGGGCAGAAGTTGGAGATGGGCCTTTGCTTGGGCCCGAGATTGTTTATGAAACGACTGAGAAAGTGAAACTAATACAGCAGAGACTGAAAACTGCACAGAGCAGACAGAAGAGTTATGCAGATGTCAGAAGACGGGACAGAGAATATGAAGTGGGTGATCACGTGTTTGTGAAAGTGACACCGATGAAAGGCCAGACTCGTTTTGGAGTCAAAGGCAAGTTAGCGCCGAGATATGTCGGACCGTATCAGATTATCGAGAAAATCAATCCGGTGGCGTATCAAGTTGCGCTCCCTCCTGAAATGGAGCATATGCATAACGTCTTCCACATTTCGATGTTAAGACTATCTTCGAGATCCGTTTCATGTGATTGAGCCTACCCGGATAGTGTTGAGTGATGACTACACTTACGAGGAACGGCCTATACAGATTGTAAACCGACGGATCAAGAAACTGAGAAACAAAGAGATCCCACTGGTGAAAGTGGACTGGCAAAACCATGGTGGCGTGTACGCCACTTGGGAAAGGGAAGATGACATGGCTAAGAGATATCCTGATTTGTTTCCACTGAATCCTGTTTTCTTCCAGAATGAAGGTAACTCGAGTTTAGAGGACTAAACTCTTTGTAAGGAGGGGAGACTGTAACAACCCCCGTACCGTTTACTGATTAATGACTGATTGATTCTGATTACTGTTAACTGAGACTGATAATGACCGAAACTGGACTGAATAAAGTACTGAACTGACTGACTGAAATTGAACCTGAATTGATTGAGTATACTTATTGTATTGCATATTCTATCTGTTTGATTGATTACATATCTGTTCGTGTTTTATGTCTAAACTGCTAATTGAAGGCCTTATCGGCGGCCGAATTGGAAACTGATTAGCGTTTTATGACTATCATAATTTATGTGATTTTATGGTGCATTCAATTGAAATGTGATTTGGTATGCTTAAATTAGATTAAATATTGATGAATTACAAGAGTTGCCTTAATTACTATTTTGCCACCTAGTGGCCCACTAGCTTAAACTTATTTGAGCCTTATCACACTCAAAACACAACATTTGCTCAGCCATTCTCTTTTGCTTCAACCCACCGAAATTAGAGAGAGAGAGAGATTAGGAGAGTTGATTTCATCTCCTTTTGCTTGGCATTGCTTAGTGATCTTGAAGAAATTGAAGTGTAGTTGCTAATTGAGTTCATAAGCCTTGAATACAAGACTTGAGGTAGACCATTGAACCTCTCATTGTTGTATTTAACATTGTTCTTGCATGATTCATGCCAAATTTGGGAGTTGAACCATGAATTAGTTCTAAAATGTTGATTTGGGGCTCATTCCATGCATGCATGTTTGTATTGGTGCATTTTGAGTTGATTTCATGGCAAAGGTTGCATGCATGTTCATATTTGTGTTTAAGCCATGTTTTCATCTTGTTTTGAAAGGTTTGGGGCTCTTTAGAGCAAGAATTAAAGCTTTGAAATGAGTTTAATCCATGCATGTCCTACTTGAGCATTGTTCTTGAAAAATGGTTTGAAAATGAGGTTGATTAAACACCCTTGGGCTTTGATTTCTTCAATTGAGTTTTGAAACATGTGATCCTATGTGTTTTAAAGAGTTTTCCAGAAAATGGGCCCAAGAGGATCGATTTTGGTGTTTGAAAACTTAGTTTTGAACTTGGAGTTCGAATCTGGGTTTTCCAGATTTTGGACTTCCGCTCGAGCGGGGGAAGTTCCGCTCGAGCGGGGAAAACAAGCTCCCAGCACTTTTGACCTGTTTTACAGTCCGCTCGAGCGGAGTGATGCGCGCTCGAGCGGAGAAATCGTACATCCAGTACTTTGCACTGTTCATCAGACCGCTCGAGCGGGAAATGTACGCTCGAGCGGAGTGTTGGGTGACACGCTCGAGCGGGGATATTGCGCTCGAGCGGGGACCTTTGTTTGCTTGTCCGCTCGAGCGGGGAAACCTGCTCGAGCGGGACTCTGTTTTCTGAAAATTTCTGAAACTGTTTTCTGTACACATCTTTGCATCCTCATCCCATCCTAGGCATTCTTAGGCCTAGTTTAAGACATCTTAATGAGGATATAGATGTAGAACACACCGAGGCATAATAGGGAGTTAATCATTCCATTTCCCAACTGTGTAACTCAGAGTGTGTTCAATCTGTTAACTGTATAGGGTTGGCGACTGGGGAGAAACGCTCTAGCTACTGATAGCCCGGAACTCTGTGAGTAACAATTGTGTAAAGATATGTTCAAAATGATTATCTTTGAATACTGAACTGAACTGTTTACTGTACTGGTATTATTTACTGAATGAATGTATGTCCTTTATTTCTGAACTGTACTGTGGCATCCTTAGCACCTACTGTTTACTGTTACTGTTACAGAGATCTCTGTCGGTTCTATAGCGACCTCGGTCTTTTCCCTTTTGATTATTGTATCCGGACTTATGTTCCGTAGATTCCATTGTTGTATTATTGTTGTTGTCGTCCTTTAATTCCTTAGCTTTGGGTTATAGGATGTGTTGGGCAGGTTATGTTACAGGTTGGTTGGGTTTGAAACCAAGAGTTGCTGTCCAGTTTTTGGGTTGGTCGCTCGAGCGAGCTCTTTTTCGCTCGAGCGAGGTCTTTATTTTGTTTCTTCGCTCGAGCCAGGGTTCCTTCGCTCGAGCGAGCTTTGCGTCCAGTACTTAGACCTGTGAGCAGTGTTTTCTGGCTCGAGCGAGATTTTCTTTGCTCGAGCGAGCTGTGTTGTTTTTGGCGCGAGCGAGCTTCTCTTCGCTCGAGCGAGCTTTTCTGTGTCTGGTCGCTCGAGCGACCAGGTCTTCGCTCGAGCGAGCCTATCAGATTTAAATACGCAGCAGCGTGTTTTAAAATAGTTTTTCAGCCCCTTTCAGTTTATAAAACCCTAGGTTACGAGTTCTCTCTCTCCCAACTCATCTTCTCTCTTAGGATTGATCTTGTTAGAGTGTGTATCTACCATAGTTCCTTCATTAAAAAGGTAGAGGAGAGTGAGGGCTACATTTTAATCTGAGAAATTGTTGGTTTGGAGCACTTTGGAGTTTTGGGCATCATCTTCATCTTCTCCTTTTTGAGTTATTTCTTCGAGGTAGGGATTTCCTACTCCATTTATACGTTTTAATCCTAAGTGGTGGTATTTTGGTATGTGGGGGTAGTCTGGTAATTTTGGGAGAAACCTTAGGGTTTTGTCATAGATTAATTTATATAATTAATTTAAAGGAAGATTGTGATATTGGGGCAAATTCATGAGATTGGGGAATTTAGTGGTTTATTGTTGTATTTGGTAGTTTAAATACTTACCTTAGAGAATATTGAAATTATTGAAATTACATTTATTGTAATAGTTATTTCTTGCTTAGAAATAATTGTTTGGGCTATCGGTGGAGGATAGTCATTGATTGTTGTAGACCTTGCATGCGGCTTAGGTATAACTGAAATTAAGTCATTTATCTTGACTGTTGAATTAATACAGAACATTCATGTATTGATTATGTGTGTATATGGCAATTGTGTGTTTCATTGCATATGCATTTGGTTTGGAGGAGATAGGGGATGAACTCCACGGTTTAGGGGAAGATAGGGGATGGACCTCTAAACCGGAATTGTTGGGAGGAGATAGGGGATGGACTCCATTAGCATCACTTTTATGTGTGCTTATTGATAATAGAAATATTTCTATTTATTGTTGATATGATACATCACCAAAATGTGTATCAGTTGGGAAGTATGGAAGTGAATTTGATTGTGATTGATATAAATACCAACGTGTGTATTCGTTATGTTAGGTTTAACTTGAATTGTTATTCCTGTTGAATTGGAAGTATTGTTAATAAAAGATGAAACCCCAGTTGAGTTATTTGGCCAGGTTCTGAGCCATAAATGGAAGGTGAATTATGCCATAGACATTGTGTCATAGGCAATGTAGACATTCGTGTCATGAATTTGTAAATTGATTATCCGGTGTTAACCATGTATCAGATGCTACTGCTTTAGTTAATTCATATGCTTGGTTTAGTATTTCTCTACTGGGCTGTGGCTCACCCTATAATGGGAACTTCATTTTCAGTTCAGGTGGTTCATTACCTCCAAGGACTTAGCTTGTGAGGATTTGGACTCGAAGACTTGTTTTTATTTATTGGTTTTTATTTGATACATGTAAACATTCAAGCCTAGGGCTTTATTTGTATTGAGTTAGACTCTATTTCTTTGTGTCCAAGTGTTGGCTTGGCAAGATGTAAGCCCGTAGGGCATTTATTTTGATGTTACATGTAATGCTTTTATTTAGTAATACTCTGATGGATAATAGAATGTTTCATTTTCTATTATTAATGCATGTTAATCTTATATATGGGTTTTTTTTGAGGGCGACAACTTGGTATCCGAGCGTACCGGGTTTGATACTTTGGGTACGTGGAAGTGATTAGTGTCACATTGGTTCGTCTCGTTTGATAGAGACTTAGTGTAATTTTACATGCTTATATGATAACATGTTTATGTGACTATGTGGGTATGGAATGTATTTCTAGATATTGATTGGATCCTTGAGTTTATAGTAGTCTTGTTGGAAAGGCACCTGATCAATGCTGCTTCCAACCGGAACTATAGTAACCCTTTGGGACTGTCATTATCCGGGAATGAAATTCGTAAGTGCTTATGTGATTATGTGCTTACGTGGAATGAATTACTGTTGTCCAATGCATTAGGACGTGAGTGTTTAGCTTCGGCACATTTATTAATATGCTAACGTCTTTGTTTCCTTTAATAGGATGTCAAGACGAGGACGAGGTCGTGGTAGGCGTGGTAGGCAGGCCAGGCAGGAAGTGCCTATACCGGAGGAATTCTGGCAGTTCAGGAGGGTGTTGGCCAGGCCAATGTGGCCGAGCCAGTAGGACAGCAGGTTATGGCGCTTTGGCCCAAGAGATAGCAGGGGCATTTCAGGCGTCAGTTGGCATTCTGAGGGCTGCGAATCCAGCCCAGGTTGTTGTTGCTGCTGCAGATACAGGGCCTTCTTTCTGAAAGAGGGAATTCTTCCTCACCCGGACGAATTTTTAGGTGATCCTAAAGAACCGCTTAAGGCTGATGAGTGGCTCGAACAGACAACGAAGACGTTTGAGATGCTAGGCATCGAAGACGGGGCACTGAAGGTGACCTTGGCATCTTTCCAGCTTAAGGGGGATCGGGTCAGTGGTGGAAGTTCACTAAGGGCGTATAGGAGGGACTTGGGAGGCTTTCGTAGATGCTTTCCAGGAGAAGTTCCTGTCTTCAGCAGTTAAGGAGAAATTGAGGGAGCAGTTTTGCCAGCTTAAGCAGAACAGTTCTTCAGTGGCCGAGTTTGAGGCATCGTTTACTAGCTTGTCCAGGTTTGCACCTGAGTTGGTGGCGTCTGAGGAACGCCGTTGCATTGAGTTTGAGAAGAGGTTGAGGCGTGGCCTCAAGTTGAGATAGTAGGGTCTTTGATTCGGGATTATGGGCGTCTGGTTGATGCTGCAGCCCATACTGAGATTATGATGCAGGAGGAGAGGAAGGGCAGAAGGGCTCCAAGAGGAGTCAGGATGGGCAGAGTGATGGTAGGAGACAGAGAGGTTTCACTCCACTCCTCAGGGTAGCTTTCTAGATCGACTTTTCCAGTACCGAGTGCTAGTTCTGGGAAGGGCAGTCAGGAGACATCACCTGTTCAAGTGTGGCCAGCTGGGCCACAAGTCTCCAGTTTGTCCTCAGAGGGGAGGAGTACAGAGAGCAGCATCTTCTTCGGCTCGATCTCAGAGCCAGAGTCAGAGTAGAGGTCAGCCGCTCTCGTGTTATCAGTGCGGGCAGCCAGGACACATGAAAAGGTTTTGCCCGCAGTTGAGTGGCACACCTGGTGCATCTGGTTCGAGGCAGACTCAGAGTCAGCTGCCTGCTCAGTCAGTTCAGGCCTCGAGGGCCAATCAGGGGGCTTCTTTGTCCCAGTCTGTGCAGCAGTCTTATGCTCCGAGGGGTGAGCAGGTTGATCAGAGGTCATCTGGGCGCGTGTATGCTGTTACCGCGCAGGATCTTGTGCCAGCTCCATCTGTGGTTAGAGGTACCTTTGTTTTGTAACTCGTTGCTAATGTTTGATTGATACGGGTGCATCTCATTCCTTTGTGTCTGCTGCATTTGATCTGTTTTGGAGTTGGAGTTAGCACAGTTAGCGTCTCCTATTTGTGTAGTGTCACCTCTTGGGGGTGAATTGATTTGAAACAAGGTGTTAGGGTTGTGATATAGAGGTCGATGATCATAGAATCCCTTTCTCTTTTGTAGTTATGCCCATGAAGGGCTTTGATGTCATTTTGGGTATGGACTGGTTGTCGTCATACGGGCAGTTATGATTGCTACCGTCAGAGGGTCACTTGTTGTACCATGAACGGGGAGTTTTCGTTTTTTGGGGGACCGGGTGGTAGTGTTTTGCCACCGGGTTATGATCCGCGAGGGCGGAGTGAGCTTAGTGGTCTACTTGCTAGTCTTCGATTAGTGAGGGTGATGAGACCCAGATTGTGTTGCCGGGTGGTTTGTGAGTATTCGGACGTTTTTCCCGAGGATCTGTTTTAGTTTGCCACCTCAGCGAGAGATTGAGTTCTCTATTGATTTAGTGCCCGGCACGCGCCTATGGCACTTACCGTTTTGCCCCAGCCGAGTTAGTTGAGTTGAAGGTTCAACTCCAGAGTTGTTAGATAAGGGCTATATCCGTCCTAGTGTTCGCCGTGGGAGCACCGGCCCTCTTTGCTAGAAGAAAGGTGGTGCTTTGAGATTGTGTATCGATTACCGGAAGTTGAATCGGGCTACAGTTAAGAATAAGTATCCTATGCCCCGTATTGATGATTTGTTTGACCAGTTGAAGGGTTCCCGTTGTTTCTCTAAGATAGATTTGAGATCGGGTTACCACCAGTTGAGGGTCAGAGAGGAGGATATTCCGAAGACGGCATTCCGTACGCGGTATGGCCACTATGAGTTCCTGGTGATGCCATTTGGGCTCACCAATGCACCAGCAGTGTTTATGGATTTGATGAACGGATCTTCCGGGAATTCTTAGATTGTTTTGTGGTCGTCTTCGTGTGACGGACATTTGATTTATTCACCTTCTCAGAGGAGGAGCACGAGGCACACTTGAGAGTGTGGTGCTAGAGTTACTTAGAGGCCATAAGCTTTATGCTTAAGTTCGGAAGTGTGAGTTCTGGCTAGAAAGAGGTGAAGTTCTTTAGGCCATGTAGTTTCGGGAGAAGGGGTGTCTGTTGATACATCCAAGACAGAGCAGTGCAGATTGGGCACAGCCTAAGAGTGTGTTTGAGATCCGCAGTTTTCTGGGATTAGCTGGGTATTACCGTCGGTTTGTGAAAGATTTCTCCAGGTTAGCTTCACCGTTGACTAGATTGACTCGGAAGGGAGTCAAATTTGTATGGAGTGAGACTTGTGAAAAGTCGTTTCAGGAGTTGAAGGTTAGACTGACCACCGCTCCAGTCTTGATTATTCCGGAGAGAGGGTTGGGTTATGCAGTCTATTGTGATGCCTCACGAGAGGGTCTGGGTTGTGTGTTGATGCAAGAGGGGAAAGTGGTCGCCTATGGCTCACGTCAGTTGAAAATTCATGAGAGAATTACCCTACGCATGATTAGAATTAGCAGCTGTGATATTTGCCTTGAAGATTTGGAGGCATTATCTTTATGGTGAGAGGTTCGAGGTATTCTCGGATCATAAGAGTCTGAAATATCTGTTTACACAGAAAGACTTGAATTTGAGGCAGAGGAGGTGGATGGAGTTCATTGAGGATTATGACTTCGAGTTGCACTATCATCCGGGGAAGGCCAATGTTGTGGCCGATGCCCTTAGTAGGAAATCTGTTGGTGACTTAGCTAGTATAGCCATCCGGGAGTGGGAGATGTTGGGTGCAGTTGGGGAGTTTGATTTGCATCTGGGCGAATCCGTAGAGGCTGCGGCCTTGTTTTCTGTTGTTGCACAGCCTACACTTGTGACTCGAGTGTTAGAGGCTCAGAGGGGTGATCTTGAGGTAGAATCTCTCCGAGAGAAGATTTCCATGGGAAGGTTGAGAAGGGTTTGACGGTGTATCCCGACCTGAGTGTGAGATACCGAGACCGTCTGTTTGTGCCGGAGTCTTGCCGAGAGGAGGTACTCCGAGAGTTTCATCATTCGCGCCTTGCGGTGCATCCGGGAGGTACTAAGATGTATCGGATTTGGGTCGCCAGTTTTGGTGGCGGGGTATGAAGAGAGATGTGGCAGCTTCGTATCTAGTGCCTTACTTGTCAGCAAGTGAAGGCCGAGCATCAGAGGCCAGCGGGTTTGTTGCAACCCTTGCCTATTGCCGAGTGGAAGTGGGAGCATGTCACTATGGACTTCGTTGTGGGTCTTCCGAGGACTCAGCGGGGTAGTGATGCTATTTGGGTGGTTGTAGACCGGTTGACGAAGTCGCGCACTTCATTCCTATGCGTGTTAGAGATTCGGTAGATCATCTTGCCGACTTGTATATCGGGACATAGTGAGGTTGCACGGGGTCCCAGTGACGATCGTCTCAGATAGAGATCCTCGTTTTACTGCTAGGTTGTGGCAGAGTTTGCAGAGTGCCTTAGGCACTAAGTTGACCTTTAGCACGGCTTATCATCCTCAGACTGACGGGCAGTCCGAGCGTACTATTCAGATCCTTGAGGATATGCTTCGGGGTTGTGTTCTCGATTTAGTGGGTCGTGGGAGAGGCACTTGCCTTTGTGGAGTTTGCCTACAACAACAGTTTCAGTCTAGTATTGGTATGGCACCGTTTGAGGCCTTGTATGGCCGACCGTGTAGATCTCCAGTTTGTTGGGCTGAGGTGGGTGATGCACCTCTATTGGGTCCGGAGTTGGTGAGGGAAACGACGGAGAAAGTTGAGCTTATCCGTAAGAGGCTTGTTACAGCCAGAGTCGTCAGAAATCTTATGCCGACCGTAGGAGGAGACCTTTAGTGTTTGAGGTGGGTGATCATGTCTTTCTGAAGATATCACCTAGACGGGTTTGATGAGGTTTGGGAAGAGCGGGAAGTTGTCCCCTCGGTTCATTGGGCCTTTTGAGATCCTTGAGAGGATTGGCGAGGCTGCTTATCGTTTAGCTTTGCCACCGCAGTTGTCCGGAGTTCATGACGTGTTTCATGTGAGTATGCTTCGGAAGTATGAGCCGGATCCATCGCATGTACTGGATTGGACTGATTAGTTGTTGATGAGGATGTCTCGTATGAGGAGAGACCGGTTCGGGTCTTGGATAGGCGGGATCAAGTTTTGCGAGGCAAAACCATCCCTTTGGTGAAAGTTTTGTGGAAACATCACGGAGTGGAGGAAGCCACTTGGGAACGTGAGTTGGAAGTCCGTGAGAAATATCCGGATATGTTTATTGATTTGTAATCTTGTATTTAGATTATAATATTGTGAACTTGAGAATTTATATATGTCTTAAGTTGGAAAACATTGAGAATGTTTTGGGTTTAATGTTAACATTTGAACTTGCCTTTTTATGGAAGTGGAGTATAACATTTATATATTGAATGTTTATATCATGAACTTGAATAATGATATGGAAATTGTTAACATTGAAAGGAATAATGCATAATATTGATGCAAGTTGAATATATGTTGATTTATACATATTGTGAGATGCCTCTTGATAAGAGATGAAGTGACCGGTATTGGGTCAAGTTGTTGTTTATTGTTTTATAATATCATTGGGAATTGAGAAAAACTTGTTTTTACAAACTCATGCTTAATTTCGGGGACGAAATTCTTTTAAGGGGGGGAGGTTATAGCGACCCCGGTCTTTTCCCATTTGATTGTTGTATCCGGACTTATGTTCCGTAGATTCCGTCACATTATTGTTGGTGTTGTTGTCCTTTAATTCCTTTATTTTGAGTTATAGGATATGTTGGGCAGATTATGTTACAGGTTGGTTGGGTTTGAAACCAAGAGTTGCTGCCAGTTTTTGGGTTGGCCGCTCGAGCGAGCTCTTCTTCGCTCGAGCGAGGTCATTGTTTTTGTTTCTTCGCTCGAGCCAGGGTTCCTTCGCTCGAGCGAGCTTTGCGTCCAGTACATAGACCTGAGAGCAGTGTTTTCTGGCTCGAGCGAGATTTTCTTCGCTCGAGCGAGCTGTGTTTGTTATTCGCTCGAGCGAGCTTTATTCGCTCGAGCGAGGATTTCTGTGTCTGGTCGCTCGAGCGACCAGGTCTTCGCTCGAGCGAGCCTATCAGATTTAAATACGCAGCAGCGTGTTTTAAAACAGTTTTTCAGCCCCTTTCAGTTTATAAAACCCTAGGTTACGAGTTCTCTCTCTCCCAACTCATCTTCTCTCTTAGGATTGATCTATTTAGAGTGTGTATTACCCTAGTTCTTTACATAAGATAGAGGAGAGTGAGGGCTTTCATTTAATCTGAGAAATTGTTGGTTTGGAGCACTTTAAGTTTTGGGCATCATCTTCATCTTCTCCTTTTTGAGTTATTTCTTCGAGGTAGGGATTTCCTACTCCATTTATACGCTTTAATCCTAAGTGGTGGTATTTTGGTATGTGGGGGTAGTTTGGTAATTTTGGGAGAAACCTTAGGGTTTTGTCATAGATTAATTTATATAATTAATTTAAAGGAAGATTGTGATATTGGTTAAATTCATGAGATTGGGGAATTTAGTGGTTTAATGATGTATTTGGTAGTTTAAATACTTACCTTTGAGAATATTGAAATTACATTTATTGTTATAGTTATTTCTTGCTTAGAAATAATTGTTTTGGGCTATCGGTGGAGGATAGCCATTGATTGTTGTAGACCTTGCATGCGGCTTAGGTATAACTGAAATTGAGTCATTGTTTGACTGTTAAGTTAATACAGAACATTCATGTATTATTATGTGTTGTATATGGCAATTGTGTGTTTCATTGCATATGCATTTGGTTTTGGAGGAGATAGGGGATGAACTCCACGGTTTAGGGGAAGATAGGGGATGGACCTCTAAACCGGATTGTTGGGAGGAGATAGGGGATGGACTCCAGTAGCATCACTTATGTGTGCTTATTGATTAATAGAAATATTTCTATTTATTGTTGATATGATACATCACCAAAATGTGTATCAGTTGGGAAGTATGGAAGTGAATTGATTGTGATTGATATAATACCAACATGTGTATTCGTTATGTTAGGTTTAACTTGAATTGTTATTCCTGTTGAATTGGAAGTATTGTTAATAAAAGATGAAACCCCAGTTGAGTTATTTGGCCAGGTTCTGAGCCATAAATGGAAGTGAATTATGCCATAGACAATGTGTCATAGGCAATGTAGACATTCGTGTCATGAATTTGTAAATTGATTCCTGTGTTAACCATGTATCGGTGCTACTGCTTTAGTTAATTCTTATGCTTGGTTTAGTATTTCTCTACTGGGCTGTGGCTCACCCTATATGGGAACTTCATTTTCAGGTTCAGGTGGTTCATTACCTCCAAGGACTTAGCTTGTGAGGATTTGGACTCGAAGACTTGTTTTTTATTTATTTGTTTTATTTGATACATGTAAACATTCAAGCCTAGGGCTTTATTTGTATTGAGTTAGACTCTTATTTCTTTGTGTCCAAGTGTTGGCTTGGCAAGATGTAAGCCCGTAGGGCATTTATTTTGATGTTACATGTAATGCTTTTATTTAGTAATACTCTGATGGATAATAGAATGTTTCGTTTTCTATTATTAATGCATGTTAATCTTATATATGATGGGTTTTATTTTGAGGGCGTTACAAATAAACCGTAAGCTCTGATACCAGTTGTTAGGGAAAATCGATGTGATTCCCCACAAGTAAATCAATCAATGGGAATAAAAACTAATGCGGAAAAATTAAATCAGAAGCAACACAAGAATTTTTACGTGGTTCCCTCAATGTGAGGTACGTCCACGGGATCGAAATCCGATTCCACTATCAACCAAATAAGTTCCAAACGATTACAAACGAGACACTAATGGTCTCACAAAACCACCCTTAGGTAAATTCCAAATAATCACAAAAAAAAGAGGAAAGACCTCACCAAATACATGAACCAAAATCTTCAGAATCAGAGTTGAAGAAGACCCAAAATAACGAACCCAAATCAGCCGAAACAGAGCAACTAACCGACCAATTTGCTGCCACTGAATTGATTACCCAAGCCGAAACAGAGCACTGAATTGATGTTTCCAAGGACTTTTGTTAACCCACAAATTGATTTTTTAATCAATACAACTTGTAGTAGCCGCACGTTTCTCTTGGGGAAAAACAATACACCAAAAATTATATTGTGAATCTAGGATTTTCTTCTCAAAACCTTAGTTGTTTCCAAATTAGGTTGGGTCTCCACAAATTAAATATAATATATAAAAATATATTATAATTAATACTAAACCAAATTAAACTCTTTTTCCAAAACCAATTGGGTCCCACACTCCAATAAGGAGGTATACCCAACACATACGCTATCTTCTATTAAGACTTCACCCTTTCCAAGTTTTGACAACCTGGCTGGTCACCTCGAGTAACATGTACCTCAGATACTTTATTCATCATTTCATCGGCTAAACTCCAACTTGTAAATTTCTCTGAAATTTCAACAAGTGTTAAGCTCATTTCTGAAAATTTCAACAAGTGTCAAACTCTTAACTTTGTTCATCACTCCAGCCCTCTGCCCCCTAATGTAAACCTAAGGCCTCGTTTGGGAAACGACCTGTTTAGTCAAAGTCAAAAAGTCACTAAAAAAATCAAAAAGCCAACAACCCATACCAAAAAGTCAAAGATTCTCTTTTCTCTCTACTTTTTGCACATCTTTTCGTAAAAAAACCAAAAAGTCATCCCAAACATACTAGTTTTTTTAGCTCATATTTTAGCCAAATAGCCAAAAAGTTACTAAATTAGCCTGTTCCCAAACGAGGCCTAAGTTCCACTTAAGTTCACATTAAGCATCTGACTATAGTCTTTTGCCGAAGTCAGATTCAAACAAAGGCTTCTTGAGGTGTTTCAACCTTGGTTTCTCTGTTAATGAACTTAGTTCCATTCTGAGTTTGACACTGCCGATATGGCAAGTCCAGGTTAATTCAACTTAGTTTAACTCCATTATATGCAAGTATAATTCAACTCTGCCATATAATGAGTCTAAGTTATTCGTCATGTTTCATTCAGAAATATCGTCAACTTAGTTCAACTCTATTATATGCAAGTATAATTCGACTCTGCCATATAATAAGTCTAAGTTATTCGTAATGTTTTATTCAGAAATATCGCCAACTTAGTTTAATTCTATCATATGCAAGTATAATTCAACTCTGTCATATAATAAGTCTAAGTTATTCGTCATGTTTCATTCAGAAACATCGCCAACTTAATTCAACTCTATTATATGCAAGTATAATTCAACTCTGCCATATAATAAGTTCTAAGTTATGCGTTATGTTTCATTCAGAAACATCGCCAACTTAGTTCAGCTCTATTATAAGCAAGTATAATTCAACTCTGTCATATAATAAGTCTAAGTTATTTGTCATGTTTCATTCAGAAACACCGCCAACTTAATTCAACTCTATTATATGCAACTATAATTCAACTCTGAGTCTAAGTTACTCGTCATGTTCACCATGGGAACATCGCCATAAGACATTTCGGTCTTATCGCACAGTCATGGATTCCAACAACATTTTCACGCTTTTTTACATAGGCTTCGACATCCTTTTGCATGTAAGGTCACCAAAATCCCTATGATATAGCTCTGTGGGCAAGGGGTCTGCCCCCTACATGGATCTCGTGTAAAAAGTCTTCAACCTGGAAAGGATGTACACATCGCAATAGAGGTCCAGTAAAAGTCCTTCTGTGCAGATGGCCTTCTACTGACAGGCAGAACCTGGCCGACTTCAGTCTGATCTTGTGCTTCTTTTTTGTCTTATGGGATCTGCTCATTTAGGTTGAGCTCTTGTCTTCTCAGACTTACTCATCTAGGCGGAGATCTTGTCTTCTGGGATCTGGGATCCGAGATCTGCTCACTTAGGCTGAGCTCTTGTCTGCTCAAACCTAATCATCTAAGCCGAGATCTTGTCTTCTAGGATCTGGGATCCGGGATCTGGAATCCGGGATCTGCTCACTTAGGCTAAGCTCTTGTCTTCTCGGACCTACTCATCTAGACCGAGATCTTGTCTTCTGGGATCTGGAATCTGGGATCTGCTCACTTAGGCTAAACTCTTGTCTTCTCGGACCTACTCATTTAGGCCGAAATCTTGTCTTCTGGGATTTGGGATCTAGAATCTGGGACCTGCTCACTTAGGCTGAGCTCTTGTCTTCTCAGACTTAATCATCTAGGCCGAGATCTTGTCTTCTAGGATCTAGGATCCGAGATCTGGAATCCAGGATCTGCTCACTTAGGCTGAGCTCTTGTCTTCTCGAACCTACTCATCTAGGCCGAAATCTTGTCTTCCGGGATCTGGAATCCAGGATCTGCTCACCTAGGCTAAGCTCCTGTCTTTTCGGACCTAATCATCTAGGCTGAGATCTTGTCTTCTAGGATCTGGGATTCGGGATCTGCTCACTTAGGCTGATCCTTCTATACTTGAAAGTCATCTCCTTGGGAACGCTCATGCCCCCTGCCTTTGAATCCCTTCTGGAAGGGTCTTCATTCTGTTAATGTCGACACATTCTCCATCTTCGCTAAACTAGTCGTTGCCGACATGTTGATCTTGCACGATGATGGCCATCTATTCTAACTAAGTTCCTACAGGCGGCGCTAAATTGTGGGTGTTGATTTCCGACCACACAACCAAACGGGGAACTCAGTTGGAGAGCACCAGCAGAATAAATTAAGCCCAAACACCTGCCAACAAGAATATGAGAATACCGCGGTGGTTCGTCCACCCAGGGGCACTCCGACGATCAAGTCAGTAATCTTATCTCTCACAGATATCAATACAAGTACTTAAACTTCAATAATGAAAGCATAAAAGCATCTCAAATAAAGCATCCCTTAGACCCATGAGGGTGTCTTACTTTTATAATGATCAGTGTCTAACTTCCCCTAGAAGTCTTACTTCATGGGACTCTATCTTTTACAATGATAGCATTTATCACAACTCACACTATTCAGATTAAGATGAACTCCCTCAAGAGTCCTATCTTTATCCAAATAGGTAGCTTGATGTTATCTAGGACTCTAGTCCTCTATCCAAATATCTCAAATTCCGGTATTATCACACCATATCTCGGCACCATGGTCCGCCCACGTGGCATCTCGGCTAACAACCGCGGCCACGTGGACTACTTAAAAATATGTCCCCACATTACTATATGTAGGCTTCGAGATTATTTTGTTGTTGGATTGACTCTAATCTTGTATTTGGTTGGGAGATTTAGGAAGAGATTTGGAAAGTAAAATGTGAATAAAATATACTTATATTTCATCTAGTTTCACGTACATTTTCCCTTTCCCTTTCCCTTTCCAAATTCCTTCTCAAATCTATCAACCAAACACAACGTAAGTAATTGTTTTAATATATATATATATATATAAGAAACTTGGTTACTCCATTATTCTATGTTCTGGAGTTTTATGATTTGTTCGTTGTAAGTCGTAATGAATTTAGGAACCAAGTAGTTAAGACATAGAAAAGACCAAAAAATAGTTCTATTACTCTAAATGTGAGCTTTACTATGTAAGAGTTAGAATTTGAATTACAAATTATTTTTTTTGTGTATGAGTTCTTAATCTAACGTTATTGCTATCATAATACAAATCAAAGAGGATATGATCCACAACGACTTACGACCATCCCCCTACCACTGCCTATCCCCTCTATTAATTGACGTTTTGCATCTTTCAAACGAAAGATGGTGACATAACACCCAAATTTGATTTGAAATTTTATTTTATTTCCAAATTATCTCTAAAATATCAATTAGACCTCCAAATTTTGTTTTATTCAATAATCTAATTGATATTTTGGAAATAATTTGAGGGGTAAAATGAAACTTCAAATAAATTTTGGATTTCATATCAGCAACTTCCATTTAACTATAGACAATAATTGATAGTGAGAGTAAAATTGATACAAAAACAAATAATTTAAATAAAAATTTGATGTTATTAAAAGAACAGAGATTAAATTAATTTTGAGTAATAATTTAAAGGTCAAAATGATATTTTCTCATAGAATTATATCTAGTTAGTTGTTAAATGACTAACTATTCCTTGTTGTATGATTATGATTGGTATGTTTTTTTTACTATGAAGGTATTTGCACAAAAACAAAATAATATAATTAAAAAAAAAAACAAACAAACAAAACAAAACAAAAATATGCATAGATAATTTAAAGTGTAATTTTAATTCATTCTAAATATAGTAAGGATTATTCATAAATCCTTTTAAGTTTAAAATCTAAATTTGAGCATTATGTTAAGGCTTGTGGAGTCCACCTAATGTTAATTTTATAGGGTTCTCTTTGTATAATAACCTAAAAAAAAATTAAGATAGCGTTTGGTTGAATTTTCAAAATATGATTTGGAAATAGGAATTGTATTTTGAATTTGTGAGTTTTGAAATTATGATTTGAGTGTCAAAAATTTATTCAGTGAATGAGTTTTGAAAAGAGTTTTGAATTGAGTGGGAAATTTTTGATGTGACATATGATATTTGATACAAAAGCTTACAACTTATAACCAAACACATAACTCAAAATTCTATTCAAAACTCATAAGAAATTTTTAAAAAATTCTGAATTTTTTTTATTTCAAATATAAAAAAATAACAGGTGCCAATTGTAAAAAAAAAAAATTGCACTGTTCCAATCAACCAGCCAGACATCCGGGAGGATGACCGGCCATACTTCTAGGGGGACGATCGGTAAATCCAAATTTTCCCGCCTTGAAAAGAGTTTTCAAAGTGGATGTGAAATTAATTTTTGAAAACTGTAACCAAACATCACGTCCAAATCAAAAGGTAGAATTACATTTCAAAAACTCTTCCAAACAGAGCCTAAGTCGATTCGGTAATTATAACATTTTCATTTTAAATGGTCTATTTTTAAGAATATATTTGTCATTCATTTTTTCAGAGACAAACGTAATAAAATAAAATATTACGATTATCAAATAGACACTAAAGACTTTATTAAATAAACGGTTTGAATCATTGAAACAGAATCTATAGTGCACCCAATAAATTATAACATAGTGATTAAGTTGAGATTTTAAACTTGAAAAATATTCAAATTTTTTCTCTACACATTTTTGTGTTATATTTGTAATGACTCGGATTTTAATTCACATTAGATTGATGTATAGTGGTGCCTGTCACCTTAAAACTTATATGGTTGTCGGACTCTTGATATTGATGGGTTGGCAAGTGAACTTTAAATATTATAATTGAGGACCCTTGGGTGATGTTTGGAACCTTGATTGAAGCATTAACAAGGTATTTAGGTAAGATTGGATAAAAAGCCCCAAGTTTGAGTTTGAGTTTTGACCAACCCTCACTCTTTTGCCCTTTTCTCCTTCCATACTTTGAATTTGAATGTGAGGCCAAAACCATTGGAAAGCTTGTTTCTGGGGCTTCAATTTGGACACAAGAACAACCTAGAATGGAGTCCCGATGAGAGAGTTATACCCGTTTGAAGTTTTTATATATGTGCTAGAAGCAGGTACGCTCGAGCGTAGAAAGCTACGCTCGAGCGAACTACGCGAATTCAGCAGCTTAAAAACGTGATTTTTAGCTCATTCTTTGCATTTTCCTTTTCCTTCTTCATCCCTCTCACCCTAGGTCCGAAAACCCTAGGGTTTTGACCTCAAATACCTTCCATTTTCCTAAGGATTGGCCAAGATCTCTTACAAAGAAATGAAAAAGGCTTGAAGATCACACTTTTCAACCGATTGAAGTTCGGATTTGTGGTAGAATCTCATCAAAGCTTTGCTCCTTTGCTTGATTCTTGAGGTAGGGGTCCTAGTTCTTCTTCAATACTTTCATAAATAGATAGATTTGTGGTATTTTGATTATATACATACAAAACTTACATTTTTTAGCATATAGTGTACATTATGAGATTTGGGGTTTAGGGTTTAAAGTGTTGAGGGTTCAATTGTTTGGTTAATATGGTGGATTGTGAACCTTAGGTGTATAATCAATGGAAAAATTGGAACAAAAAGTAATGGTTTAAGAAGTTTGAATTTTTCTCGAAATACTTGATTTTCTTGAAAACCCTAAGTTGGTTCATGATGATAAATAATGATTTTTCCCAAATTGAAAGTAGAATCATGAAATTGGTAGGTTGAATTATATATGTACAAGTTTAATTGGATTTTGGAGGTGTTTGAAAATTATGTTAAAAATTAGCGATTGAACTTTTATTAGGGACATTGTAAATCATGCTATAATGTGAAAGGAAGATTGGGGAAATAACTTATTAATGATATAGATGACATAAACTTAGTTATGGAATGTTGAAAGGGGATTCAATAATTTATCTTGAAATATGTTGAATTTAAATAGTGTTGTTGAATTAAGTTGTGTTGGCTTATATTGAATAGTGTTGAATGATGTTGAATCGAATTGTGTTGGACTATGATGAATTGTGTTTGAATCGTGTTGAATTGTGTTGAGTTGAGTTGTGTTGGGTGTGTTGAGTTTGAGTTGTGTTGTGTTGGGTCATATTGAGTTTGAGATGAGTTGTGTTAGGTAGTGTTGTGTTGATACCCGCGGGGGGAAAATTGAAAGATGATATGGAATTTGTGATAAGATGATGAGGTGAAGATTTAATAATTTTATTGTGTAATTAGAAAGTGATTTTATACCTCAAAACTAAAAGCTCAACTTTATATTTAACTCTAATTATGAAGTTTTATTTTGAAAAATGAGGATACTTCAATCAACATTAAATTTATGAAATTAAGTCTATGTTGGGTTAAGATGAGTGTGAATAATGATAAATGGGAGATTGTGAAAATATGACGATGTTATATGAAGGAGTTGTATCAAAGAAAATTAAATGTTGGAGATTTAATTTATAACCGTGGATAGTAATTGATAATCAATGTGTTTAAAAAAAAATTTTTGAATTTGAAGACTTGATGATAATATGGAAAAGTAAAGAAATAGTTTGAACCCAAGAATTGTGAATACTTTAAAGATGAGTCTTTGCCTATATGGATGTGTTGTTATATTTTGTGTGACAAAACAATGAATGATTTAATGGATAATGAAGAAGATCGTGGAACATATTTGTACTTGTTATGTTGAATGAATTTTAATATATGGTGGAGGTATATTGAATTAATGTGTTACGAAAATAATGGAAGATGTGTTGGCATTGTCCACTAATTGTAATGATGGATTGTGACGTTATCTTGGGGTCCGTTTCCTGCCGTATTTTGAGCCGACAAAGTGTGGCGCTTGAGATAGGTTTCGCCTTCCTTCCGGAGTAGCGCCCGGTAAAGCGTGTGGTATGTTGAGGTTTCACGTTCCTTCTGGCTTGTGACCGGTAAAGCGTGATGTTCCATGTTCCTTCTGACTTGTGACCGGTAAAGCGTGAGGTTCCGCATTCCTTTCGGCTTGTGACCAGTAAAGCGTGTGACTCATGAAGATGACTTGTGATTGGATCCGGTATTTGATATGAAATTAATTGAAAGAATGGAAAATGAAATGGTAATTGGATCAAGGATTGGTGTTGATACACTCAATGGATTGCTTGTGATTATAATGAAAGATTATGAGTTTTGTTTTGTAAATAATAGAGAAATTGAATTAAAAAGGGATTGTTATTCTTGTGTTATGCTTGTATTCTATTTGGTGATGCAAATGTTAATGTGAGGTAATTGTTGGGCAAATTGGAGTTGAGTGTATGAGGATTGTCTTTTTGAACATAAAGGAAATTGGATCATGACATTATGGAGTTATAGTGATTGGAAATAGTATAAGGGAAAGGTGGAAATGAAATGGGGAATATTTTGGGAATTGGTTAATAATTTTTAAATGATGTTGTTTCTTAAACATGATTGTTTCACAAGGATCTATGATTTTCTAAAGTTAAGGGATGATTTTTAATGGTTGGAGGTTTTTCTTAAAAGTGTTTGAATAGTTTTGAGAAAAATGTACTTTACTTATGATATTTTGAAATTTGAAGATGTCACTCTACTATATGGTATCACCCTGCATGCATAATCATTTCTATCTGTGTGTTAGTTATTGATTTAAAACTATGAGATTCCTACTGGCATTAGTGCTCACCCCTTGTTGTTTTATTATTTTTTACAGGAAGAAATTTAGATTCTTTGATTGAAGAGTTAAGAAGTCCATGTGTCTTTATATGTAATTTCATTGTAGATGTGATGGATCATGTAATTGTATTTTATTCATTTGTACCTTCACAATAAGAGATTGGCATGTATTGTTATCATTGTAATGTTCATTAAGAGAGAGAAAACATGTATCATTGTATTTCTATTACTCAAGGGTAATGGATGTTTTAAAGAAAAAAAATGGACCTAATTTTAAGACTTTGGTAATGTTTCCGAGTAATTAAAATTGGGGCGTGACAATATTTTTGTGCAAGTTCATTAGCTCTTTCTTTTATGATGTTTAGGGGCACTGTTATATCTGGTCATCTTACCATTAGCCAATAATAAGACTACATACTATTTAAATGCAAAGGTAAAGGTAAATTTTAAGATTTGGTAAAATTATAATAAATTTCATATGACCTCTTTTTTTAAGTAATGTTAAAGCAACTAAAAATAATGTAAATGATTAATAAACTTTAAAATAAAAATATTGAACTCCACATAAAATGAAGCCCCACATTTAATAAGTTTCTCACTAAATGCGAAATTTTTGTGTAACGCCCTCAAAATAATAACTTTAAAACCCATCAATTTAGACATGCATTGGTATAAAAGATAATATTCTTCTATTCATCAGAGTAGTTCATTACAATGAGTATTACATGTTAACAACAAAAGCAAATGCCCTATGGGCTTACAACTTTCCAAGTTAACACTTGGCTACAAAAAAGAGTACTAACTCAAATACACATTAAGCCCTTGGCTTGAATTTACATGTAATACATCGAAAAGATAACAAAACGACAAAAGTCTGTCTGCCTCTAGCCTCCCAAGCTATGTCCTTGGAGGTGGCATGCTACCTGTACCTGAAAATGATGTCCCATAAAGGGTGAGCCACAGCCCAGTAGAAATACCTAAACCCGCTATGAACAATGACTAAAAGATTAGCAGTTGATAGATGGTCAACACAGATACATCCACATATATCACATTCCAGCTTGATGACATTAAGTCTATGTTACATTTCATTTCCCATTTCTTTTTCAACTTTGAGTTTGAAAACAAGGCTCAACACCTAGCCAAATAACTTAATGAGATTAAGACTCATCTTTAAAACACTTTCGAAATTCATGATGAACACACATTTTAATGCTGTATCGATAACACATAAACCATTTCAACACTTTACGAAAGATACACATTTCGGTGCTGTATCAACATAACATAGATTCACTTCTGTATTTCACAATTGATGTCACGCCCTCAAAATAAACATTAAACCCACAATATTGACATGCATTGATATATAAAAGATCAACATCCTTCTATTAATCAGAGTCATTACATAACGTATTACATCTTAATAACATTAAATGCCATATAGGCTTTCATCTTTCCAAGACATTACTTGGTTACACAAATAGAGTCTCGCTCATTACACATTAAGCCCTTAGCTTGAATCTACATGTAATACATCAAAAAGAAAGAAATGCAACAAAAAGTCTGTCCGCCTCTAGCCTCCCAAGCTATGTCCTTGGAGGTGGCATGCTACCTGTACCTGAAATGATGTTCCCGTATAGGGTGAGCCAACAGCCCAGTAGAAATACACTAAACCAGCTATGAACAATGACTAAAAGATTAACAGTTTGATAGATGGTTAACACTTTTACATTCTTTCATAACACTTTACAGTTTCATGACATTCAAGTCCATGGTACATTTCATTTTCCATTTTCTTTCAATTCTCAATTCATAATTATGGCTCAAACCTGACCAAACAATCTATATGAGACAGCAACCTCATATTAAACATTTTCCCATTTCACAATAGATAAGCATACTAGCTATATCAACACATCAACGGATAAGTATAAGAACTATATCACACTTCCAACGATAAGCATATGAGCTATATCACACTTCAACAGATAAGCATATGAGCTGTATCTACGAGTCCATCCCCTATCTCCTCCCAACAATATCCAGTTTAGAGGTCTATCCCCTATCTTCCCCCTAAACCGCGGAGTACATCCCCTATCCTCCTCCAACACAACACAATGCATATAAACAATTATTATACACATCAATCAATACAAAGTTAATGTATTCTTTCAACCGTCATACTCAATGACACATTCCATTGATTAGTTTTTAGTTTGCCTAATCATCATGCATTATCTACAACAATCAAGACTATCCTCCACGATAGCCCAAGCAGTTATTTCTAAACAGAAAATAATGCACAAAATGGATAATATATCAACATTTTAATTAGGTGAGCGATAAATAAATTCAACTACACCCTTTAAGCCCATACATTCCCAATTCTAACATTCCATTTCAATTCCTTATTTCTCACAATTAATTATACCAATTAATTAACCAATGTAATTAGGGCATTTTTCCATAATTAACATTACAACCCTAAGGTTTCCATTTTCATCAATGTTTCAACATTAATTCCATTTCTCATACTAACATGCTATAGGTTTTATATATTTAAAACCCCAACTTTTGTAAAATTACACAAAAGCCTAAACGTTCTCAAAATTACCCAACAACCCCCAACATATCAAAATGCTAAACTTTAAGGACAAAGCTCATAAAGGGAGTAGGTTATATCCCTACCTCAAGTTTGACGAGGAAACACGCAAAAATCCATTTTTGATTATGCCGGATTTTGATCTCCACCGACCAAAATGTTGCTCTCACCAAATTCTGTATTATGGTCTCAAGAACATGGGTCCAAAACCTTGACAGTTGCTGTAACCATCTCCCTTGAACTGCACACCATCAACCAAGGGGCATTCACAAACTCTCCCACGAAATGTATCCTTGCAAGCAATGATGTTGGCTGCTTTATCTTGCCAGCAACCACCATCATTATCCAAGCACTCATTTGTCTCCACATCACCACTCAAACAAACAGCTGGCTCAGTAGTGTCCTGAAAACCCACACAAATGGCCTTCAAAACAGCACCTTTCTCCAACTTCTCTCGGTATTGTCGATTATTGACAACAAGGGTAGGCAATATTGTTACATCACCTCGTGATCCTTTCCAACTTGAGCATCTTGCTCTTCTTTCAGAACAGGATTGTCAGAATCAGCATTTTGGGTCACCATACACTTCTTCTCGATCTTTTAAGATCAAGCCCTAGAGATCTGATAACATTGTCAGTACAATCCTTGTTATATTTCTTCTCCTTCATGGGACATCTAATTTGAAATCAGTCACATAGTCCCACGACCAAGGCCTTTGGTCTCATTTGCGACTCTAAACACGCAAAGCTGTCTTAAGTTTTCAAGAACCACCTCTTTCCCATCGTAACCTGTGCTGAAATCCTGCTCAGGATCAGGTGCACAATATCTTCCATGATGATACATTGAGACTTGCACTATTTGCTTATGTGAAGGCATGAGGACAATACCAAGTTATAGACACCATGATAACCGCGCATCTCCATTGCTTAATGGTAGCATCATCTGGAACCTTACCAGCAGCATGGATCCAAACAGCCTTAATAGGGGCAGGCCAAGACCTGCATTCGATGCGCTTAAATGCCATGAACGAGCAGTGAAGCCCATGGTTGGTGCATCGTCAGACACTGGTTCCTGTACTTGCCATTGTTTCTGGTTTCCATTCTCTCTCTCTCTCTCTCCTTCCCTCTAAAGCTGTGAATGCCCGAGCTGTTACCGTGCACATTGATAAAAGGGTGAGCAGCGCCATAGCCAACCCATGCTCCCAATCTCTCTCTCAATAATATTCTTTACCCTTGATATCTCCCACCACCGAAACATCATCATAGTCCACTTCCTCTTTAATTTATCTTTACACCAAAAAGACATATTCCAATGCCCCACTTTGTTTTCTCTAAAACAATTAATCCTCCACCCAGCCTTCCACCGAATTGATCCCATCTTTTAATAAATTTATTTATTTAATTATTTAATTATTTATTCATCTATTATTATTATTATTATTATTTATTTATTTTTTAAAACTAGGTCATTACAATTGATAACGATATACATTTTAGTGCTATATCAAATCAATTCGAACACTTCCATAATCAACACTTGATACACATTGTAGTGCTGTATCAAGGTTACACAAGATCCGGTTTAGAGGTCCATCCCCTATCTTCCCCTAAACCGTGAAGTACATCCCCTATCTCCTCCCACACAACACATGTATATAAACATAGATCATATACAATCAATCAATACATAAAGTTAATGTATTATTCCAGTCGCTATATTCGATAGCATACCCAATCGATTAGTTTTAGTTTGCCTAATTATCATGCATTGTCTACAACAATCAAGACTATCCTCCACCGGTAGCCCAAAGCAATTATTTCTAAACAGAAAATAAATGCATCAAATAAATATATTATCAACATTCCGACTAGGTGAGCGATAAAGAAATCCATCTACACCCTTTAATCCCAAACAATTCCAATTTCAACATTCTCAATTCAATTCTTCATTTCTCCAAATTAATTATACAAATTAATTTAACTATGTAATTAGGGCATTTCTCCCATAAGTTACATAACAACCCTAAGGTTCCATTTTCATCCATAATCCATCATTTAACTCATTTCTCCATGCCAAACATGCATATTGGTTTATTATAAATAAAACCCCATCTTTCGTAAAATTACGCAAAAGACCCAAACTCTCTCAAAATTACCCAACAACCCCCAACGTCTCAAAACGCTAAAATTCAAAGACAAAGCTCATAAAGAGGAGTAGGATATCCCTACCTCAAATTTGGAGCTCAAAGGAAGAAGATGACGAAACTCAAAGTGCTCCAAAACTCAATATGCTTGGATCAAAACGTAGCCCTCGACGATCAACACAACTTTTGTAAAGGCCAAAGGTGAGGAAACAACTCCTACTAGATCAATACCTAGAGAGAAGGGAAGGGTTTAGAGAGAGAAGCTCCCCAATGGTGTCTTTGAAAAGTAAGAGAGAGAAATGGAGTTGAAAAAGTGATCCAAAAAGTCGGATCTCGGAGTGATATACTCGACTCCCCGCTCGAGCGTGGAAACCCCCGCTCGAGCGTCACTCACAGACTCCCGCTCGAGCGTCCAAACCGCCGCTCGAGCGCCGGATACACACTTCCAGAACTTTTGCAGAATTGGGTCCCCGCTCAAGCGTCAAACTCCCCGCTCGAGCGTCAAAACGCTCGCTCGAGCGTCCAACACTGCAGAGGAAATACTGGAAGATGGAAAATCACGCTCGAGCGGAGAAGCAACAACAAAGGGCCCACTCGAGCGTGAAGGCAAAAATCTGAGGCAAAAATCTGGGCAACTACTTTTGGTTTCTAAGTTCAACCAACCTGTTTCAAACCTGCCCAACACAACCCAAGACTCAAATATAAAGAGTAAAGGATGTAAACAAGATATACACAACAACAACTCCACGGAACCTAAGTCCGGATACAACAATTAAAGCAAAGGAAACCGGGATCACTATACTTTGTATTTCAAATTGTGATAAAATGATGTGTCC
This sequence comes from Camellia japonica, assembly GCA_030407325.1. NCBI lineage: Eukaryota > Viridiplantae > Streptophyta > Magnoliopsida > Ericales > Theaceae > Camellia > Camellia japonica. The sequence continues at coordinate 97,311,985 of JAPPVO010000002.1, read as the reverse complement.
TTCAAATTTTACAGGAAATTACAAATCAGGGTAACTTTTAAAAAATAATTAAAAACACTTGGAAAAATTTATGAATTTAATAATTAAAATTTGTAAACTTTAACATTAATTTGATTTTTTTTTTTCCAACTTTCAACTGATTTGTTAATTCCCCCAAATTATCTACTATTGTTTGAAAAAAAAAAGAAAAAAAAGACTATCTTGCTATTAGAATCTATCCCGATAAAGGGGGAAAGAAGGAAGAAGCAAATAGAAAGTGGGTTGGTTGGTCATATTATAATTTGTTGTTGGTTAACTCAGAGACTTATTAACTCAATAATTTGATCTTTACATTTTAAATTTATGTTTAATTTAGTTTTTTTGTTTAAGTTAAAAGTTAAAGTTAACTATTTTAAAATACTTATCATCTTTCTAAGATGTACACGAAAAAAATAAACAAAATTTTAGATGGAAAAACTAAATTAAGAAACGGAATTTAACGTATAGGTATTAAATTATTCAATTTAAAACTATAATAACAAAAGCAAAAACTTTTCATAATTACAAGTTAGTCAAGATAACTACGACACATATAAAATGCTCATTTATTTTATGGAATAAAAAATGTTATTTTATCTTTCGTGCTACTACTTAAAATACAATTTAATTTTGATCTTTTTAATAATATTAATTTTATATTTAAATTATTTGATTTTAATCAATTTTATTCTGTTGTTAATATAATCAAACAAAAATTACTAACATGACATGAGAACTTCATTTTAAATTTCATTTATCCCTAAATAATTTCTAAAAAACAGGAATGGTCCCATCTAACCTAGGGGTGTTTTGGAAAAATAGTTAAAAATTGACTTTTTGACTTTTTTATGAGAGCTAATGTGACCCAAAATGGGTTAAAAGCTGACTTTTGACTTTTTTGGACGTTCCCAAATGTCCCCTTATCGTAAGAAAGATCTAGTACTCTCAAGACTAATAGGTTCCCTAGCGACGGTGGATGACCCCAATAAACTGATTACCACCGAGGATTAAATTATGCAAGCGTGACATTCATCCCAACCATGCTGGAATCGAACCATTAAACAAGTTACCTGAAAGATCTAGTACTCTCAAGGTTAATAGGTTCCCTAGCGACAGTGGGATGCCCCAATAAATTGTTTACCACCGAGGATTAAATTATGCAAGGGTGACATTCTTTCCAACCATGCTGGAATCAAACCGTTAAACAAGTTACCTGAAAGATCAAGGTATTTCAAATGCTTAAGTAGTACCAACGATGTTGGAATCAGACCATTAAACAAGCTATCTGCAAGATCAAGGTATTTCAAATGCTCAAGTTGTCCCACCCAACTTGGTAAATGACCAATGAAACCATTACCACTTGAACACAATGTCTCTAATACATGGTGCAACTGGACAAATTTCCATAAGAAATGAACATCTTATTGTCAAATCTCAAACTACATTGATTTGACATTAGACTCAACATCCCACCAACATCATGAAATGCATTGTAGCCAAGATTGAGATGTTCAAGGCTCTTAAGCTTTTCCAGATAGAGAGGAATAGAAGAATTAAACTGATTACCAAAAAGATCAAGGGCTCTTAAAGAAGTCATGTTCCTAAGGAGACTCAGAAGTTCTTCAAATGAATTAAAACTAAGGTCTAAGTATTGAACATTAGAAATAGTAGAATTCACATGCATATGAGACAAATGAATGTTATCAAGTCCACAATATGATAAATGCAACTCTACTGAACAAGGAATCATGTCTAGTACCTTGTGTAAACTTTGCATTTGACTATTGATGTAACTCAAGTCGAGGTATTGCAATGACGAAAGACAATAAACCCATGTAAAATCATCTATTGTTAATTCAAAATTAAAATTATGATCAAGAACACACAAGCTAGAAAGATTTCCAAGATGATGGGGAACTATTCCACTGAATGCTGCATAAGACAGATTGAGATACCTTAGTCGTGCCATCAATCCAAAGAACTTTGGGATTGGGCTTCCATTAAAAAAGGTTCCGCTCAAGTCCCAGTGATTCAGATATTTCGATTGAAGCAAACAAGAGTGCACTTCATTAGCCACTACCACAACAGAAGAGCTGTACTCGGGTGAGTAGAACTTTTCACCCAGATCAAGCCCAACATCGTGGCCAGTAATTTCATCACATTCTACTCCCTTCCAACTGCAACAATCTTGGCCATGCCAAGATGATAGTCGACCTGAATAGTCTGTGAAACTATCTTTGAACTTTAGAAGAGCTTGCCTCTCTTCTTCTATGCAACCAATGGTTGAAGCATTGCTCAAACAGGACAATGTTGTTTCATTGAAAAGCAAAACAACTAGAAGGAGTCCAATAGTGGATAATTTCCTCATATTGAACTTCATTTAGTTCTCAAAGGCACACAAGACAATGTAATTGGAAATAGGATCACACAGGATGGTGGATCTTATAGCAGTATCATCTATTCCATTGAGGAAATGCAAGTTCTAGTTGCAATATAGAAGGGGGCAAATTGCGACTTGGACTCAATAATTTTAATTGACTTGATTCTAATTTAGATTTTAAATTTATGATTTTGTTTGAATTTGGTGCAATTGATTATAATTTATAGCATTTTTTCTTATAAAAAATACGCAATATTTTTAAGGGTAAAGTTATGAACTTAATTCAATGAGTTAATTTTAACTAATTTAGTGATATTTTTTGTCAAAAAACATTAACAACATTATCAATTGAATCAAATTGACAAAAAATTAAAAATTAAGGTCAAAATTGAACCAATTAAAAATGTAAAAACCAAAATGATACAAGCAGAAAAATATAGAGACTGCTAATGTTAATTGTCCTATAAAAAGACATCACAAATTGATTGAATAATTTTAATTACCACAAAATTTAATCAAAATTTAATATAAAAAATAGAGGATAGGACATAGATTTAAAATTAGTATTTTATCAGTCATAATGAAATAAATCTTATCTATACATTATAATTCTAGATAAATTTTTGAATAATTTTTTTTAATATATGACAAAATTAAAGATATTTTTATAGAAAAAGGTGACAACTTTTTCTTCGAAGATAACGACCACCGACTTGGATGGTGCATGACAATAGTTCTCGTGACTTTAAGTCACAAGTCAGTCAATTGATGCATCAACCTCGTCAACAAACTAGAGTGAGCACCCACCAACCCCACATTGAATTATTTCTTTCTAAGTGGGTTTATAAATTCAGAAAGGAAAAAAAAAAAATAGAAAATCGTTCAGAATTCAAATCATAAGCATCTCCAATGGTTTGTCATTGGAGCTGCCAAAGCCATTTTATAGCAGTTGTGGGGCAAAAGTGGTTCACCAAAACCAACCGTTTCCTCTCTTTCTCCCTCTCTTTCTCATCATCCTTTCCAGCAAAAACTTCCAAAACAAAAACAAAATTCACCAAAAAATAAAACAACCAAAAAAATAAATTCTAAAACTAAATTTCAAAATCAAGCAAAAAAAATTTATATTTATTTCAACGAATATCAATCCAATTTCAGGAATCTCAGCAAATTTCAATGTCAGCAAATTTTAGGAATCTCAATCAATCAAAATTCAGGAATTTGAAGCAATCTCAAGCAAAAACAAAAATGAATTCTAGCAAATTTATAATAAAAAATACCTGGAATTTGAAGATGCTTCGACCTCATCTTGTTCATCTTTGTGTTTGGATCATCTTCGTTAGGGTTTTGGGCTTGGATCATTTTCGTTAGGGTTTAGATCGTTGGAGAAGAGGGTTAGAATGGGGAGAGAAAGAGAGAGAGAGAGAGAGAGAGAGAGAACAAAGGGAGAGAGATCAAATAGGGTTAGAATAGAGGGTTGGAGCACCATTACTATAATTTGATAATTTGGTACCGCAGATTGTCAAATTATAGCAATGACAATGCTATTATAGCATTTGTTATTAGAGATGCTCTAAGGTCTAAAAAAGTTTCATAATGATCTAATATTCTGAACACTTTTTTTAGACCGACATAGATCATATTATAACATTGTAAGTCAAACTGAATCTTGATAGAATAATTTTAGTTACTCACACAAAATTTAATCTAGAAAGTAGAGTTTGGAAAGCATAGATTTGAAGTTAGTATTTTATCAATAAATGAATCTTGTCCATATATTTTCATTCGAGATAAATTTTTAAATAATTTTTGTAATATGTGACAAAATAAAAGATATTTATATTTAAAAAAGTAATACTTTTTTCCTCCAAGACAAGTACCAACGACTTGAAAGATGCATTGTTATAATTCTCATGACTTTAAAGTTATCTTAGACAAGTCAGTCAATTATTCTCGTTGACGTTTATGGATGTATCAGTTGATTGACTCCTCTAAGATAGCTTTAACGTCATCACAAGTCAGTCAACTGATACATCCATAAACATCAATGAGAATAATTCTATAAACCCAATTATTCTCGTTGATATTTTTGAATGTATCAATTGACCAACTTATCTAAGATAGCATTAAAGTCATGAAAATTATAGCATTACACCATCCAAGTAGTTGGTGGTTGTCTTGGAGGAAAAAAGTATCATCTTCTTGAATATAAATATCGTTTATTTTGAAACATATTTTAAAAAAAAAATTAATCAAAAATAAATTGAGTTCAGTTTGTCTATAATAAATCAAGATTGGATTATCTAGTCTAACTAGTGGGCTTACTTTTGGGCTTCACTAAGATTATTTAAACCGTTTATATTTTTGAGTTCGTCGAGCATATCATGCATGTAAAAAATCAAATCGACCGGATGGTGACAACCACATGTTCGCCAAACCTTAAAATGTGAACGATTAAGATTATCAAGTGAAGTTCAAAAGTGGGCCCACTAACTAGAGACAATCTAGACCCAAATAAATTTACATAGTGTAATATTCATGTGTAGAATAAATCTGAATCTCAAAATAATAATTCTAAATAATTTGTGAGTAATTAAGTCTGAATTTATAATATTACTGTATCAAAAATTAGAGTAAGGACCTACTGACCACACATTGCATAATTTCTTTTCAAGTGAGTCTATAAATTCAAGAAAAAAATAAACAAAAAATTATTCAATTTTTTTTTTTATCAAATGTCAGGATTTATTCAAAATATAAAAGGTCTATAAATTTTTTCAATCATACGTTATTGATTTAATATTCTGGACACTTTCTTTCAAGAAATGCTAGACTCATGGGTGAAGTTAAGGTAGGTCCAGAGGGGCAGATGCCCCCTAACTTCCCAAACTGTATAAAACCCTGTGTTTGGTTTGAGTTTTTTTATTTATGTCTTTTTAAAAATTAAGTTTTTTATTTTTATTTTTAGTGAATATTTTTAAAATTTTAATTTTTTTTTTTTTTACTTTTTTAGATGCACCTTACTTAAATGTATTTAAAAAGTAAAACATTTGTGACAAAATATTTTAAAAAATTAATAAATACATAAAAATACGAAAAATATATTGAATTCTCATATTTGGTTTTTGTATTTTTGGAATTTGATGAATTTTTAAAAGATTTTTTTCACAAAAATTATATTTTTATGTGTATTTATGTTAGGTGCATCTAAAAATTAAAAAAATTGCTTAAAATGTTAAAAAAAATTTAGTAAAAACAAAAAAAATCATAAAAAATAAGAAAGTAGAATTTTCTAAAAAATGTTTTTGAAAAACCAAAACTAGCAAATTTAAAAATGTTATTCACTTTACCCTTTAAAATTATATATGTACCTCTCTAAATTTGTTTATAGTTCTTCTATTTTATCATTTTCAACAAAATATCTATAATTTACCTATTTAATTTTGTATTTAACTCTTTAGTTGCTTCACAAGGAACCATTTATTAAATGTACTGCATTTACCATTTTACATTTTTTCCCATACATTTATGACAAAATTCTCTAAACTACTAGTGTAAATTGTCTTATAAAAAGACCTAACGAATTGGTTGAATAATTTTAGTTACCCACAAAATTTAATCAAAATTTAATATAGAAAATAGAGTAAGGCATAGATTTAAAGTTAATATTTTATTAGTCATAATGAAAATGAATCTTATCTATATTTTTTAGTTACCCAAATTTTTGAATAAATTTTTTTTAAGGTATGACAAAATTAGAGATATTTTTATAAAAAAAGGTGACAACTTTTCCTCTAAAATACAACCACCGACATGGAGTCAATCAACTACCAACCTCACAAGTCAGTCAACTGATATTGATTATCAACCACATCGAGTCAGTCAACTACCAACCCCACAAGTCAGTCAACTGATATTAATTATCAACCTCATCAACAAATTAGAGTGAGCACCTACCAACCCCACATTGAATTATTTCTTTTCAAAGTGGGACTACAAATTCAAAAGAAAAAAATAATTAGAAAACCATTCAGAATTTTCTATCAAAGATTAAGATTTATTCAAATCATAAGGTCATAAAAAAAATAAATAAATAAAATAAAATAAAAAATTCATTATACATTATTGATTTAATATTCTGAACATTTTTTTTTTTGGGAAGAAATCTATCATACTACAATATTGTAAGTCAAACTGAATTTTAGTTGAATAGTTTTAGTTACTCACATAAAATGTAATCAAGAAAGTAGAGTTTAGAGCATTGAAGTTAGTATTTTACCAATCATGGTAAAAATGAATATTGTCCATATATTTTCATTCGAGATAAAATTTTGAATAAAATTTTCTTTTTTTTTGTTAAAATATGTGGTAAAATAAAAGGTATTTATATTCAAGAAGGTGATACTTTTTTCCTCCAAGACAACCACCTACGACTTGGAAGATGCATTGCTATAATTTTCATGACTTTAAAACTATAATAGACAGGTCAGTCAATTATTTTCGTTGATATTTATGGATGCATAAGTTGATTGACTTCTCTAAGATAGCTTTAACGTCATCACAAGTTAGTCAACTGATACATCCATAAACATCAATGAGAATAATTCTATGAACTCAATTATTCTTGTTGATATTTTTGAATGTGTTGACCAACTTATCTAAGATAGCATTAAAGTCATGAAAATTCTAGCATTACACCATCCATGCAGTTGGTGGTTGTCTTGGAGGAAAAAAGTATCACCTTCTTGAATATAAATATCTTTTATTTTGCCACATATTTATAAATAAATAAATAAATTATTCAAAAATAAATTGAGTTCAGTTTGTCTATAGTTATATATGAAGATTGGATTATCTAGTCAGACTAGTTGGCTTACTTTTGGGCTTCACTAAGATTATTTGAACCGTTTTATATTTTTGAGTTCGTCGAGCACACCATCCATGTAAAAAATCAAGTTGACCGAATGATGACAACCACGTGTTCAACGAACCTTAAAATGTGAATGATTCAAATTATCAAAGTGAGACTCAAAAGTGGGCCCACTAACTAGAGACAACCTAGACCCAAATGAATTTGTATAGTGTAGTATTCATGTGTAAAATAAATCTACGGGTTGGTTTGGGATTTCTAAAAAAGTGCACTTTTTGACTTATTGGCTTATATGGGTTGGGTTTGAGTTGGGTTTGATGTGATGTATTAGAGAGGTGATGTGATTTAAATAAGATGATGTGACTTAACAAGGATAGTGACTTTTTGACTTTTGTATTATAGTTTATGCCAAACCAACCCTAAGTCTCAACACACTAAGAAAAAACACCTTTGGCGACTAAATTTTTAGTCGCCAAAAGTCGACTTTTCACTTTCCCCGACTAAATATTTGTCGCCGGTTTGTCAGAACGAATAGATGGTCGGCGGAGGTATTGGCGACTAAAAAAAGTTTTAGTCGGCAAAGTTTTAGTCTTCAGCGACCAAAGCATTTGTCGCCAATAGTCAATTACATTTTTGAAAATTATACATTTAGCGACTAATCTTTTAGTCGCCAATAGTGAATTATTTTTTTTTATTTATACATTTGCCGACTAAGCATTTCGTCGCCAATAGTCAATCTTTTGGTGACCACTGTTTTTAGTCGCCAAAAGCATATTTCAGAAAAAAAAAAAAAAAAAAAAAAAAATTTACCCTCTGCTGTTCCCAAGATTCGAACCACCAACCCATCCCACATTCCAAACCTTTACCAACACACTTTCCCCACTATGCTACTACAACATCACATGGATATAAATGCAACATATATTATTTATATTACTTTGACCGGTATTAATACAAAACTATATATATATAAATAATTATTTTTATTCAATATAATTTATGTAAAAAATAAATTTACTAAAAAAAAATTAGATCACTTTTGGCGACTAAATCTATTTTTTTGTCGCCAATTGTATAGTTTTGGCTACTAATTAGTCTTTAGTCGCTAAAAAAATTCATTCCCGCCTAAAAATAACTAGTTTTGGCGACTAAACCTGTTTTTAGTCGCCAAAAACGTCCCCTTTTGGCTACTAAATTGAATTTTAGTCGCCAATTGACTGTTTTTAGCTACTAATTTTTTTTTAGTAGCCAAAAAGCTTCACTTTCAGCAACCAAACTGTTTTTAGTCGCCAAAACACGTAGAATCAGCGACCAAACTGTTTTTTAGTCGCCAAAACCTATACTTTTGGCTACTAAATTATTTTAGTCTACAAAAACTGTCACTTTTGGCTACTAAAAAACCTTTAGTAGCTGAAACCCCTATATTCGGTGACTAAACTGACTTTCAGTCGCTAAAACCCTTATATTCGGCGACTAAACTCTTTTAGCCGCAAAAGTGATCAATTTTGGCTACTAATTCCATTTTAGTCGCCAATTCTACTACTTTCAGCGACGAAAACTCCAGTTTTAGTCGCGAAATCTGCTTTTTATTGTAGTGCAAAATAATAATTCTAAATAATTTGTGAATAATTAAGTCTGAATTTGTAATATTACTGTATCAAAAATTAGAGCAAGGACCTACCGACCCCACATTGCATAATTTCATTTCAAGTGAGTCTATAAATTCAAGGAAAAAAATGAGCAAAAAATTATTCGAAATTTTTTTTTATCGCATGTCAAGATTTATTCAAAATACAAAAGATCTGTAAATTTTTTTTAATTATACATTATTGATTTAATATTCTGGACACTTTCTTTCAAGAAATGCTAGACTCATGGGTGAAGTTAAGGTAGGTCCAAAGGGGCAGATGCCCCCTTAACTTTTCAAACTGTATAAAAGCGTTATTCACTTTACCCCTTTAAAATTATATATATACCGCTCTAAATTTGTCTATAGTTCATCTATTTTATCATTTTCAACAAAATACCTATAATTTACCTATTCAATTTCGTATTTAACTCTTTAGTTGCTTCACAAGGAACCATTTATTAAATGTACTGCACTTTCCATTTTACATTTTTTCCCATACATTTATGACAAAATTCTCTAAACTACTAGTGTAAATTGTCCTGTAAAAAGACGTAACAAATTGGTTGAATAATTTTAGTTACCCACAAAATTTAATCAAAATTTAATATAGAAAATAGAGTGTAAGGCATAGATTTAAAGTTAGTATTTTATTAGTCATAATGAAAATGAATCTTATTTATATTTTTTAGTTCTAGATAAATTTTTGAATAAATTTTTTTTAAGATATGACAAAATTATAGATATTTTCAAAGAAAAAAGTGACAACTTTTCCTCCAAGATACGACCACCGACCTGGAGTCAGTCAACTACCAACCCCACAAGTCAGTCAACTGACATTGATTATCAACCTCATCGAGTCAGTCAAATACTAACCCCACAAGTCAGTCAATTGATGTTGATTATCAACCTCATCAACAAATTAGAATGAGCACCCACCAACCCCACATTGAATTATTTCTTTCCAAAGTGGGACTATAAATTCAGAAGAAAACAATAATTAGAAAACCATTTAGAATTTTCTATCAAAGATTAAGATTTATTCACATCATAAGGTCATAAAAAAAAAAAAAAATCATTATACATTATTGATATAATATTCTGAACATTTTTATTTATTTATTTATTTATTTTATTTTTTTTTTTGAGATGGAAATCTATCATACTACAATATTGTAAGTCAAACTGAATTTTAGTTGAATAATTTTAGTTACTCACATAAAATTTAATCTAGAAAGTAGAGTTTAGAGCATTGAAGTTTGTATTTTACCAATCATCGAAAAAATGAATATTGCCCATATATTTTCATTCGAGATAAAGTTTTGAATTTTTTTTTTTTTGGTTAAAATATGTGGTAAAATAAAAGATATTTATATTCAAGAAGGTAATACTTTTTTCCTCCAAGACAATCACCAACGACTTGGAAGATGTATTGCTATAATTTTCATGACTTTAAAACTATAATAGTCAAGTTATTTAATTGTTTTCGTTGATGTTTGTGGATGCATCAGTTGACTGACTTTTCTAAGATAGCTTTAACATCATCACAAGTCAATCAACTGATACATCCATAAACATCAATGAGAATAATTCTATGAACCCAATTATTCTCGTTGATATTTTTGAATGTATCAATTGACCAACTTATTTAAGATAGCATTAAAGTCATGAAAATTATAGCATTACACCATCCAAGTAGTTGGTGGTTGTCTTGGAGGAAAAAAGTATCATCTTCATGAATATAAATATCTTTTATTTTGCCACATATTCATAAATAAATAAATAAAAATTATTCAAAATAGAATTGAGTTCAGTTTCTCTATAGTTATAGATCAAGATTGGATTATCTAGTCTGACTAATGGGCTCACTTTTGAGCTTCACTAAGATTATTTAAATCGTTTATATTTTTGCTTCGTCAGGCACATCATCCATGTAAAAAATCAAGTCGACTAGATGGTGACAACCACATGTTCGACGAACCTTAAAATGTGAACGATTCAGATTATTAAAATGAAACTCAAAAGCAAGGCCACTAACTAGAGACAACCTAGACCCAAATGAATTTGCATAGTGTAATATTCATGTGTAGAATAAGTCTGAATTTCAAAATAATAATTTTAAATAATTTGTGAGTAATTAAATTTGCATTTGTAATATTACTATATAAAAAATTAGAGTAAGGACCTACCGACCCCACATTGCATAATTTCTTTTCAAGTGAGTCTATAAATTCAATGAAAAAAATAAGCAAAAAATTATTGAATTTTTTTTTTATCAAATGTCAAGATTTATTCAAAATATACAAGGCCTATAATTTTTTTTTTAATTATACAGCATTGATTTAATATTCTGGACACTTTCTTTCAAGAAATGCTAGACTCATGGGTGAAGTTAAGGGAGATCCAGAGCGGCAGATGCCCCCCTAACTTTTCAAACTGTATAACGGTTTTAAAAATGTTATTCACTTTACCCCTTTAAAATTATATATATACCTCTCTAAATTTGTTTATAGTTCATCTATTTTATCATTTTCAACAAAATACCTATAATTTACCTATTCAATTTCGTATTTAACTCTTTAGTTGCTTCACAAGCAATCATTTATTAGATGTACTGCATTTACCATTTTACATTTTTTCCCATACATTTATGGCAAAATTCTCTGAGCTACTAGCGTAATTTGTCCTATAAAAAGACGTAACAAATTTTGTTGAATAATTTTAGTTACCCACAAAATTTAATCAAAATTTAATATAGAAAATAGAGTGTAAGGCATAGATTTAAAGTTAGTATTTTATTAGTCATAATGAAAATGAATCTTAGTTAGTATTTTTATTAGTCATAATGAAAATGAATCTTATATATTTTTAGTTCCACATAAATTTTTGAATAATTTTTTTTAAGATATGACAAAATTATAGATATTTTTATAGAAAAAGTTGACAACTTTTCCTCCAAGATACGACCTCCGACTTGGAGTCAGTCAACTCTGCCAACCCCACAAGTCAGTCAACTGATATTGATTATCAATCTCATCGAGTTAGTAAAATAAATTCAGAAGAAAAAAAAAATAATTAGAAAACCATTCAGAATTTTCTATCAAAGATTAAGATTTATTCAAATCATAAGGTCATAAAAAAAATAAAAAATAAAAATTCATTATACATTATTGATATAATATTCTGAACATTTTTTTTGAGATGGAATCTATCATACTACATTATTGTAAGTCAAACTGAATTTAGTTGAATAATTTTAGTTACACACATAAAATTTAATCTAGAAAGTAGAGTTTAGAGCATTGAAGTTAGTATTTAACCAAGCATGGTAAAAATGAATATTGTCCATATATTTTCATTCGAGATAAAGTTTTGAATAAATTTTTTTTTTTTTGGGGTTAAAATATGTGGTAAAATAAATATATTTATATTCAAGAAGGTGATACTTTGTTCCTCCAAGACAACCACCAATAGAAGATGCATTGCTATAATTTTCATGACTTTAAAACTATAATAGTCAAGTCAGTAAAATTATTTTCGTTGATGTTTATGGATGCATCAGTTGACTAACTTATCTAAGATAGCTTTAAAATCATTACAATACCCACAAAATTTAATATAGAATATAGAGTGTAATGCATAGATTTAAAGTTAGTATTTTATTAGTCACAATGAAAATGAATCTTATCTATATTTTTTAGTTCCAGAAAAAATTTTGAATAAATTTTTTATAAGATATATAACAAAATTATAGATATTTTTATAGAAAAAGGTGACAACTTTTCCTCCAAGATATGAGGTGAGTCAACTACTAACCCCACAAGTCAGTCAACTGATATTGATTATCAACCTATTAGTTAGTCAACTATCAACCCCACAAGTCAGTCAACTGATGTTGATTATCAACCTCATCAACAAATTAGAATGAGCACCTACCTACCCCACATTGAATTATTTGTTTCCAAAGTGGGACTATAAATTGAGAAGAAAAAAATAATTAGAAAACCATTCAAAATTTTCTATCAAAGATTAAGATTTATTCAAATCATAAGGTCATAAAAAAAAATTTCATTATACATTATTGATATAATATTCTGAACATTTTTTTTGAGATGGAATCTATCATACTACATTATTGTAAGTTAAACTGAATTTTAGTTCAATAATTTTAGTTACTCACATAAAATTTAATCTAGAAAGTAGAGTTTAGAGCATTGAAGTTGGTATTTTACCAATCATGGTAAAAATGAATATTGTCCATATATTTTCATTCGAGATAAAGTTTTGAATAATTTTTTTTTTCTTAAAATATGTGACAAAATAAAAGATATTTATATTCAAAAAGGTGATACTTTTTTCCTCCAAGACAACCACCAACGACTTGAAAGATACATTGCTATAATTTTCATGACTTTAAAACTATAATAGTCAAGTCAGTCAATTATTTTCGTTGATGTTTATGGATGCATCAGTTGACTAGTCTAAGATTGCTTTAAAGTCATCACAAGTCAGTCAATTGATGTTTCCATAAACATTAACGAGAATAATTCTATGAACCCAATTATTCTTGTTGATATTTTTCAATGTATTAGTTAACTGACTTGTCTAAGATAGCATTAAAGTCATGAAAATTATAGCATTACACCTTCCAAGTCGTTGGTGGTTGTCTTGGAGGAAAAAAGTTTCACCTTCTTGAATATAAATATCTTCTATTTTGCCATATATTTAAAAAATAAAAAAATAAAAAATAAAAAAAATTCAAAAATGAAGTGAGTTGAGTTTGTCTATAGTTATAGATCAAGATTGGATTATATAATCTGACTAGTGGGCTTGCTTTTGTGCTTCACATCAATTATTTAAATCGTTTATATTTTTGAGTCCGTCAAACTTATCATTTGTATAAAAAATCAAGTCGATCGGATTATGACAACCACGTGTTCGACAAATCTTAAAATGTGAACGATTTAGATTATCGAAATGAATCTCAAAGTGGGCCCACTAACTGGAGACAACTTAGACCCAAATGAATTTGTATGGTATAAGATTTATGTGTAGAATAAATTTGAATCTTAAAATGATAATTCTAAATAATTTACGAATAATTAAGTCTGAATTTGTAATATTACTATATCTACAAATTAGAGTAAGGACCTACCGCCCACATTGCATAATTTCTTTCCAGTGGGTCTATAAATTGGAGGGAAAAAAAATAAGCAAAATTATTCAAAAATTTTTTTTTTTACGAATGTTAAGATTTATTCAAACTACAAAAGGTCATCTATATAAAAGGTCATCTATAAATGTTAAGATTTATTGAAACTTTAATAAGATTTATTCAAACTTTAACCAATGGTTTTAAAAATATTATTCACTTCACCCCTTTGAAATTATATATATACCTCTCTAAATTTGTTTATAGTTCATCTATTTTATTATGTTCAACAAAATACCTATAATTTACCTCTTCATTTTCCAATTTAACTCCTTAGTTGCTTCACAAGGAACCATTTATCAAATGTACTGTATTTATCATTTTACATTTTTTTCCATACATTTATGGCAAAATTGTCTAAACGTAAATGTTATTATGTTTTATTGTAGTAGTATATAACCTATTGAAATAATTTTGAACTACGAAAAATTGGTTTTTTTTTAATTTATTTTTAACTACACTAAATCAAATTAAGCTTGTGACTCAAATCAATTGGACCCAATATTTTGCCCAGGCTGCACCATTAGCTAGACTCATAATTTTAGATGTACAAATTCACTCATAATGATGTAGTAAGATAGTTACGTCCTATATTATTGGATGTGTAATAAATCAAATAAAAACCTATTATTCTACTTTAGTGTGAGTCAAACTGTGAGAGTTTTTGGGGTCTCAAACATTTTCTCTTTCTTGTTGGTTTTTTTGGATCATAGACTTTCTATTTTTATTTTTTTATTTTTTTGCCTTCTTTCCTTTTTAAAAATAAATTGAAGGAAAATTCTAAAGAGTTGTTAGGCTTCTCTCAAATTCAAATATGAACTTGAGAGAACTTGAAGGGCTTGTGGAGCACATCACATGTCCCGTTTGTAACTCTTCGTGTAACATCTATAAAAATAAAAAATAAAAATAAAAATAAAAATTAGATCGATTAATTATAACATTTTTCATTTTATCGTGTTTGTCTCTAAAAATTGGATGGTCTATTTTTTGAAAACATATTGTCGTTTATTTTTTCAAAACAAACACAAAATAATAATAAAAATGTTATAATTATTGGATTGGCATAATTTTTTTTTCATATATGATATATATATATAAATTAAATGATCGTACAAAATAAGCGGTTCGAATTATTAAAATGGGATCCGTAAGGGACTCTGTGGATTCATCAAATTCTCTCAAATTCATATTTGAACTTGAGAGAAGCCCAACCCAATTCTAATATGGTGAAGAATTGAAATGAAACAATTGAAAAACAAGAAATTCTTTCTTAAAAAAAAAAAAAGAAACAAAGAACATTTTTGAAACCATTTTCCTTTTGCATAAAATAAAAGAGGTGGTGGGTGGTGATACATGTTATTTGATGGTATTAGAGTATTGCACCACGTCATTTATTCTTTGACATTATTTAGTTATTTCTCAAAATTTTAACAAAAAGTAATGGATCCTACATCTTTAACCAATAAAATTAGGGTAAATTACAATTTGTACCCCTACACTTGCATCAAATTCTATTTTGGTCCCTACACATAAAATCATGATAGTCAACCCCTTGTATTTTTGATCAAATCTCACTTTGGTTCCTACACATGAAATCGTGACAGTTAATCCCCTACATTTTTGGCCAATCTCATTTTGGTCCCTTACACAAGTGTCAGTTTCTCCCTTCTATTACTCCATTATTTAAATATTTAACAAAATTCAGTCGTATGATAAGAGTAAGATCAGAAAATCATTCATATTTTCTATTAATACACATCTTGTCCTATGTGATAAGGACGTGAAAGTTATATAATACAATATATATATATATATATATATAATATATGTATTTGTGTGTGTGTGTGTGTGTGTGTGTATGTGTTTGTATGTTGAAACTTGAGACGAAGAGGTAAGAAAATAAAACTACTAAAATCAAAAAAGGCAATAGAAAAATTAAAGAGAAATGATGAATGATAGATAGAAGACTATGTTAATGTGAAAAATAGAGTTTCGTAATTCCAATTTATGCAAAATTCTAATTCATATTCTTAATTGTTCACAATCTAACATAATTTTAGCCTAGTACAATAATAATTTGATGTAAATTTTGGGACAAAGTATGTATTAGTGGAAAATGTGAATGATTTTCATCTCTTATCCTAATTTTGTAGTCACATTCTTGTCACATGACTGGATTTTGTTAAATAGTAGAGTAATAGAAGGAGGACATTGACACTTGTGTAGGGACTACAGTGAAATTTGACCAAAAATGCAGGGGTTAACTGCCATGATTTCATATATAGAGGCCAAAGTAGAATTTGGTGTACAGTGTAGGTGTGTAAAGTGTAATTTACCCATAAAATCAAATAAATAGACTATGTTAATTTGTTCCAAAACCACCACATAATTTTTCGGTGATATGTGGGCTTGTC
The DNA here is from genome assembly GCA_030407325.1 of Camellia japonica. NCBI lineage: Eukaryota > Viridiplantae > Streptophyta > Magnoliopsida > Ericales > Theaceae > Camellia > Camellia japonica. The sequence goes on along the minus strand of JAPPVO010000002.1, from coordinate 97,295,467 downwards.
CTAAGATCATCACATAATTTTTTGTTCAAAAAGAAGAAAATGACAACGGTAGGCAGTTGAAAAAAGAAAAAACAAATTGATGAGAGAGAATTAATGTAGAGTGCTGCTATTAACACTCCATCAATTATTTTAGACTTTCCATTTTTTAGCTTTTTCTTTATTATAATAATAACTTGTAACAATCCTTACCCATAATTAACACTGATCCATGCTTAATTATGCCTAATAGGTGATTAAAATGAATTTTAGCATCTTCTGTTGCCTTATTTGAGTTTATATCTGTTTAATGTAGAATGATCTGTTCATGTTTCCGTTCTGTTTTGCAAATTGAAGGCCTTATCGGCATCCGATCATGAAATTGACTCAAATTATGTGTTATTTGGAATTTTTAGAATATTATGGTGGGTTTAATTAAAATTCGATTCGGAACGGATTAATTAGAATTAAATAATGCCAAATTGATTAATTTAAGCCAAGTTTAATTAGAGCTCATTAATCAAGCCTATATGAGGCATATGAGACCTCTAGGCTTTATATTACACACTCACTTCCTCATCTTTGAAGCCTTCAAACGTGTGAGAAAGAGAGAGCAAGGAAAAGACTTGAGATCAACTACAGAAACGAGTAATTACAAGAAAATTTTGGAGAAATTAGAGGAACCAAGCTAGGCTAGCTAAAATTCAAAGGAATTGCCCATTTTAGGTAAAAGTTCAACTCTAGACTTGTGACATTGAGTTAGTAACATGTGAATTCCATAGAATTGTAAGATTACATACAAGAATTAAACCCAAATAATGGAATTGGGCATGATTCATGCATGCATGTGCATTTCATTACATTTGGAGTATGTCTTCCTAAGAAATTCTCTCATGCATGTACTAACTTAAGCATAGTTGTGGGAATTCATCATGTTTTACATCCTCTTATCTCATTTGATCATGTTTTGAAGGGTTTGAATCCAAGTTAATACATGCATGGTTTATATTATTATGTTTTCAAAATTCCAAAGTTGAATTTCAACCAAATGACAATGCTTTTGGACTTAATTTTGTGAAATGATTTAGAATTCTCAATGTTTTCCAAGTTCACAGATGATTCCTCAAGTTTTTGGGACAAGTGGATGAGTTTTGTAGCTTTGAAGTTGAGTTTTGGACTTGAGAGTGCAATCTGGAAATTCCAGAAATTTCACCCTCCGCTCGAGTGATAGAACTTGCGCTCGAGCAACCACTTTGTGTCTTGCACCTCTGCTCGAGCGATCAAAGGACCGCTCGAGCGTAAAATGCATGCTCCCAGAAGTTTGCGCATTTTGCAGACCGCTCAAGCGATAATAGTTGCACTCGAGCGAGTGTCAAGCGAGCATCGAGTTGAGAAATTTAAAAACTAGTACTTTCGCAGATCGCTCGAGCGACCACTCACATTTTGCATGTCTGCTCGAGCGAAGGAAGTTACGCTCGAGCGAGGACCCCTGTTTTCAGCATTTTGACTAAATGTTTTCAAATGCATTTTTGGCATCCTCATTCCATCCTAAGCATTCCTAGGCCAAGATTAAGACACCATAAAGAGGATTAAAAGTGGAAACACGCCAAGATAAGAAAAAATTAAGTTGATGTTTCTGGATGTGTAATTCAGTATATGTTCGCTCTGTAACTGTTTAGGTCACACGCCACAAGACGTCTGATCTGCCGTACTATCTGTAACATGTGAGCCATCTGTTAATTGTGCGTAATAACTTTGTAAAGCTATGTTCAATTTATAAGTATTTTCTAAATGATATAAGATGATCTGTTTTCTAAAGTATTATTTTATGTATGAATGAATGGTTGTCCAATGTTTCTGAAATGTATTCGTGGCATTCTTAGCTTCAGATGACATCTGTTATCTGTTCTGTTACGTCCCAATTATGGGTCAACTGCACGTCTCATGAGCCAACTGTTATAGATCCTTCTGAATACGTCCCTTTATGGACCAAATGTACGTCTCATGAGCCAACTGTACCGTCTCCGTGCACGTGAGTCAACTGTATGCATTTATGACCGTCCCTTTATGGGTCAACTATTTCTGTTAGGGCTAATGAATGTACCACGTATGATTAACTACAATTTCCGATATTGAGTATGAAACTAAATCTGTTTCTGTTATGAACTATGATTTCTGAACATGATCATGAACCTATTTCTGTTAACTACAAATTTCAGTTTTCTGTAACTGTTTTGGACAACATTCATTAAAACCCTTTACTTGGTTATTATTTACTGGGCTCTCGCTCACCATTTATATTATGTATGTAGGTGATCAGACACGCAACCAAGCCCAGGGTTGATGGCCTAGAATCCCGTTTTGTCAGCCACTTTTTGCGCCTCTCGAGGAGGTTCCCGATCAAGTCAAGCCTTGTGGCAATGTTTTATGAACGTGTAAAACTTTGTTTACTTTTGGGTTGTGAATAGTTTTTTTTTTATTTGGTGAACTGTACATAAAATGGCATATAATTACTCTATCTATGTGACGTCACATATACGTTTGTAAAAGCTTATAAAACAAATTATTTTTGTCCCATGTATGTCTGCACGACTCGATGGACGTTGCATATTGTATATTTGCTTCCACAGTTCCTAATTATATGTTATTCTGTCCAGAGGCCTTTAGTAATCCAAGGATTACTGGCCAGTTACGACGTTAAACCCATAGGGGCGGGTTTGGGTCGTGACATAACTTCAAATGAAATTACTAAAAAAGACATCAAAAATTTTGGGACACCTCATCTCATAATTAAGGGAGCTTCTATTTGCACACACCCATTCCTCTTAGTGCACATCCTTCTCAATACGCACACTTAAAAATTAATCCTAATTTATTTTGCTCACTCCACACACCTCTTATTCCACATCTACCCTCATATGTAAATCATGCACACACCCTCTCAGAAAACACACAAAACAGACTTGTCACACACACACACACACACACACACACATCTCTCACACTCTACTGTTCGTTCACTAAAAACTTCATCCATCCATTGAAGACGTCTCATTGAAGCATTGGCTTTGAAGAGCATTGAACAAAATCACGTGAATCATTGAAAGAAATCTTCACATTTGAAAAAAATGACTTTTGTTAGATCTAGGAAAACGAATCAAATTTTTACATCTTTTCGCTCAATCTGCAAATTGGAGAAAATGACTAAATCTGCAAATTGACGCTCCCTTTCACCCTTTCCCTTCCATCACAGCTTTTCTCTTTTGTTAGATCTGGGAAAACGACTTAATTTTTTACCATTCGGACTACCAGAGTCGAAAAAATTGCAGCCATTCAGAAATCTACCATCGAACCAATAACTTTTGTTTGAATACCAACTACCGAACCAATAGGGCTTTGTCGAATACCAACCATCGAACCCATTTGGGTTTGCAGAATTAGGTTCACGCAATGTTAAGACGGATTCACAAAGGTGGAGGTTACAAAGCTGGGGTTTTTTTTGGCAAATGAGAGTTCATGGAAGGTTTGTGATTGAGAAGTGACGGAAAGGGAGAGGGCTAGGAGTCAACGGCAGAAAGGAAAGGCGGCTCCGGTAATGGAAGGTAGTGGTGGAAGAAGATAAGGATATTATTGTATTTTCATATTAGGATAAAATTGTAATAAAAATATTATTCATTAAGTGTGTAAATAAAGAGGAAATGGTGTGTGCAAATAGAAGCTCTCCATAATTAAGCCCACATACCCACTACATCACGAGTTAGGGTTTATGAGACCACCCACCTCCATCACCACCCATCCATCTTACCCAAATCCCACCTTCAAAATCTACCTACCCTCAAAATCTTGAAAATCCTTTAGCGGCGATATTCCGGTGACAACGGTGACAACCATTTAATTACATACACTTCTCCAACAATAATAATGATTGAAAGTTTTTCCGACAACCACAATTCTATGAAACGAGAGGATTACAACAATAAAAACTCTGAAGAAGTTCATAACTTTGATAGTGTTCTTAGCTTATAGAAGATTAACCTTGTAAGGGTATGTTTCTTGAAAAAAAAATAGCAAAAATAAAAATAAAATAAAAAAACTATTCGTTATTTTTTTAAGACTGAACTCTCGAACATATGATTGAAATTCGTGATCACAGATCCGAACATTGTTTATTTGTTCAGGAATAGGTAACCGAACATTTCTTATTTGTTTGGAATAGATAACCGAAGCAGCAAAAGCATACAAATAAAGGAGTTAGACCACCCTTGGATGGTCGACTGCCCAGTTGACAGGGGTGAAATTCTGCCCAGTTTTGCTCACACAGAGAGCATACAAGTACAGTGAGACCATGAATGAATGACAAAAAACCAACTAGTGAAGCATGAAAGTGGATTGTGTTGTGTGTGAAAAGATGTAATAGAAAAAAAAATCAAACAGATTGACAAACCTCGTAATGAAGCAGAGAAAAAACTTCTTAATCACCACAAAATTTTTCCACTAGTTTTGGGAGGTTCCACCGTCATGGGTTTTGTTAGGGTTTTGGGAGAGAGACTTTTTGGGGTGTGGGGATGTGTATTTGAATGGGTGAAATATTTTTATAAGAATAATTTTGGTATTATTTGGAGGGAGAAATTTTTTTTTAAAGGTTTTAATTTATAAGTGAGAGTCTAAAAAAATAAGGGGTCTAAAATAATTGATGGTGCTAATAGCAGCACTCTTAATGTATGAACCATTGTGCCGCTCGAGATCAATGGGCATGCTGAAAACAAAATTTAAAAATTATTAAAGAGAAAAATTATTATAGTTGGAACTAGAGGAATTATCTTTGTAATTTTCTCTTAATTATGTAAGGATGATGCATAGGAACTTTGTGGATGCACCCCTCATTGTGCGTCAAGTTGTGCAAAATTCGTATCATAGACATATCACTCGATGAACAGATTCATAAAATTGAAAGTCCTCTTTTATGATCAACCATTGGAAAAAACATATCGACTCTATATTTATATATGTTTTGTAAAAATAAAGACAGAAAACGAAAACACAGAAACAAATCAGTTGTTTTATCCAAACATAAATGACTTTATTCCATTTTAATATTTGACAAGAAAAAAAAGTAGAAAGGCAATAACAATTTCATGTTTCTCATTACCACAACAAATAATCTCATCTTGTGTATACAAAATACAACTTCACAAAATGTTCAAAATCAGGATGCAACATGTGCAAGCAAAACATATACTTGACACGAATATTCGGAACTGTGAAACATGACAAAAGAATACATAATATTACATAACCCTACGTGGTTCAGTATTAACCAAATGCCAACCAAAACGAGAAATGTAAAGCTCATAATAAGTAAGAAAGGCAAGAGATGACGAAAGAAGACAAGACAACTTTTAGATAGCTCGTGCTTTTATAATGTCGAAGCTCATTTCACTTGGATCCGTTGCTTGCAACTCAACTTGAATGCCATCCAGTTCCCTCTTGAATCTATCCTTGGAGCTTGCATATACCATCTTCATTCTCACCTTTGATGTATCAGGTGACCTTAAAAAAATGAGAAAATTAATTTGATCACTACTTAGCAAACAAAAAAGTAATCAGTCATTTGTCTTCTGATTCCATCTCGAACCCCTCTCTATTACATGGTGAGTTTCTCATGCAATACATGTTTTGAGATAAGGAGACAAGAAAGAATCGGCCAAGCGTAAAGAGCAGTGGGATTAGGAGACAAGAAAGAATCCAGGGATCCGATTGCGTGTAGAAGGTGGATTACACATGAGAGAGAGAAATCAATATTTATTCTTGCCTTTCATAGACTAGCTCAATCATACAAGTGAGTGACATAACTAGAAATTGCTGAACTAACACGAGGAAGCTCAATGCACATTGTCAAACAAATTAATCCCCACAATCACTTTCAAAAAACACAAATTTATACTAGATTTTTTGCCCAATTTTATCATATGCCTCAAGTGAGGCAAGAACTAGGCCAATATCACTCCATCTCACGCATGGGTGGTGTACATTCAGTTGTTATTTTTTCTTTTTTGGGTTAATTACACTTAGCATCCTCACGTTACATGACATCAAACTTTGACCTTTTTGCATTCTATTGTGACAGTCAGCTCTATCATTTTTGGTCAAGTTTGGGTTACATTGAAACATGACTACAATATAGAGATTGACTGTAACAATCAAACTTAGAGGGGCTGAAGTTGGATTTCATGTAAAATGTAGAAATACCAAGTGTAATTAAACTCATCAAGAACAAAGATAGTGTGTTAGTCTCTACATTTACAATCCAATGTGTGACATTGATTGCAGTAGATAGAAATATAAATGATGTAAGTCATATTACCAAGCAATAAAGAAAATCTTGCTCTTCTGACAGTTCTCGTCAGTGATGAAATCGAAATCAAAAACAGCGTATCGGCACTCATCAGCAGGGAGAGAGGCAGTGAAATCCTCATAGCTTTCCTCGGGACTCCCAAGCTTTTCGACAGCCACGTTTTGGCCTTCAATCTTGAAGATGATGAAACGGTAGTTCCTCTTTGTTTTTAGCTCGAAGAACTTCAGCTTACAGTCATCTTCCACGGCCATTCCAGACGCCGCATTCGCCTACCCAAAACATTTTTTAAAACAAGGACAAACAACGGAAGAAACACAAAACCTTAGGGTACAAAAAGCAGGTGCAAAATTTAATCGCAGAACGGAACACAGAAAATGCATTAATGGATAGAAGTTTACTGCATTTGTTGGTGTGCTCATTTTGAGAAATTTTGTCCATCGATACATTTTGGGTTCAATTATGTGTTTAGTTTATGTGTTTCTACTATACAGAAAATATTGCCAAGAGGGTTGTGACAGGCATGTCATTAGATGATTTTAATCTGTTCAACTGGAAAATAGAATCATGAAAATTAATGTATCAATGCTGTAAATAGTGTTCTGTTACCCTGTTTCATCGGTGCTTTTTGGCCATTGAAGTGTTATCAAAATATCAGATGATCAATCGTATTTCTGTATCAAAGGTCACTTGGGTCTCTCTTTTTCAATTGTAACTGTCGATCTCTTACACTTTCAGTCAAGTTCCAATATGATACTTTACTAGTTTGGTGTTAAATTATTTAACGAAAAATGTCATGTGACTTGACCTGAGGCATTTTTTAAAGTACAAATGTAATTTTTTTAATTTTGTTTTCTTCTTTTATAATTTTCATAGTACTTTCTCTCTTTATTGTATTTTTTAAACCCATCATACATAGTGGTGACGAGGTGGTCAATGCTGTACGTTTAGGAAAATATAGTAAAGGAAGAAAATAATGTGAAAAAAAATAGTGAATCAACCAAAAATAGAAGAAAATTGCAGTTTTTTCCTAAAAGATGCCATCATATAAAGGTCGTATGACAATTTTTATCAAGCAATTTATCATAAAATTAACGGAAGTGTTGTACTATAAGTTATAACTTGACCAAAAGTGAAACTAACATAAAATCAATACTAAACAGAGAGCCTCCATTCCCCAATACCATGTGCGGCTTTGACAATCACTATGATTTTGGGAAGCTGGAAAAAAGTCAACTTTTAATTTTTTATCAATTTTGGGTCACATCACTTCTCACATAACTTACTCACAAAAAGACAAAATAAGTTAAAACAGCAAAAAGTTAACTTTTTACCAACTTTCCAAAACAAACAGATGTCGCATAAAAAAAATAGAGAAAGGGAAAGAAATATTTCAGATCCAAACAATGATTATTATATCTAAATCACTTACAAATTCAAAAAATTTACTCAGAAAGTGAATCAATGGACTACATAGCAATATAGGTGTAACCCATATTTCACTAAATTTAAATCTACACCATACACCTATCTTTTCGAATAAAATTTGAGGGATATTTTTGTGGACCATAGCATTTTTTAATCTAAATAAATCTTTTCTCCCTTTTCTTTCTAACCCTTCAACTTGAAATAAAAGAAAATGGAGAGAGAGAGAGAGAGAGAGAGAGAGAGAGAGAGACATACCATGGTGAAAAGGGATAGCAGTAGCAGCTATGCAGAAATGAGAAAGAAGAAAGAAGAAGAAGAAGAAAGGAGAAAGAGAGAAGGGATTGGGAGTATAGTGGGAGATGAGAGATCCTTGAATTTGGGAAAGATGAGAGAGCTTTGGGCTTTTTTTAGGATACACAGAAATTTGCGGAGAATGAAGAGAATTTTGTGGGACAAAATAAGGGTTGAGAATTGTCTTAGCAATTGAGGCTTTGATCACGTCCACCATCCCCAACACACTTCTTCCTCCACATTATCATTGCATGATGAACATTGTTAGATTCACATGCGTGAATAACCAAAAAATAAATAAATAAATTTTTTTCTAGGCCTTTGACACCTCATTTTTTTATGGGATATGATTATCTATTGATGGGCCTTTGTAGGCTTAGCACAGAACCTGTATCGATATCTAAACCGTTTAATATATAGACTTGTCGAGTATTTCATTATGTGAAAAATCACGTTACTAAGATATGATAGTCACTTAATTAAATCACATTTGTATCAATAATTTATTTTAAAAATTATGTTTACCATTAACACAAATGTGTTCTAATCAAGTGATTTCGATATCTGATCAACGGAATTTTTGGTAGAGGTAAAGTACGCGATGAATTCTACACATTAACGTTCGGATCATCGATACAGGTTATGTGATGAGTCCACATAAGTCCAACAACACTTTCAATCCAATTAGACTAAAAAGAAGCCTTCACTTTTTTTATGTTGTTTATCCATTTCATGAAATCTAAATCTAAAGAAAATCTCTTTCAATTCATGAGCTTGCAACGCATTATAAAAAGAATAATCCTTCAGACCCCCCCCAGTGGGAGTGACCCCACCACCCCACTGTTTTTTTATTGGTGTAGAATTTTATTTTATTTTTTTTTAAGGCTTGCACTCACAGCCCCCCACGTGGAGGTGGGGGTGCTGAGGGTCACACCCTCCACTAGGGTCCCAGCAGTGCTGTTATAAAAATTTAAATCAATCATCTTAACCAACAGGTTATTATAATCTTAAAACCTCCCTTAATTATGAAATGGAGACATGAGCCGGAGTGGATCTGAATCCTTGTTTCTTACTATTTATTTTTTTTCTTCTTATGTTTGTCGTATTTTCGTTTTTCAGGATTTCTTGTCCTCATGCATAGGGCGAAGGTCCCAAATTTTTATTATTTATATTTTTTAAAAGCCCTGTCATAAAAAAAAAAAAAAAAATCACATTGTCTAAAGGCCGTGCAAAATTAAAAATAAATCTCATCGAAAAGGCTCAAGAAAAATAATTCATCTTATCCAAACACTTGTTAATATATATATATAAATATCACCAGAAATTTTCATTTAAACTCTACTTTTTATGTAGTTAATTATATAACATAGTAAATTTCACTATTTTAAATATAGCGACTTGACTTTTATTACATAAAAACACATAGTAAAACAAAGTTGTTAAATAACTCCAGTGTCATTATTTTTTGGGGCTAAAATTCACAAAAAAAAAAAAACAAAATAGGCTAACATAGCCAATAAGACAAAATGTGACATCAAACCCATAATCATTTCACTTTTTCTCTCACAAACATCATATCCAACTACAAAAAAGTTCAACTATCTTCCCAAACACAAAAATTTTAACCTACTAAAATAGCCAAAAACTAAAATAGCCTATTAAAATAGTAACTTCTCAAACACCCATTAAGTAAATTTGGTATAAAATTTGGTCATCCTGAAATTCGCCAAATGATTGAAAATCACAAATACAGTTTGAATATGTTTAGATCATGAATTTTGATAAGAATTTAAATAAATAAAGTAAATAAAATACTATATTTCATTCAGACTGCCTCCTCGATGTCAACAGCTAGTTTTGCAAATTCTGTTTCTTTACAATACTCATTGGAAAAAGACCAGTTTCCAATTCCAAAGTGCAAATCCATGTTTCCAATTCTGATATCTAATAAAAATGAATCAGTTCTCCACACACTAAACACAATAATCGAAGCGGAAATCAACATCCCTAATAAAAATTAGAAACAAAAACTCATAAGACAATTCAAATACATTTTGAACATTGCACAAACACAATTCCAATTTGTGTCATCCAAAGACACTTCAATTATATCAACCTACATAATTCACAACTTTCGGTTGGTCCCTGGCTTTTTTATTTTTATTTTTTAAATCAAAAAAATAAACACTAACATTTATTAAATATATTTATATGTATAATAAACATAATTTAAATTTTGTAAATATAATAAGACCAAAATACAAAAATAATACATTTAAATACTCATTTTCACGCTTTATTCGTCATTTTACATTTTTCAAGTCTCGACAACTATATTTCATATCACCGCTTGTTTTTATTAGTACTACCAACCTGTCCCTGCTCCACTCCATTGCCATCTTATGTCACATGCAGCCTAGTTTCCACCTAAAAGTCTTTGCTATGGCTCGATCCAACTGCCAATCTCACTGGTTTATCTCATTGGGTTTCAATTCAAAAAGCACTTCCACAATGAAGATGTCTTACACCGTCTTACAAATTTATCCTAACATTGTTTGCAAACCGATGTGGCGTGCCAGCAACAGTGAGAAAAACATAAGTTGTCCCAAACATGTAGACAGTATTTGGTGAAGGCACTAAAGTTCTAAACCAATTCAAAAGTTATATTATAGAATAGTCAAACAATGGTTTTGATTTCTATAGCCATAGGCAACAAATCCACCAACACCAAGATAAATCACTAGACTCAGTAGTTGCATACCAGCAAAATATATATTTATATAGTATATATTAGCCTCAAATCCACTAACACCAAGGCAAAACACACTTAACGTTAACAAATTACATACCAAATTCACTCAGTCCCAAACATAAAAAGAGAGCAAATTGTAGACACAGCAGCAATCACATTCCATTTGAAGCCAAAAACCTGCAAAAACAAAAACAATATATATATATGTGTGTGTGTGTGTGTGTGTTTCACATCAACTTGGAAGCCAACAATCAGCAATCTAAACAAGTCAATTTCAAACAATAATAATAACCTCAACCATTCAATTTCTTACCATTGCTTTCAAACTTCAATGATGGTGCAGTCCTAGTCAGTTAGTTTCTCCTCCTTCCATAAACTCTAGAAAAACCCAGGACACAAGAAGTTTAAGTGTTGAACATATATTTATGATAAGAATTAAAGAAAATAAGCAATACTTGCTACTTGGGAATAATACCTGATGCAAGTTTTCCAATTCATCCAACTGATCTCTAAGATTGATTTGAGCTGGGGAACGCAACCAGTTTTGAGAACAAATGAGGGCCTCCACCATAGAGGGTGATAGAGAACTGTGGAATGGGTCAAGAACACGCCCTCCCGTGCTAAAAGCAGATCGGATGCAACTGTGGACACGGGAATGGCTAGAACATCACGTGCTAGATGCGAAAGGATGCAATACTTGGAGGAATTAGCCTTCCACCAAAACAAGATATCAAAATTATCATTGTCCTCTTCACAATCCTCCATCAAAAATCTCTCCAACTCGGACTTATTAACCATATTACTTTCTTCCTCCAAATGCTTCTTAAACTCAGACATGATTTTTTCAAAGACATCTGTGTCATCATCTTCATCCATAGTATTCTCTTTGATGAATCACCCAAATTTTGAGTTCGCACACTATCAATTGAATCATGCAAGACATACCAATCATATATTCGTGCCAACTCTTTCTTTAATCTCCTTACCAAGTCCTCAACATGCTTAGCTTCATAAATTTGTTCTAAGCACCATTGCACATACTTGAGTTTGTAATGGGGATCAAGAACAACCGCAACAAACAATAACAAATTGATCTTATCAAACCTCCCCCAATACTTATCGAACTTAAAACTCATGCCACGTGCCAATAATTGCAAATTTTCATCATCATTTGCACACAATTTGGTGATTGCACTTTGAATCACCATTATCTCTGTAAAAAAAGCATCGCAAGTGACATACAAAAACCTGAAAGACGCAAAGTTGCTTTGTAAAACAATTTTAAGAACTTGAAGTACAACTTAGCCTTCATCCAATCATCACTTGTCGGAGGCCCGAATGTGTTTACTATCTCTTTCCCTTTCCCACTGTTAGCCCCAACAACACCCTCACCACCATCACCAACCTCCTCGCCAATCTCATCCTCTCTAAATTTCAAATGGAAAAAATTGTCATCATCTTCCAACCGCTCAAACACCTTTTGAAATTGTAAAGCATGTTCTAACATGAAATATGTGGAGTTCCACCGAGTAGCCACATCCAAACAAAGTTGACCCTCATATTCAATGCGCTCTAATTTAACACAAAACTTGAATTCGGCCATCCTGGATGGAGAGGATTTCACGTACTTCACAATATTACGGATCCTTGTGATTGAGTCATCAATCTCTTTCAAGCTCTCACAAACAATTAAATTCAATATGTGAGCACAACATTTCACATGTAAAAACTCATGCTCTAATATGGTAATCTTCTATCTTTGGTCCACCACTTCAAGAAATTAATGACACCATTGTTTGAGCTTGCATTGTCAACTGTAATTGTTAGAAGCTTATCGATCCCCTATTCTGACAAACAGCCCTCAATCACCCTACCAAGTGTTTTACCTCTGTGATTTGGTACTAAACGAAAGTTAAGAATTTTTTTGTTGAGTTTCCAATCACAATCAATAAAATGTGCAGTAAGACACAAATACTTCAAATTTTGAACAGATGTCCAAGTGTCAGTAGTAAGACATATTCGTTGACCTCTAAGTGCATTCTTCAAAACCGCCTTCTCACTCACAAATATTGACTTACAACCATTAGCAATTGTAATCCTAGATGGGATTGTTAGCCACATTGGTTGCACCACACGCATAAATCGTTTAAATCCTTCACCTTCCACAAATTTGAAAGGCAATTCATCTATTATGATCATCTCCGCTAGGGCCTTTCTACATGCATCCACACTAAAACTTGCAGCCACTAGATCACCAATTGTTTCTCCATCAACAGTTTCTCTTTTGGGTTCAAAACCTAGGGTAGAGTTTGGTTCTCATCTTGCCTTAAGGGATACTCCTTGCACTGTGATTCTATATGAGTTAACATAAGTTTTGTTCCATTAACTTTAGGATCACATGCATAATCCATACCACAATAGTTGCAGGCAGCCTAGGATTTTCACCATGTTTACAATCCAATCTTGTGAAATGATCCCAAACAATCCCTAGGTTTAGTTTCTTGGGTTCTTGTGTTTTAGGTTCTCCAGAAGTAGATTCATCCATCTGCACAAAATTTAGAAGTATTATACAACAGTGTCCACTATCAGATAGAACACAATCAAAGTATTAAATCAGTGGCTATGCACAATTAAAATCAAACATTTAACTGTTAAACATAAACTAAATCCAACTCAAGCCCAATCTTCAATTTCATTACCAAATGAGATTCAACTACGCACTCATGAAATGATCATAAAAATGGACAACTGAGAAAACCCAAATAGATAAAGAATGAATGGAATTGAAAAAACAAACCTTGTTCTTTTCCCAATGAGATTTCTTAGAGCAATGCTTGGGTATATTGGGTTGGTCTGAGGATTGGTTTCTGGTTTCTTGCGCTTGAATTTGCTCTTCATTTTGTTCTTCTTGTTTGGGTCTTTGGGTATTGTTGGGTCTGGTGTTGGGAACACTTCTGGGTTTTTCTGCCGATTGCTCACCATGTTTTTCGCAATAGCAGTGAACAGGTCTTCGATTCACAGTCCAGATATAAAGCAAGAAGCCATCAAAGATGGCAAGTGAAGCAATGGCAAACGAAGAGGCTCTCTGATTTTGGAAAGTGTTCTGATGAAAAGGATCCGAACCCATTTTAGCAGATTTTAGGCTCAATTCAATCCTCTCGGTTATGCATCTAGGTCCAGCCCAACCCAAAGTTGGAAGACACACTAGAAACATGGCTCATTTTGTTTTTAAAGTTGGCCTGTTATTGATGCCAATAGTAGGTTTTTTGAGCTAATTTTTAGAACTATTTTAGTACACAAGTTGTCACAAATAACTTTTTAAACTAACCTTTGTTTTATATATGAAAAAAGTAATTACTGTGCCTACTAATTCAATGATTGTTTATTGGTTTTGCAAAACAATGTAATTTGTTTTTGGAAAATGTCTCGTAACTCAAATTTTGTGGCTCAAAAGTGGCTCAAATGGCCAAAACGACGTTTTGGCCATTGTTTATTGTTCTGTACTCAAAACGACGTCGTTTTGGCCATTTGAGCCACTTTTGAGCCACAAATTTGAGGTACATAGCATTTCCGTTTGTTTTTACCTAATTTTTTTTTAATTAGTCGCACCTCTATTCTCTCTCCAATGCTTCTATCTTTCATTCAATTCATAGCATAACATTATCGGTTAGGTTAAGTGACTGTCACTAATCATTCTTCTCACCTCTTGCTATCTCACTAACATCTTACTCTATTTACACAATTGACATGTCTTACGATAATTAATAATTAATGGCAACTCGTCACTAGAGACAAGTATTTGCATCATTTTCATGCTTGTGTTATAATAATTCCTGTCCATGTGAGGGTCACAATCAGTATCACCCGTCTTCTACAAATGATAATACTTTTTGCCTACCTTTTTTAGTCAAAATAGAAAATCCTTCTCTTGATTTTTTCTATGCTGGGGAAAAGCTACCCCTTTGGTCAAAATAGAAATCCATTTTAAGTAATGCTAGGGGAAGAAAGAGGTGCCATTTGAAAAATAAAATAAAATAAAATAAAATACGTTTTGCAGCTTGGGTAAAAGCCATAAGCTGACTTTTTGATATCAAAATCATTTGAAAAAGTAGTTAAAAGTTAATTGTGAAATTACAACTAATACCCTCCATGTTTACCCAACTCACTTTTTAAACAGTGTTTTGGGTGGAGTATCTTGCTCATTGGATTGTAATGTGATAGTATAAACAAATATTAATTAAAAAAAATTAAAAAATAACTTTTTATTAACTTTCTAAATGACATTTTAAAAAGTCCAAAGAACTTAATTAGGGGCGATTTGAGAAGTTGGTTAAAAGTTAATTTTTTGGTTTTTTTTTTTTTTGACTTTTTTGTCTTTTTGTGTGTAAAAAATGTGAAAGGTTAAAAACTAAAAGCTAACTTTTTACTAATTTTCCAAATTGCCCTTAAAATCAAAATTCAATTTTAACCATCTTTTTAAAACACCCCAAATACTATGAGTTTTTTACTTCGCTATTAGTATAATAGCTTTTATTTATTTTTTATTTTGTGACAAAAATTACGGAGAGAGAAAAATAACTCAAACAGTGAAAATAATATGAAGTATCTAGTGTAGATTTAAATTTAATGCGATATGAGTTACACTCAAAATGATTTGATTCACACAATTAATTTTTGACAACTTTTTCGCTTACTTTTTATAGCAAATATATATTTTGGGGGATTTGGTCATAGCCCCCTCATTACCTAATTTCTCTTTCAAAATGACAAGAATTATATAAGTACTTTCAAAACCCCTTGATATTTTAAAACTTGTTTCTTTTACTATATTACCTTCATATCTATCAGCTCTCCTATTAAGACATTTTCACTATGTATTTCAGAGTAAAATTTTACTCTGTATGAAAGTAAAATTTTACTTTCATACAGAGTAAAATTTTACTTTGTTTCACTCTGAAACTAAAGTAAAATTTTACTCTGTATAAAAGTAAAATTTTATTCTGAATGAGAGTAAAATTTTACACTCTGAAACTAAAAGTAAAATTTTACTCTGTATAAAAGTAAAATTTTACTCTGAAAAATAAGTAAACTGTGAGACTCTGAAGCTAAAAGTAAAATTTTACTCTGTATAAAAGTAAAATTTTACTCTGGTTCTATCAAATGAAAAAAACAGAGCAATAGAACCAGAGTTAAATTTTACTCTGGTTCTATCAAATAAAATTTGATTGCAGGCTCTTTGATTTTGGCTGAATCAAACAATTACACTAAAATTTATAGATAATCATAGAAAACTTGGTTATTTGTGTGCATATATTCACAGTAGCAGTAAGAATGGAAGCAAGTTCTCGCACAAGAGGAAAAGAGGTTACAAAGTATGGAGCATTTGAATACATGTGAAATTTCTGAAAATAAACGTCAATAAGGAAAGAAAAAATAATAAAATCAAGATCAAACACACAATATACAGATATATATATATAGATTACAGATCGGAATATATATATATATATATATTCGAATTCAAATCTCAAAACCATATATATTCGAATTCAAATCTCAAACACACACACACATATATAGATATATATATATAGATTACAGATCGGAATATGTAGATATATATATATTCTAATTCAAATCTCAAAACACATATATATTCGAATTCAAATCTCAAAACAAACAAACACACACTATATATAGATATATATATATATATATATATATTATGTATCAGCGCAGATAGAAGATGTCAGGCGAGGATCTTTGATCAAATGGCAACAGCGGTGATCGAACAGTGAAGAAATCAACCGAAGAAGGAGATCGAACTCCGATCTGAGGTGGAGCAAAGGAAGTCGCTGAGTGGTTTTGATACCAGATCTTGAAACCCTAGCCATGGCGTCTTGAGAGATTGAGATGGTGATTAGGGAAGATTTAGTTAAGGCTATAACAGTCTGATAAAATATTTAAATAATAAATTTTGTCCTTTATACAAGACTTTATAATTATGAGGGGGTTTAGAAAGTATAATTTTTTTCTTAGTCCTTCTAACAATGAAAGGAAGGTAAAAGGGGTTTATAGCCAAATTTCCCCATATATTTTTGGGGGTATAAGTAGGACATAACGGTGGGTTTAATTGAACGTAGTTATTATGTATTTTATTGTGCATTTACCTAATTTGTTACAATTTTGAAGCAATACGTTTGTATTTTGGTGTTTCAAATTTTGATTCTTTATGCAACTGTCACTTTTCTAAAAAGTTATACGTAATTTTTTTACTTTAATAAATAAATAATTTTTTTTATTTTTTCGTAATCAAATATACAAATTTAATTTTTGTGATGCATTTAAAATATTATATTAATTTTCTATTTTTTTCAATTAATTTTGAATTTAATAAAAAATATCTAAATCAAAACTTAGATTAGGCTGAAGTGGACCAAGCCGGACCTTAAGCCCCGTATAAACTCATATTTTTAAAAGAATGTTATTATTAGCATCTCATAATTTATTTTGGACCCTCTAATTTTTAACTTTTTTTTATTACAATAATAATCTCAAATAAAATTACTAAAAATGATATCATTAATTTTGGGACACTCATCTCACAATTAAACCTATACACCCACTACATCATAAATTAGAATTTATGAGAACACCCACCTCCATCACCACTCATCCATCTTTGTACAACATTAAGGCCGTTAATTAGGATCTCTTAACTTTACTTGTCAAACTATATATTTTGTCTGTTTAATGTCAATCAGGTTGTACATAGTCGGAGCATAAAATGCGCAAAAATACAAAATTTGAAGAGAAAACAGCCTCCCGCACATGCGTTGACTTTTTCCGCACGTGCGTTGACTTTTCTCGAAAAACGAGCCTGATGTTTTAAACCTATTTGAAAGACAGCATAAGTATAAATAGACAAGAAAGAGGCTAGATTAGGGTTTTGAAATTAATTCCAAGAAGAGAGAAGCTAGGGTTTGGAGGAAAATGAGGATTCTCAAGCTTTCAATCCAACTTCCATGAGGGCTTCCATCTCTCCCATCTCTCCTATCTCTTCCACCTCTTCCCACTCCTCCATGAGTGGTTAGGTTATTCTTTTCTAGGGTTTTGACGAAACCCTAGCCATGTAATAGGATTTTTCATATGCTTTGATTGTGATTCGGTTTGAATCAATGTATGGATATTTTAGAAATTTATAATAATTATTCTTTTCATATCTTCAAGTATTTTACTCTCTATGATTGTTTAATACTTTCCATACATTATTTTTCTTTGTGTTTGTTTTCAAAGTACGAGACGAGTCATGCTACGAGAGACGGATCGTGTTGCTACCGTAGTTTAGAGCAAACACATCGTGCTACTCGGGATGACTCGTGCCTGTACGTTGAATGCAACAACCCTCTTGATCAATATTTTAAACTTGTAGTTGTGAAATATTGGATATTTCAAACCGAATTGCAATTGATAGCCAATGTTTAATCTCGTTTATATGGTTAGTGGTGAATTCTTTGCCCTAGGATTTTTCCCAAAAAATTAATCTCTCAAACCCTAATTTTAATTATCAATTTAATTTCTTAATTTCATTTAATTCCTTTTTAGTCATGAAATCACTCAATCTTTTTAATAAAAATTAATTTAGGAATTTAGCGATTAAATTAGTCTAATTTCACAATTGTCCCTGTGGATCGATACATGAACTTGTCATTATTCTAAAAGAATTTGATATAGTTTAGTGCTTATTTTTGGTGTGTGTAACGACCCATCAAATTTTGGCGCCGTTGCCGAGGACTTCTGGCGAAATTAATTAATTTAAAGTTATATTCTTATTTTAATTTTTAGTTTAGGATTTTATGCTTTCGTGTTGCTAAAAGTGCAGAGTGTTTCAAAGTAGAAGCTATCACTGACGTACAAACGGAGCCAACCGAGCTTTAAAAAAAAAATAAAAAACCAAACCGCAGCACTAAAGTGCTTAAAAAAGAAGCAAACACTCGCAAGCAAGGCACCAAAGTGCTACAAAGAAAAACAAAGCTCAATTGGAGGTTAGAGACAACGTCTACACATCAAGCACCAGCAAGACAAGTAAAGCGTTTTCGTTAAATCGCTGTGAGTATTCTATCCTTTGGTATTTTTGCTTATATAACTTAGTGCACAGAGTCGGAACTTAGTGTGTGTGAGTGAGTAGTGTATACACGGGTGTCGTTCTTATCGCCCTGAATTGTGGAGTTTGGACTTTGAACTAGAAAGGACTCTTAGGAAACTTAGAGCCTCTGCCCGTGTTCCTAAGCTTGAATATTCATATCCATACATTGAACCAATAGAGATGGAAAACCCAAATGGCCTAAATTAGCCCAGCCAGACCCTTGAGGATTACTTCACACCCACTGCATACACATCACCTTTATGCATCCAACTACCTGACGCCACTGCTGCTCATTATGAGATTAAGTCCAGCATTATACAAATGCTCCCATCATTCCATGGACTAACTCATGATGATCCTTATAAATATTTGAATGAATTCCTGGAAATTTGCTCTATAGTGAGGATCCGGAATTTCACAAATGAGGCCTTAATGTTGCAATTATTCCCATTCTCATTAAAAGACAAACCAAACACTAGCTGAACTTCTTACCTGCTAATTCAATCACAACTTGGGATCAATTACAGCAACGGTTCTTGGAGAAGTACTTTCCCATCGGTAAAACCAACCAATTTAGGCGAGCCATCACCAATTTTGCTCAAATTGATGGCAAGCAATTTCATGAAACATGGAAGAGACTTCGTGACCTTCTCCAACAGTGTCCCCACCACCAAGTGCCTGATTGGCAACTTGTTCAGACTTTTTACTATGGCTTAACTGAGCCTCACCACCAAATGGTGGATTCATCTTGTGATGGGACATTCATGTCCAAAAATGACGCCGAGGCATGGCATTTATTTGAGAACTTAAGTGATAATTCCCTTCACCATGCCTCCGCAGCCTGGCAAATCCAGCAACTAGTAGTTGAAGCCCCGAAAAGAGGGGGCATTTATGAGGTCGGGCAAAACCTAGAGTTAGCCCAACAAGTAGAGGCATTATCCCAATAAATAGACCAATTATTAGTTGCGGAACATGCCCCTACATAGTAAGATCAGCCTCAATTTCACGAGGCGTATGTGTAGACACCCCATTTTTTACCGCCCTTAAGACTTGGACGCGACTGATGGTTTTGGAAGTTGTGCAGTGCAAAGGTTCAATTTCTCGGCAAGAGGAGAGCCAAATCTCAACTTCATACCCCTTTTTGGACCAAACAATCTTTGATCAAAGATTAGACCTTAAAAACCTCTCTTTCAAAACATTTTGAAATAAAGTTTTTACGATGTTCCGAGCTCGCATTTTGTCAAATGTTGCGCTTTTCGGTAAACCGAGCAAGGACAAAGTGGAAATGAATGAAAGAGAGATGAAATCCTTGAAAAATCTTTCAAAACACCTTGTCTAGGGGTTTGGAGTTGAAGAAAAGAGGAGAAGAGAGACGAAAAACTAGTTTGGGAGAGGTTCGGCATGAATCCGGGTAGGACCGAAACTGCGCGACTCCACCGAAATGGGCATAACTCTTTACACAGGAAGAATTTTGATGCGAGGTTGGGGCCATTGGAAAGCTAACTTCTGGGGCTTCAATGTGGCCACATGTCAAACTAGAAAATCAGATGGCCGACCAGCGTTTTTGGTCAAAAGTGGTTCAGCATGAATCCGGGAAGGAGAGAAAACATCTGCGCGGCTTCACCGAGACGGGCATAACTCTTTGCACAGGAGGAATTAAGATATGAAGCCACCACGGTTGGAAAGCTTACTTCCGGGGCTTCATTTTGCACTCAAGAATCTCCTAAAGCCAAGTCCGGTTGGGGGAGATATGGTTGGTTGAAGTCCGGTTGGACCGAATCTGCGCGGCTTCACCAAAACTGGCATAACTTTTTGTACAGGATGAATTTTAATGCAAGGTTTGCGGCATTGGAAAGCTAACTTCAGGGGCTTCATGGATGACCAGCTTTGGGGCTTGAACCTTTTGACCCCTGGTCGGCCGACCACCTTGGACCTTTTTAACTGTCGGCCAGCTTTGTCTCAGTAAGTGTATTCCAGCTGTGCCAGCTGCTTGCCATTTGTTACATCCTCCATACACGTGTATGGAGGATGTTTAACCTAGATTTAAAGCTTCTTTGAGAAGATTTAGCCCCTCTCTTCTATAAATGGAGGCCTCTTCTTCCATTGCAAGGGTTTAGCATTTTTGGTTAAGAGATATACATACATCCCTCTCTATCTCTCTCTTTTGTGCTCAAAAGTCCATTTTTCTTGCATATTTACACTACATCTCTTAGCCTAACCCCTCCAATACCAACCTAAGCTTCTTGGAAGGTCTTGAGAGGTCCTAAGATTTGAGTTTTTGGCCTCAAAAATTGCTGGAGTCATTGGCTACAAGGGTAACACTCCTATTCCCTCTTTTTGGTCATTATCTTGCTTCATCTATTAGCTATACTTGCAAGCATTTTCGAGTCTTGGTGTAAACTGAAAATAGTCTTATTTTGGGCTCCTCTTCATGTTTGTTTAAGAGCATTTTTCTGTTGGGGGTCATCTACCCCCTTGTATGCTTCATCTCTCTTTTAGGGCTTATTTTGCTTCATTCTTTAGCCTTATTTGCAAGCATTTCTGGGCTTCGACCTAAACTGTGAAGTGTCTTATTTTGAGCCCCTCTTCAACTTTGTTTAAGGACACTTTGCTGTTTGAGGTCATCTACTTCCTTGTTTGCTCAATCTCTCTTTTAGGGTTATTTTTTGCATCCTATTTTAGCCTTACTTGTGAACATTTTCGAGATTTGTTATAAACTGAGAAAAGTCTTGTTTTGACCTCCTATTTAAGTTTGATAGAGGTGGCTTTTCTGTTTGGAGTCATCTCCTTCCTTGCATGCTTTATTTCCTCATGCTTTGAGCCATACATTTGAGCATTTGCATTGGCCTTGTTTTGACCTCTTAGCCACTGAAATCCAGTGGATTTTCAATGGCTTTGATGTGACTTTGAGCTCCAAAACCATAGAGGGGTGGCCCTCTCACCCCTCATTCTCTTTACTAGCATTGTTGGCCTTCCAAAGGGACTCTATTTTGCATGCATTGAAGTCATGTTTCAGGCCTCATTTTGTGGGTTTTATGGTCTGCCTAAGCTCTGTCAAGAGCCCATTTTTCCATATTTTATGTCCCTTATGCATGTGTAGAGCAATCACATTCAAGGCCTTTCAAAGGGACCTTTCTTTGCATGTTTCCTAGACTGATTTCAGGTCCAATTTGGTGGGTTTTGGGGCTGCCATAACTCATTTCCAGAGTTGGTTTGGTCATGCTAAGTGTCTATCTTGTATGTGTTAAGTAACCCCTTGCATGGCCTTTCAAAGAACTCATCATTTTTGCATGTTGGCTACATTTCAGTGGTTATTTGGGCATATTTTGACATATTTTATTCACTGTTTTTGGCTGGTTTGATGAGTTCTCATATGCTTCATATACATGCCATGTAAACCATGCTTGCTAGCCAATGTCGCATGTTGTTTTAACCCATCATGTTAGCATTTTTTGGCCATGCTTTAAACTAGTAATGTGCACGTTTGGGGACTGCCTTGGCTCTGTCTTTGTGCTTCATAGTCAAATAATGCTTGCTTTGCATGGTTATGGTTCAATACATGTGCCTAGTTTTGAGTTTCGGGGCCTATAGCATGCATTGTATGACATATTTGCATGATTCGGGACCATTTAGCATCATGTTTCAGTGCCGAAATTTACATGTTTGAATGCCATGCTTCATCCTTGCCATGCCTTGTTAGAGTTGCATATTGTGCCTTAGGTTCAGTCCTCGGTTTCCATGCATGTGCGCACACATTTCGGTTGTCTCATTTTCATTTTATGGCCGCTGATGTGAGTGTGGCTGAGGTCCACTCATATTGGTGTAAGTCCATCTTGCATTGTGTATGCCATTGTAGTCCATAGCATTGTGTATGCTAGGTTGCATGTTAGTTGCATTGTGTATGCCATCTCATTTGCATTGTGTTTAGGATAGGAGTTAGCCCAAGCACGGGAAACGAGGGACGTTTCGTACTCCAAGTGACGGAACGTGTCTCAATTCCTGGTCGCCGACACTCTGGATTACCCATGATGGAGTCTAGGCCTTGTTGTGTTTATATGTGCATTCATTTCACATTGAGTCGTGCAATTCGACTCCTCGGTCATCATGCATCAGGATGCGTGATTGGTGGCACGAGGATCGAGGTATGCATACATATGTGAAAATGCTTTGCCATGCCCCTTTCTTGCTCTCTGTTGCAGCAAATCAGAAATCAGCAGCCTTCTAGAGCTTTGCACAACATTCCGGCATTAATTGCAAATAGAGGCGAATTGGGGCATCGCGATGGATTTCCGTGCCAAGTAACTCAAGCATGCATCATTCATCATTCGGAACAGAGCTGAGGCGGTCCATGGCTTGCATGCTAATTTACTTGCTTTCCTAGATTAATTTGTTAATTAATTAGGGTTTTGTATTTATTCGGACTGTATTTTATTTATTCGGACTGTACTATTTATTTGGACCCTCCGAGCGAGGGCACAATTGTAATAAGTGTGCGTGTGTGTGATGTATGTCTTCCAATCCCACGTCTTTCTCCCTTTTATTTACCAGCTTATGATGGTTAGTTTAGGGCATGTTTCAATTAGCATACTTATGCTCGCATGTTTGCATCATTCATCTGTATTGCATGCACTGGGCTCGGCGCATCATACTAACTGCATTGTATTTCAATTCCGAGTTGAATACTTGTTAGTTGTAGCATTTCACATGCCATCTTTAGAATAGCCGAGCCTGCTATAAGTTGTATTTTTGCATGTGTTGCATTAGGCATTTCTGTATAGTTAGGATCATGCATGGATTTCTAACATAGCTTCTGTTTTGGCTTGGAGTACTCGGTAAGTTTTTATGTTTTAGCATCCTTGCATGCGTGTGAGTGATTGTCATGATAGCATGTTTACCATGAGGCTATATGCTTATGTGATATATCTGCCTGAATGCCTGTGGGTGAAGGTTAGGTTATTTGGATTAGAACAATTCATCGACTGCGAGTTTTAAGCCTACTAGATAGTGGCAAAACCATCTTTTCTAAGCCCACCCGAGGGTGGCAAAATCTGCATTTTAAGCCTACTTGCGAGTAGCAAACCATTTTCAAAACAAACATGAGATGTTCCGTTCCAATTCAGGCGACCCAGTCTACACTTGTATGCTATGTGCATCACATAGTAAATCTAGGCTAATAACCGGAACAAGAACGCATAATGTTTTCAAAACTAGATATCATGGTTAGTAGAGGCCGATCTTTGATCGGGTGAGCGGGGGTGCTCACGAAGTGACCTTCCCCAATCATACCCAAGTTCCCGAGCCGAGGCAACTTTGGTGATGACGGACACGTGGCCTTAGGCAACAAGTCAGGGTTTCCTAAATTTCCCCAAAACAAAATATTTAGGTGGCGACTCTGTATCTGGCAAAGCAGTCCATGTTTGGCACTTTTTTCAAAAAAAAAATCTGTTTCCAAAAACGATTTGCCGGATTTGGACTCTTTGATGATTCATCGGTCTTGCATTGCACTCAGCGAGATTGGATACAGGACCGTGACATTGAGTCCTGAACTGTAGTAAGCCCAATGAACAAAATGAGATTTCCCTCCCAGGACGTTCGGGGACGTCTACAGTGTGCTATTTGTGCGAGGCCTGCTCATGACTTGAGTGAGTGCCTTTCGGCATCACAATTTCCAAAGTTAGTCCAAGAGCATGTGAATGTGGCTCAAGGATTCTCCAACCCAGGTAATGACCCATACTCCAACACATACAATCCAGGATGGAGAAATCACCCTAATTTTTCATGGAGACCTCCTTCACAAGGCACTTCTTATAACCCTCCACCACCAAGGCAGAATTTTGATAATTTTGCCAACCAATCTTCCTACCGACCACCACAACCTTATCGGCCCCTACAACCTTACCGGCAACCACAACCCCCACACGTTCCTCAAGGCATCTCTGTCTTTGAGACTCAGGTGTTAGAAGTTCTCTCAGAACTTAAGGGGTTAGCACCAGTAATTCACTCCCACACTCACTTAATTGCCAAGCTAGAGGCCCAATTAGGTCAAATAGCTAACAACATGAATAGGAGAGATGAGGAAAAATTACCGAGTCAGACCATGGCCAAACCTAAGGGTCAATACGGGGCAGAGGGTTCGGGTGGAAATGGAAAGCACCATGAGCAGATGCAAGCTGTGATTACCTTGAAAAGTGGGAGGAAGTTAAAGCCTTGGCCAGTTGCGCCTAATGCAACTAGAGCTAAGAAGGGTGACCACGGTGGTACACCCAATGAGAGCAAGGGTGAGGGGGAAACACCAAAAAGGATGACTTAGTCCCTAACACTTCACATGAGCCTAAGGCACCATATGTGCCTAAGGCGCCTTTTCCCCAATGCCTTGATACACCGTCCCCTTTCAATAAGAATGCAGCATCCATGGAAGCAATGATGGAGGTCTTTAAACAAGTAAAAATCAACCTCCCCCTATTGGAGGCGATTAAACAAGTACCCTCCTATGCTAAATTTCTGAAGGACCTTTGTGCACAAAAGCGTAAATCTAGGACACACGTGTCCCAAAAGTCATACTCACGGAGCAAGTAAGCTTCATCTTGTTGAATGACACACCCTTTAAGCTTAAAGACCCGGGTGCCCCAACCATTGCATGCATTATAGGGGACCATTTCATTGATAGGGCCTTATTAGATTTAGGGGCTAGTGTCAATTTGTTGCTGTACTCTATGTACGAAGAATTTGGGCTTGGCGAGTTAAAGCCCACTACTGTTACTCTCCAGTTAGCTGATTGGTCCCTCAAAGTGCCACGTAGCATGATTGAGGATGTGCTAGTGAAGGTCGATAGGTTTTACTTTCCTGTTGACTTTTTGGTTTTAGATATGGAACCAGTAGCCAGTTATAGGAAACAAATCCCGGTGATCTTAGGTCGACCTTTCTTGGCTACGGCCAATGCATGCACAAATTGTCGTACCGGGTTATGGAAGTTTCATTTGGGAACATGCAAGTGAAACTTAATGTTTTCCAAGCATCCTAACAACCCCATGAGAGAGAAGAGTGCTTATTTGTGGATGTTGTGGATGGCATTGTGGAGGAAGCTTTACCCTCCATTCTTGTAGAGAATCCTCTAGAGGTTTGTTTAGCTCATTTTGGGTTTGAGAATTTTGATATCGACGGGTCAGTTGAGGAGGTGAACGCTTTACTTAATGCTTCTTCTACACCGGATTTTCCTCCGTGCAAAGCCCGATTTGAGTCACTTACTCCTCTGCCGAGAGAGCCCGCCATACCATCTTTGGTCACACCACCTACACTTGAGTTGAAGCCACTCCCGGCCACACTCAGTATGCTTTTTTAGGGCCCCAGGATACTTTACCAGTCATCATTGCGTCACCACTACTGGGTGGCGAGTGTGCATTGATTATAGGAGACTGAATTTCACGACTAGGAATGATCATTTTCCCTTACCTTTTATTGACAGATCCTAGAGCGGTTAGCGGGGCAGGGTTTCTATTGTTTTCTTGATGGCTACTCGGGGTATAATCAAGTCTTGGTGTACCCCGTTGACCAGGAAAAGACCACATTCACTTGCTCTTTTGGCACTTTTACTTACAGGCATATACCCTTTGGGCTATGTAATGCACCAGCGACTTTTCAACAGTGTATAATGGCCATTTTCTCTGACATGGTGGAGAAATTTTTAGAGGTTTTCATGGATGACTTCTCTATGTTTAGGCCGTCTTTCGAGGAATGTCTCCAGAACTTAACCAAAGTCCTTATTTGTTGTGTGGAGACAAACCTGATTTTGAGTTGGAAAAAGAGTCATTTTATGGTTCGTGAGGGTATAGTGTTGGGACACATTGTGTCCCCTCGAGGCCTAGAGGTTGACCTCATTGCAGGCCTTCCTCCACCCAATTTTGTGCGTCAAATTAGGTCTTTCCTAGGACATGCAGGTTTTTACCATAGGTTCATTAAAGACTTTAGTAAAATATAACGTCCTTTGTGCAGTTTACTTGCTAAGGACGAGCCTTTTATCTTTGATGAGGCATGCTTGAAGGCTTTTGAAACACTTACCACCGCTCCAATCATGAAATCACCGGATTGGTCACTTCCCTTTGAAATCATGTGTGATGCCTTAGATTATGCTGTTGGGGCTGTGTCAGGTCAAAGGGTCAATAGGGCACCATATGCTATATACTATGCTAGTCGCACTCTCTCGAATGCACAATTGAATTACACTACCAACGAGAAAAAGTTGCTAGCTGTGGTCTTTGCCTTAGATAAATTTCGGTCCTATCTCTTAGGTTCCAAGGTCATAGTCTTCATTGATCATGCCGCTTTGCAGTATTCACTATCAAAGAAAGAGACCAAACCTAGGTTAATTAGATGGATTTTGTTGCTTCAGGAATTTGACCTAGAGATCCGAGATAAGAAAGGATCTGAGAATGTGGTGGCGGATCACCTCTCCCAAATCGCTGTTGAGTAGACTAGTGACCCTCTAATTTTGCATGATTCGTTTCCGGACGAACAACTCCCTGTGGTGTCACTAGCGACCCCCCTGTGGTTTGCACATATTGTGAATTACTTGGCCATTGGGCAAATTCCTCAAGATTGGTCTAAGCAAGACAAAGACCGATTCTTTTCACAGGTTAGGTATTATTTTTGGGAGGATCCGAAGTTGTTTAAATATTACTCCGACTAAGTGATCCGACAGTGTATGCCGGAGAGTGAGGTGCATAGCATTCTTACTTTTTGTCATTCTTCTGCATGTGGCGGTCATTTTAGTGGGCATAAAACAGCCGCCAAGAATTTACAAAGCGGGTTTTATTGGCCCACAATTTTTAAAAATGCCCATCAATTTTGTAGAACTTGTTTGCACTGTCAGCAAATGGGTTCGATATCTCGGCGTGACATGATGCCAATATCCCTTGTTCTTGTGGTAGAGATCTTTGATGTTTGGGGGATTGATTTTATGGGCCCTTTCCCGTCGTTGTTCAGGTTTGAGTATATTCTCTTGGCAGTGGATTATGTGTCTAAGTGGGTGGAGGCGATAGTTACCCGAACAAACGATCATAGAGTATGTGGGAGCCGAATATATGGCTGAATCGGAAGGGGCATATTTTAGTAGATTGACATTAACCGGCTGCATCCTGCAGACATTAACCGGCTGCATCCTGCAAGACTAGGATGAGCCGAATACAATACGTAAGCCGATTAAGAAAGGATCTTTGAGGCCGAATAAAAGAACGGGTAATGATTGAAAAGTAGGCCCAGGCCCCGAGGCCTCAGAAGGAACAAATATAAATAAAGAAGCAGCGTTCTTGGAATGGTATGTAAGAATCACTTCACTAAACTTAGTAAACAAGCTTTCTTAAGTATAAGAACTGACTTGCCCGTCGGAGTGCTAACCCCGGCACCCCCGACCGGAGTGTTTGTCCTTGCAGGTGACTAGCTGAGGATCAAGAGCGTCTCCTAGGATCTGAAGAGTATTTCCAAAAACCCCGACCGGAGTGTTTGTCCTTGTAGGTGACTAGCTGAGGATCAAGAGCGTCTCCCAGGATCTGAAGAGTATTTCCAAAAACCCCGACCGGAGTGTTTGTCCTTGAAGGTGACTAGCTGAGGATCAAGAGCGTCTCCCAGGATCTGAAGAGTATTTCCAAAAACCACTTCCCCACAATTGGCGCCGTCTGTGGGAATACTCAAGTACATCCATGGAAGGCGTGACGCAAGATCCTCCGATAGCCACCGACGAGACTACACAGAGAGACGACATCACTCCGGCAAATATGCTTGGGAAGGAAACCATCGCTGCGAGACGCGCCTTGAATTTTGACTCGCCAACGACTTCAGCGCAGGAGACGATGCAAGCCATCATAGAACAAGCTAAACAGAATGAACAAAGGCTGGAAAATATGATCGCAGAAAACAAACGCCTCCGTCAAGATTTGGCCCTGGAAATAGCAAAATCCAAAGAAGCCGCGCGCTAAGACCCCGAACGACCCCTGAGGGCAGGTAGACAACGACCTCGAGCCCGACCAAGGGAAACCGACAGCGACTCCAACTCATTATCCACGGAGCATAACAAGGGACGCTCAGACACTTCCAGCTCCTCTGAAAAAAATCCACATACAAGGAACAAGCGCAGAAGAAGCAGTTCAGACGAAGAGAACCAGCACGATCCTTTTATCCGACGAATTACGAGGGCGGCCCTGCCCAAGAAGTTCAAAGCTCCATCATTTACTCTCTACAACGGAAAATCAAACCACACTGATCATATACGTCACTACAAGCAGGCCATGACGTTGCATGCAGACAATGAAGCCCTCATGTGCCGAATATTTCCCAGCAGCTTAGGGCCATTAGCTGTCAGATGGTATTACAAGCTGGAGCCGGCTTTGATCAGAAGTTTCCATCAATTACAAAATCTTTCAGGGCCAGGTTCATCACCAACGAGGTACAGCCGAAACAGGCCGACTCTCTCTGGGCTATGCAAATCCAACCAGGAGAAACGCTGAGAGCATATTCGGCGCGATATTGGGAGTGCTTCAACCTCGTTGACGACGCTTGCAACGACTCCATGGCCGTCACCGCCTTCAAAATGGGACTACATCCTGACAGTGCTCTTCGCAATTCCCTGACCAGAAGACCCCCCAAAACAGTCTGGGCGTTGATGAAGAAAGTCGAAGAGTATTGCAAAGTGGAAAACGATGCCTTGAGGATTAAAGCCAGACAAGTGTCCACCAAATCGGCACCTCCTGAAATTGCTTAACCGATAAGTTCCGTGCCACCTCTGAGCCCTGAGCCGCGACAACGTGCTAAACGAGACAAAAGGCGGGACTCTCGCCGATCGAGTGATCAATGCTCCCACCCGACGAATGAACAATTGCAAGTCGACAGTAGACGCTCGAGGTGCGCCGACAAAAAGTACACGGAACTGTCAGAGCCAATCACCGCGGTAATGACCAAAATCCAACACCTTCCATTCTTCAAATGGCCGTCAAAGATAGTGGGGCCACCCGATACACGACGAAGGGACCGGAGGTGCGAATACCACAAAGATCACGGCCACGAAACAGAGAGTTGCTACGCATTAAAAGATCACCTGGAAGAACTGGTGCAAGACGGCCGACTGCAGCAGTATGTGAAACAGGGAAGGCCAACCAAGGCATTAGCACTGAGGCAGGACTCTCCCCTACTTGGCATGATCCATGTAATCTACAGCCTGCCTACACCCCCAGCCGTGCACACAATTCGATCGCATCCAACTCTACAGGGGCGCCGTACTTCGACTGAACGGTCCGAAGAAGCTCCGACAATTGCCTTCAACGACTCCGACCTCAATGACGCAACGGCTTACCACATTGATCCGTTGGTCATTGGATTACGCATAAACCGGTTCATCATTGAACGAATTCTCATAGACCCAGGGAGTAGTTCAGAGGTCATGTACTACCAAACTTTCATCAAGCTCGGCCTCAATGAGTCAGATCTATCTCCGGCGCCTCACCCACTGTTCGGCTTTAATACGAATCCCGAATATCCATTGGGCAATGTCACATTACCTGTTCGAGCGGGTTCCAGAACGGTCGAAGCGGAATTCCTGGTCGTGAAGCTCCCCTCGCCGTATAATGCCATCATGGGAAGAACCTGGCTACATATCATGAAGGCCGTCCCAAGCACCTACCAGATCCTGCGTTTCCCAACAACCCACGGCATCGAAGAAATACGTGGTTCCCCCCAATCGGCACAAGCAGAGTTCTGATGAAAACCCTATCACTGACCCGATCTGTGGGCTCTGATACCTGTAAATATATTTCGCCTCTGTAATACGAACTATTTTTCCTCGTCGCTCAAAATCATATGTCAATTCCCAGTGGGGCACTCGCCAGGATTGGCCAAATTAAGTCTCCGGATTCGGAGCGCCCTTCGTGGATATCACGATCGGCCAAATCAAGTCTCCGGATTCGGAGCCCCCTTTGGCGCATGACGCCTTAGCGCCGATTAAGTCTCCGGATTCAGAGCGCCCTTCGTGGATATCACGATCGGCCAAATCAAGTCTCCGGATTCGGAGCCCCCTTTGGCGCATGACGCCTTAGGGCCAATTAAGTCTCCGGATTCGGAGTGCCCTTCGTGGATATCACGATCAGCCAAATCAAGTCTCCGGATTCGGAGCCCCCCTTTGGTGCATGGCGCCTTAGGGCCGATTAAGTCTCCGGATTCGGAGCGCCGTTCGTGGATATCACGATCGGCCAAATCAAGTCTCCGAATTCGGAGCCCCCTTTGACGCATGACGCCTTAGGGCTGATTAAGTCTCCGGATTCGGAGCGCCCTTCGTGGATATCACGATCGGCCAAATCAAGTCTCCGGATCGAAGCCCCCTTTGGCACATGACGCCTTAGGGCCGATTAGCCTCCGGATTCGGAGCACCCTACGTGGATATCACGATCGGCCAAATCAAGTCTCCGGATTCGGAGCCCCCTTTGGCGCATGACGCCTTAGGGCTGATTAAGCCTCCGGATTCGGAACGCCCTTCGTGGATATCACGATCGGCCAATCAAGTCTTCGGATTCGGAGCCCCCTTTGGCGCATGACGCCGTAGGGCCGATTAAGCCTCCGAATTCGGAGCGCCCTTCGTGGATATCACGATCGACCAAATCAAGTCTCCGGATTCGGAGCCCCCTTTGGCGCATGACGCCTTAGGGCCAATTAAGCCTCCGGATTCAGAGCGCCCTTCGTGGATATCACGATCGGCCAAATCAAGTCTCCAGATTCGGAGCCCCCTTTGGCGCATGACGCCTTAGGGCCGATTAAGTCTCCGGATTCGGAGCGCCCTTCGTGGATATCACGATCGGCCAAATCAAGTCTCCGGATTCGGAGCCCCCTTTGGCGCATGAAGCCTTAGGGCTGATTAAGTCTCCGGATTCGGAGCGCCCTTCGTAGATATCGCGATCGGCCAAATCAAGTCTCCGGATTCGAAGCCCCCTTTGGCGCATGACGCCTTAGGGCCGATTAAGACTTCGGATTCGAGCCGATTAATCTCCTTAAGGCCGAATGGGCCCTGGGTTCAAGCCTCCAAATACGGAGCCCGCTTTAGTGCTTCAAAGGATTATTGCATTAATCCGTTCGGCCATACTAATCGGTCTACAGAGCTAAGTGCTAATTACGTCTCCGAGTCCGGAGCAAACGTTGGCACGAACAAAAGATATTGATAATTGATCCTAAGTAACACACTAGAACAGATCATACATTTGAAGTAATGTGCTTTAGTACACAAGCAAAATTCAGAATAACACGCAAATAGATTTAAAATAAAACCATTTATTTGATTAAATAGTTGTTACATAAACACAACCCGCATTCGAGCATTACAATATCAAAAGCAAAAAAGGAGCATTAAGACGCGCCGGTAAAAAAGCATCGCCGGATCGACGACCGTCGCCCTAAACCCCTCCACGGCGTGCAATACCTTGAACCAGTTATGCTTAAGTCCACGACTTGCATAACGCCAAACTTCCCCTGATACCATTGACAATGTCAAGGCAAAGATCTAGGACAAGGAAGATGAACTTGACAGTTATTGACTCTCCTTTCGGGTGATCTGCTTCGACGACTTGGAGACTCACAGATCTCAGGCTCTTTGGATGACCTACTCCCTCACGGGTAGGTTTTCTGCTGCAAACCATCTCAACACCAAACTTGACCGAAGTTTGAGCCTCTGTAACCAAAATCACCATCCCACAAAGGAATGATGAGTCAAGTGGGATTATTGGTGCGAAGCGCCTACTCCTTTTATTCTCAACAACGACCGCGATCTCGAGGTCCCAATCCCAAGAAAATTTTATTAACGCCAAAAAACGCATTGGCTGAATAAGACGAGCATTGATTGACATTCGCCACGACCGCCATCCCGACGGCTGGCCGAAACGCGCACTGGCTGGGCCAAAGCGAAATAGATTTATTAAACCGGTCGGCCAAGTCTTCACATGCCGATCACCCTCGACCAGCCCACTAATCCAACTGGCCAAGCATCAATGCGCTGACCCAAGTCAAAGATAAATGGCCGTTGAAATAGCCTCAATAAAACCTTAACGGTCGTCGCGAATGTGCCGATCCTGACCATGTGCAGATCCGCCGATAAGCCGCGTATCGCCGGACAGTTAACAGCTACCTGGGTCGGACAATATTTAGACATTCATTCAAACATTTAAGCAACACGAAATACACATATGCCGAATATGAATGACAACGAAACATTTATAATGAAGCGTTCTTTATTCAATAAAACAAAAGTTACATAGTTTCAAACGCGCCCTGCGTTCCAATCTTACAACTATTAAACTCATACGGCGTCACCTCATCTCACTCTTCTCAACTTCAAAAGCAGAAAACGGAAAATCTTTACTCCTGTAGCGTGGTGATGCCAAATCAATTCCCGACGCCAAGAGCTTCTGCGGCTTGAGATGCCTTGATCCAACCGTGCCTAAACCCACGGTTTTCACATCGGCACACTTCTTCGGCCAATTTTTCCCTGGTTTCTCGATTCCCATTTTTTGGCCCTCATGGAAACCTTTCTCATAGGCCCTCCCTTCGCGCTCTCTATTGCGAAATACTTGCCGTCTCTCGATCGGCAAGTGCGGAGCTGATAAGCCGACTAGTAACCCTCTCTTCCACAATTGGGTTCGCGTGCGCGGTGGATTGTGCCTGAGCCGCCTTGGTCTTCCTTAGTTCCCGCTCGGCCGCCTCCACGCGGGCCTCCAAACTTTGAATACGTTCTTCCTTCTTCTCCATCTCTTGACGGGCAGCGCGCAGTCGCATGCCGACTTCGTAAGCAGTGTAAAGCCCCTTCACCGCGCCGTGAATGCCCTCGCGAAACACCTCGTAGTCCTGTCGACCCAGCATTGATTGCTGAACCTCAGGAGGAAATATTTGTCGGCAAAGTCGACCGCTACGTCTGGGTCCGAACGATCGAGTCCGCCTCCGTCATGGGTCTATTCTTCACAAATACCGCAAAGCTTAATGGGCACGGATTCGCGTCAGACCTCCTCGACTCGGGACTGTGGAGATTTCCCGCGACTGCTTGTCTCGCCTGGGCGATCTACTGCGACGTCGGGGAGGCTGACGCCTCTCTCGACCCTTGGAACTCCTACTTCCTGTACGCGAGGGTTCACCACCTCGATTCATATCTCCGCCAGCTCAGCTAGGGTCTTCGCTTCCCCTTTACTGTTAAAGAAGAGTCGGTTCGACATTCGCGCAATCAGTCTTCCTCCAGGAGCTCGAGTCAGTTGTCTACCAAGCTCATAAAGGATGTACCCTTGTTCATTTATCCTTTACGAAGGCAGCACAATCGAGGCAATCTCATTAATTGGAGATCCTGAATCGCCCGACGCCGGCTGAGTCGACGGCAGGGGCACGATTTTACCATCTATTCGAATATCGCGAACCGCCTGGGGCAAGGGCAGATTCATCAATCTATCCGGCTCATGTACCCCAGCCGGCTCCCGAATCGATTCTAACCTCTGCAGGAACCGCCTGGGGCAAGGGCGGATTCATCAATATATTCGGCTCAGATACCCCAGCCGGATTCATCAATCTATTCGGCTCAAGTACCCCAGCCGAGTCACGAATCAATTCTAACCTCTGCAGGAACCGCCTGGGGCAAGGGCAGATTCATCAATCTATTCGGCTCAAGTACCCCAGCCGGCTCACGAATCGATTCTAACCTCTGCAGGAACCACCTGGGACAAAGGCAGATTCATCAATATATTCAGCTCAGGTACCCCAGCCGGCTCACAAATCGATTCTCCAAACTCTACAGGAACCGCTTGGGGCAAGGGCAGATTCATCAATCTATTCGGCTCAGGTACCCCAGCCGGCTCATAAATCGACAGTTCATAATTCGAATCCAGTCGGCATGAGAAAGACGAATCAATACTGCCACAAGATATTCAATCTCTAAAGACGAGTCAAAATGTTTCATTAACATAACCACACAAATTGTGTACGAGTAGTAATGAAATTACAAGGAAATTTTCATTAATAAATTGCACACAAGATAGTAACCAATTTATACATGAAAACCACCCTGAACCAACAAAACTCTACCAAACAAAAATCAAAAAACTAAATGAATTAGGAAACGCCTCCCAGATCACTCCTCGGTGTCGGATTCAAGGGGCTCAACATCCACTTGCTCGTAAGGAATTGGCAAATCCAATGTAATCCCAGCGGCAGCAAGGGCTTTGAGCCACCCGTGTTTGAACCCCGATTCTCAAATTTGGGAACTTCATCAACGTATTCCGTGAAGGCGGCTCTTTTTCCCGCCTCAAAAGCCTCAGATTCGGCTTTCTCCTGGGCCGCCTTGAGTTCCTCCAACTGACTCTTCGCCTCGGCAAGTTTGTCTTTGAAGAGCTTGAGCGATTCCTCACTTGCACTCGCTCTGGCCTCAGCGTCAAAACGAAGTTGTTCGGCAGTGCGAGCCCTCTCCTTCTCCGCTTCGGCTCGTGCGCTCTCCATTGCGGCTCTCATCTTCTCAAACTCGGCCCTACTCTTCTGACCGTCCACTTCTGTTTGCAAACGGTCAATTCTACCAAGAGCATCATGCAGGTGGCGGCCTAAGTCGGCGATCCTACCGACGGTCTGCAAAGAACAAGCGATCGTTAGATACCTCTATAAAAATAGATTTTAGCGAATTTGAAATCACCTATCAAAAGTGCCGACTGCGCAGACAAAGCCACGGCCATAATATCCGGCATGGCGCAAAAGGTTGCATTGTCAACCGGCAAGGAAATTGAAGCCGCTAGGCTCAATGCAACGGCCAGATCCTCCATGGCCGAAGCATTGGAAGGAATCGGCGTATCTCTGATCTTGGGCTGAATAACAAAAGGAGCAACCACGTCCGATTCTTCGAGGCGAGGCCGTTTGTCAATGGGACTAATTTCTGAACTAGCCTCCTCCTCGGCGCTACGTTTTTGGCGTCCCTCCGGAATCAGCCGTTCTTCGCCGGTCTGCTGTTCAACCACTTTTTCCGTTTCGACCGGCGTAACCTGAGCCGTTCTTCAATAATGGGTACAGAGGCCTTAGTCAAGTTGGGATCGGATTCGGCGGCCTCGGCCTTTTTTCGAGCAGCCATCCGCTCAGCATTTCGCTTATGCGCCATTTGCGTAAGGCTTTCCTTTGCCATACCTCCGAAGAAATCGCCGGGTAGATCTCCTAAGTTCGTGAAAATATCCCCGGAAGAAAACTTTGCCCGACCCGAAGCGGATGGTGAGGAAGGCTGGTTGAGTCCGGCAGCCTCGAACGCCGAACGCACGGCCTCGTCAACTTCTTCGCCCTCCTCAGTGAATTCTCTGGCCGGGTCGGCAACTACCTCTATCACCAGCTCTGCGTCTTGCCCCGAATCAGAAGCTTCGAGACCAATCTGCCTAAGGTTCTTGTAGCTGGGGAAGATAAGAGCCGAGAGGTGCTGATCGCCGGATGGAATTGGGATGTTGTCCGCAGCCGAGAATGTGGTATAAGTGGGTTCGTACCGGAGTAAATGTGGGCGGTTCTCCCTTGTTTTTGCACGTTTGGGTGACCGAAGTAGTCGAGTGCAGTCTTAATGTCCCTAAGGACCACGTCGTCAACTGAAGTCAGAATCTTCTTCAATTTGTTACCTGCAAAAGATAAGGAGAGCTTAAGGAAAAAGAGCCGATTAAAAGACAGATCGACAAACATAAGATACTACGTGGCAACCTGGATCACCCTTATGTCTGGGAATGGGGTCTAGGCGATCTTCGCCTTCAGCGAACTCCCAATTACCTCGGACATTGACCATTACATCGTCAACCCTCTTACCAGAACTGGCAAGCATAGTCACCAAATGATGGTTAGTATCCTTGACCCTGAGGAAGTACCACCCCAGCCGACCAGAGGATTTGGCTAAAGCATAGCAGTGCCGAATGGCCGGAATTCCGAGATTGATCCTAAGGCGTCGATTCAACTCTATAACCCCATAATGATTCGAAAGAAATTTACATTGGGTTGAGAAGGAATCAGACTCCAATAGCGAAGAACGGCCCTAAGCAATGGATGTAAGGGGAAACGAACTCCGCCCTCCGCAATGGACAGGAGGGGGAATACGATCGTATTCTGATCCTCTCTCTCCATATCTAGAGTGTTGTCCGTTACGAGAGACAAATGGACGTCATCGGAATGGAAAAATGTCGCCGGAATCCGGAAATGCGACTCTCAGAAAGGAGGTCTTTCAAGTGTTTAGCCATTCCAACGGGGACCCAAGGATTCGCCGAAAGTAAAAACGATAAACAGAGAATAGGATTACAAAGAAAAGGGAAGAAGACTTACGAAGAGCAGATGAGGCAAAGGCAGATAGACGAAAGTTGCAGAAAATGTGAGTGAGATGAGAGATGCGCGCTGGCGGTCCAAACGTATCACATGATCGACGAAATGTGCACCCAAAAGGACTGAAGTTTCAAATCGCAATAAATGTGAGAGACACATGAATAGCGCGGGAAAGTATAATGATAAACGAAAAGGTGTGCGCCTTCTGACATCCTCTGACGTCTTGGGGAACGCGAAGCCGCCTGATCTATGCTAAGCTTTTCGAATTCTAGACCAAACACGTCGATTAACTACCGTCAATAGGGAGTTCGGGGGGCAATTGTGGGAGCCGAATATATGGCTGAATCGGAAAGGGCATATTTTAGTAGATTGACATTAACCGGCTGCATCCTGCAAGACTAGGATGAGCCGAATACAATACGTAAGCCGATTAAGAAAGGATCTTTGAGGCCGAATAAAAGAACGGGTAATGATTGAAAAGTAGGCCCAGGCCCCGAGGCCTCAGAAGGAACAGATATAAATAAGAAGCAAGCGTTCTTGGAATGGTATGTAAGAATCACTTCACTAAACTTAGTAAACAAGCTTTCTTGAGTATAAGAACTGACTTGCCCATCGGAGTGCTAACCCCGGCACCCCGACCGGAGTGTTTGTCCTTACAGGTGACTAGCTGAGGATCAAGAGCGTCTCCCAGGATCTGAAGAGTATTTCCAAAAACCCCGACCGGAGTGTTTGTCCTTGCAGGTGACTAGCTGAGGATCAAGAGCGTCTCCCAGGATCTGAAGAGTATTTCCAAAAACCCCGACCGGAGTGTTTGTCCTTGCAGGTGACTAGCTGAGGATCAAGAGCGTCTCCCAGGATCTGAAGAGTATTTCCAAAAACCACTTCCCCACAGAGTAGTAATCAAATTTTTGCATGAAAACATCTTTAGTCATTTTGGGTTTCCTAAAGCCATAATAAGTGATCAGGGTACGCATTTTTGTAACCGATTCTTTGAGTCGGTAATTAAGAAATACTCTATCACTCATAAAGTTAGCACTCCCTACCATCCTCAAACTAATGGCTAAGTGGAAGTCTCAAATAGGGAGGTGAAGGACATAATAGAGAAAACGGTGAGGCCAAATAGGAAAGATTGGTCAAAATGTTTGATTGATGCATTATGGGCCTACCGTATTGCTTATAAGACACCCATTGGGATGTCACCATATAGGGCGGTGTTTGGCAAAGCTTGTCATCTCCCGGTTGAACTTGAGCACCGAGCGTTGTGGGCCATAAAGAAATTTAACTTCGATATGGCCGCGGCTGGGCTCAACCGGAAATTGCAACTCAATGAGTTGGAGGAAATTCGAAATGATACAAATGAGAGTTTGAGAATTTTTAAATCTCGGACTAAGGAATTTCATGACAAGCACATTAATAGAAAATCCTTTGAACCCGGCCAAAAAGTGTGGTTTTTTAACTCAAAATTGAGACTCTTTCCGGATAAGCTTAGATTAAGATGGGATAGTCCTTTTGTGGTTGTAGAGGCATTTATTCATGGCGCCGCTGAGGTGCAAGATTTAAAGAATGGCCACACTTTCAAGGTGAATGGCCAAAGACTGAAGCCATACATAGAGGGGGATTGGGAACGGGGATATAATTGAGTCCATTGCTTTGATGGACCCTTTTTACTTTGATTGAGAAATTGAAGTCTTAATTTCTTTTCTTTCCTTTCTATTCTTTTATATTTTTTCTTTATTTTTTGTTGTGCATTACTTTGAGTCTAGGAGACTTTAATTCCTCTAAAGGTGTAATTCCTTTGGTGTTTGTCGTGCCCGAACGGCATCTGACGGTCTGGTATAGCCACCTAACTGTGTTTGTAGTGAGTTCCTAGGAGACCAACTTAGACGGTGGAAATTAGAGTTTGAATGGCAAAGCTTAGAATGCAAAGGTTTGAAATTTCCGAGACTAGAGTCTGGTTTAAATACCCAAGGGTGTGGAGATTGCTTCAAAACCATCCCAGCTTGAACTCTGTATAGCAGCCCCATAGGTCGAGTTACCTTTATGCGCCTCAATTCTAGAAACCAAATCAACCTAGTCTGTCACCCTGTTGGAGAATAGGGAAAGTTACACACACTATTAGGGAGAAAAGTAGTACCCGTGGTTTTCGCGTGAAGATTATACTTTTGTTACGCATTTTGATATTTTT
This sequence comes from Camellia japonica, assembly GCA_030407325.1. Lineage (NCBI taxonomy): Eukaryota > Viridiplantae > Streptophyta > Magnoliopsida > Ericales > Theaceae > Camellia > Camellia japonica. Next base: position 97,256,019 of record JAPPVO010000002.1, on the reverse strand, counting down.
GATGTTCATTTTTTTATTATTATTTCAAATGTGCATTGAAGATAGAAATTGTTTAAATTTTTATTTGGATTGCAATTGGTTTTTTTATTTAAAATAAAAATAAAAAACAATTGATTGTACTTGGGTTTCAAAAAAAAAAAAAAAAATTCCCGCACGTGCGGCAAAACCCACCGCACGTGCAGCCAAAGTGTCCAGTCTCCAAATTTTCTACTACTTTAAAAGCAGGTGCATAGAGGAGGTTCAGGTGTGAGTCCGCACGTGCGGCGTTCTCTCCTGCACGTGCGAAGAAGCTTTGAAAAAAAAAAAATTTATTTTTTTTATGCAGGTGATCGGTTTGCACGCCGCACGTGCGGCCTAGGCCCCGCACGTACGGGAAATTTTCTGAATCAAATAGGATGCTTGCTTTATATGCACGAGCGTGGCTTGGTGCGTGGTGAGTCCGCACAAGCGTGACGACGTTCCAACAACAACAAAAAAATGGGCAGGGGGATTTCTTTCTTATTTTTTTTTTTGTTAAAAAAAATAAAAATAAAATAAATTTCAGATTTCTTTGTTCAACTTATTTTATTCTATTTATTTTACTTTATTTTTGTTTTTGAAAAAAAAAATTGAATATCTAACCTAGACCCACTTTTCTCACCATCACTCTCACAGATTTTGTCTCTCTCTCTCTCTAGCTCTCATATTCTCTCTCTCTCTCTCTCTCTCTCTCTCTCCCTTATCATCTTCTTCCTCCCTTTTTTCTTTCACTCAAGCCCCACCACCACTAACATTCTTCCTTCTTCTTTCCACCATCACCAACCTTCACCCTCCTTCTTCCTTACCTCTATCTCACCGCTGGCGCCCTATTTCCTCTTCCTCCATCGAATCTCCGGCGACTACCATTTTTTCCGTCGAATCTCCCTTCTTTCTCTCTTTTTCTTTACTATTTAAAGGTAAATCCTTCCTTTTTGTTTAAAACTTCATATTTATTCTTTCAATCTTCCATTGTAGTGAGATTTAGGGATAGTTTTATAGTAATCTATTGTTCATCCTTAAAATATATATATATATATATTCTGTAGAGTTTTGTTTTTGTGGGTGTAGGAGTAGATAAGTAGAGTTTGGTTTTTGTTTTGTTCAAGTCATCATCTATTGTTGATCCTTAAAAATAATAATAATAATAAATAATAAATAAATTCCTACTTAGCTCTTTGTTTGTTTCATAAGTTATTTATTTATTTATTTAGTTGTTTATTTTTCTGTTATTTTATTTATTTAGCTTTTTTGTTTGTTTATTTTATTTGTCTTTATTTAGTTGTAGTCTACTAATTTAGTTGTTTTCATTTTATTTTTCTTTGTGTTTTATTTTAGTTCATTTATTTCTCTCTTAAAAAAATAATAATAATAATAATACCAAAAAAAAAAAATATATATATATATATATATTCTAATTCACTGTATTTTCCATCTATTTATTTAGTTGTTTAGATGTATTCTATTATCTCAGTATTACTTGTTATTTTAATTCAATACTTGTTAAAATGATAATATGTAAGTTTATATTATTCTATTTTATTTTGCTTTAGTTTTCAATAAATAAATAAATAAATAAATAATAATTTATGTGAATTGCATGTGGTACTTCAATGGCAAACTTGTGCTTAAATATCTTATTTGATTCTCATGCTGGTTTCACGGGTATATGTGTCTATTGTTGGTGTGTGCAGGACATGAGTCGATGGATATCCGCCCGGGCCTCCAAAAAGGCCAAAGGTTCCACCTCCTCAGTGCCACCATCGCCACCGTCACCACCATCCTCGCCACCACCACCGATTGACTTGCCACGGCCGGAGTGGGCCCCGCTTCACAAGCTCACACAGTTCTAGCTCAACTATTCTCAGAATGACCCAATCACCTTTTGGGCCATTGAGCAGCTCCAACTCCAGCAACAGTTGGGCCTTTGCACTGTGACAGCGCCCACTTATCCTCGTCTGGTACGGCTCTTCTACCAGAACCTGTATGAGTCATTCACCGAGTAGAACTGATGTCCACCGTTGATGGCCATCTCGTCAGCATCACCGAATCCATAATTGCCGACGCGTTAGGGATCTTCTCCAAGACGGAATACTAGCCCTTCCCGAAGTTGAGGACCAACAATCCATACACAGCCTCATCCAACAGTACTTCCTAGGGGCCTACGGTAACACAAGTTTCACATGCTTGCGCCGGAGCAAGCTGCATGGCCGCTTGTTGTTCATTGACTCCGTCATACATAAGAATGCCCTTCCACTTAGGTATAAAGCTGAGTGCCGCTTGGAGTTTGTTCGGGTCTTACACGGTTATCAGCATGGCTATCAAGTCCCACTTGCGCACATCGTCTAGATGCATATACGGAAATTTCTACGGGAGGCAGTTCGGCCTCAACCTATGCAGAACCAGACTTGGCCGCTACCATTTGCCAACTTGCTCACACTTGTCTTCGAGCTGAACGACCTCTCCATTGATTCGACTGAGGAGATTGATAGAGCTTATCCGACTTTCGGGCAGCGGGAATGGCAGCATAGCATATCTCGCATCCCGCAGCAAGTTGGTGTCCCGATTAATAAGGCCCAAGACCCCGTCCACGACCAACCACCTCATCTTGCCTCCCTTGTGCCTCCCCAAGAGGACCCATTCTACATGACTCACGAGGAGTACTTACAGCTTTAGCACTCTGTAGATCAGCTCCACAGTACTCTTCGTGATCACCACCAGAGTCTCATGGGGTTGCGCACGGATTTTCAGGCGCATAGAAACTATTTTCAGGCGACTTTTGATCAGCTCAACGTCCGCCAGCTCGACATTTAGCAGCCAGTTGCATCACTGCAAACTGATTTTTACACATATCGAGAGTCGAGCTAGAAGCGTTTTGACCAGTTCGGCGCACGAGTTCGGGATGAATCATTCGACACGCAGTCATTGATGAATGCCTTGTTTGCCCAGCATTTCCTGCCATCACCGCCACCGAATTCTCAATAGTACCGGCCTATATTTTGCTTTGTCTCTTTTATTTCTATTTTTCTTTTTAGTTATTTCTTCTTTCGTAAAAAAAAAAAAAAAAAAAAGTGTAGTGTGTGTGTGTGTTATTATTTGCCTACCTGGATGTGCACCTACAATCTCTGGTAATATTCTCTCATTCCTATTTACTTGGCTTTTACTTCCATTGAGGACAATGTCATATTCAAGTTAGGGGATGAGGGTATTTTCTTTTATGCATTTCTATTTGGCTCAAAATTCATGTTTATACCTCTTTCACTTGATTGCATTACTTCACTTGATGTGACTTGTTACTAGTAGGGTGATGATATTTGCATATGTTAATTGGGGAGCATAGTAGACTTTTATGAAAAGGGTTTATTGGGTAGATACTTGCATGTAATGTTTGCACTAAGAGAGTTGTTTGTGTTTGTGGTATTAGTACACTTGTCATGAGTATGCCCTAATTCACATGAACACGCTATCATAGCGGTGACCTCTTTATTATAATCCCTAGTGTACATCATTGATAATGGCTAGGGTCACAGAAAAGAATAAATGAGGAGCCAAGATTCTTTAAAAAAATAAAAAAAACACTTGACTTATTTGGGTTCGTAGCTTTTTTAACTCGAGTTATTAAGCCCGTAGGGGTGTCTCTACACCTAGTGCCCTAAAATCGTCTAGTTTGGGAGTCATTGGCCTAATACTTGCTACATGGGTTAATTAGCAAGCTTAAGGGACTTAGACATTGCACAGTTAAGGAAAAATAAGGAGAATGACTTGTTCGGATTTATAGTCTTTTTAACTCGTGTTATTAAGCCCGTAGGGGCGTCTTCACACCTAGTGTCCTAAAACCGTCTAATTTGGGAGTCATTGGCCCAATACTTGTTACATGGGTTGATTAGAAAGCTTAATGGATCATGACATTGCATAGTCATCTAAAAAAATAATAATAAAATAATAAAAAACTTTTGAGAATCTTGGCTGCAACAGTTTAGTTTTTTTGTATATGTTGGGTGTTATTATGAGATGGGCTATTATAGTGGATAATTAACTAATATGGAGATTGTACTTTACACCAAGGGTACTGATGATTTGTCTACTAGCATGCACAAGTACAAGGGACTTTACTTTTGTATTAACTGAATTGTGATTTTGACTCAATAGATTCCTTCATGCTTGTCCAATGTGCCTTTAATGACTCATTATGTCTTAATATCACACTGTAGTGACACATAAGTTGATTGTTAGGTGGAGTAATGTGGATAATTGTTGAGCATATATGAATATGTTAATGTTTGTGGGTATCATTTCTGGAAATCCTCACGAGACTTTACTCGTCCACTTGGGGTAACTTTGTGGTTTAAAGGCTTGTTGCATATGCTAAATGCAACCGTTTTCCCACGAAAGAGGAAATAGCTAAATTTTGTTTAATTTTATTTTATTTTTATTACTTGCTTGAGGACTAGCAATTGTTGTAAGTTGGGGGATGTGATTAAGGCCGAATTGTATAATATTGAGGTCGTTAATTAGGATTTCTTAACTTTACTTGCTTGTCAAACTATATATTTATATCTATTTAATATCAATCAGGTTGTACATAGTCAAAGCATAAAATGGACAAAAATATAGAATTTGGAGAGAAAACAGCTTCCCGCACATGCGTTGACTTTTTCCGTATGTGCGTTAACTTTTCTCGAAAAACGGGTTCAATGTTTTAAACCTGTTTGAAAGACAGCAGAAGTATAAATAGGCAAGAAAGAGGCTGAATTAGGGTTCTGAAATTAATTCCAAAAAAGAGAGGCTAGGGTTTGGAGGAAAATGAGGATTCTCAAGCTTTCAATCCAACTTCCATGGGGGCTTTCATCTCTCTCATCTCTTCCACCTCTTCCCACTCCTCCATGAGTGGCTAGGTTATTCTTTTCTAGGGTTTTGACGAAACCCTAACCATGTAATAGGATTTTTCATATGCTTTTATTGTGATTCGGTTTGAATCAATGTATGGATGCTTTAGAAGTTTATAACAATTATTCTTTTCATATCTTCAAGTATTTTATTCTCTGTAATTGTTTAATACTTTCCATACATTATTTTTCTTTGTGTTTGTGTTCAAAGTACGAGACGAGTCATGCTACGAGAGACGGGTCGTGTTGCTACCACAATTTAGAGCAAACACCTCGTGCTACTCGGGATGACTCGTGCCTGTACGTTGAATGCAACAACCCTCTTGATCAATATTTCAAACTTGTAGTTATGAAATATTAGGTATTTCAAATCGGATTGCAATTGATAACCAATTTTTAATCTCGTTTATATGGTTAATGGTGAATTCTTTGCCCTAGGATTTTTCCCAAAAAATTAATCTCTCAAACCCTAATTTTAATTATCAATTTAATTTTTTAATTTCATTGAATTCCTTTTTAGTCATAAAATCTCTCAATCTTTTTAATCAAAATTAATTTAGCAATTTAGCAATTAAATCAGTCTAATTTCACAATTGTCCATGTGGATCGATATCTGAATTTGTCATTATTCTAAAAGAATTTGGTATAATTTAGTGTTTATTTTTTGTGTGTGTAACGACCCATCAAATTCCCCAAATCCCACCTTCAAAACTTACCCATCCATCTTCCCAAATCCCACCTTCAAAATCTACCCACCCTCAAAATCTTGAAAACCCATTGGCAACAATCTTTCGGCGATAATAGTGGCAACGATTTGACTACCTACACTTCTCCGGCAATGACAATGAATGGAAGTTTTTTTAGTAACCATAACTCCATAAGCGAGAAGAGTACAACAATAAAAGTTTAGAGGAGGTTCATAGTTTTGATGTTGTTCTTAGCTCATAGGAGATTAGCCTTGTAAGGGTAAGTTTTTGAAAAAAAAAAAATGACAAAAATAATAAAATCTATTTGTCATTTTTTCTGAACTGAACTCTCGAACATATGATCGAAATTCGGGAACACGGACCCGAACATTGTTTATTTGTTCGGGAAGGCATTTCTGAACAAATAAGTAATATTCCGGAATGCAAGTCCAAACATGAAAATTTCTTAACACATTGAACGGTCAAAATTGTCAATGCTTGCAGAAGTTTTCATTTTTTCAAGTTCGGAAATACATACCCAAACATTACTTATTTGTTTAGGAAGGCATTCCCGAACAAATAAACAATGTTCGGGAATGCAGGTTCAAACATGGAAATTTCTTAACACATTAAACGGTCAAAATTGTTAATGCTTGTAGAAGTTTTTATTTTTTTAAGTTTGGGAATACAGGCCCGAACATGGAAATTTCTTAACATTGAATGGTCAAAATTTTTAACACTTCCAGAAGTTATCGAAAATAGCCCAAATCCATTATCAGGTTCAAAAGTTATTCCTTCATCGCATAACTTTGATAAAATTGCTACGTATTTCTCTGCTAAACTCACAATTTTATAATATATACCAACAAAAATAACCAAACCAATTATTATAATTTTTTTCCTGTAAGAGAAGAAATTATTATGAGAAAACTAAGAAATTATGTATATGTATATATATATATATATAGAGAGAGAGCATACCTACCGTGACAATGGTGGATGAGGTAGCAGAGGCAATAATCACATTGACTATTCTTCTTCTTTGTGGGTTTTGTTAGGATTGTTTGGAATAGGGTTTTTTTTTTTTTTTTTTTTGGTGTGGGGGTGTGCATTTAATGGGTGGAATGTTTTCACAAGGATAATTTTAATATTATTTGGGGGGAGAAAAGAAATTTTGAGGGTTTCAAAATTTATAAATGAGTCCCAAAAAAATAAGAGGTGTAAAATAATTCATGAGGTGCTAATAGCACCACTTTTTTAAAATTCTAGCTAGAGTCTGGGAATAAAAATATAATTCAAACCTGTTGACCAATCAAAACTCATATGCATCTATGCTTAAAATTTTTGAGAAAATTACTAGTGGTTTCTACTGGACTTATGCACTCTTAAATCGTGAGTAAAAAATTCACGGATGTATAGATCTTATGAAGAGAAGTTTATCAATGAAATTTATTTTCGTTTTGTTTGTATGTGTAGTTGTGAGTTTATTCATTCGATTATTAAATTTATCAATATAATTGAGAAATTTATCATTCTGATAACTATGTATGTAATATTAACAAGGCTTAAAGCCAAAAAATTCAAATCCATAGGACTGACTTGTCACTAATCCTAAATTTCAAACCGAGCCATAAAATTTTAAGAAAAATGCTTAGGAGCACTAAAAAGAGATCACTAGAGGGAGCACTAATGATGCAGTGGACCCCGTCCACTTTCTGTGCCTTGTTTTTATTTTATTTTATTTTATTTTTTTGCCATTCCCAATGTATTAGTGCTATTAGTGGTGTATTTTTTAGTGGTCTAAATCATTGTTGAAATTTTAAACCTGTTGCTCAGGCTTACCAATCCATGACCTTCTAAAATGATAAAGCCCAATCAATCAATTTTACAAATACATATTTTAGCTACTCACATTCTTCTAGCTCCTAAAGTCCACAATTGTGGGAATGAAAAATATACCACCAATCCACGTCTAAAGCCCCGTTGATTTATTTTATTTTTATTTTTATTTTTTTTTTAAAGTTTTTTTGCTAGATGGGATTTTAATAGATTAGTAAGTTTAATTATAATTAAGGAGTGTTCGATATTTCTCGATAGCCCATACCAAATTACTATTAAAACCTATTAATGTTCGCACATTACAAAAATTTGTGTTGAAACAAAATTGTTGAAATGAATTTGAGCTTGTTTGGTACAACATTTTGTAAGTCAAAAGATGATGATTAGAAAATAGAAATCAAAAGTACCCTCTATTTCTTAGACTATCAATTTTTTAAACTTGATTAAATTATTTCTAATTAATAAGTTGTAAGTATAAATTGTATCAAAAAATTTGGACACAAACTCAAAAACAATATATATATATATATATATATCACATAAAATGCACCAACCAATCCTTGCTTATGTTTTACCTAAACCCATTACAATAAGAGTGCTACATGATAAAGTACCAAGACTTTCGAACATAGTTCATAACTTCATATGGTATATGACAGTGGAGATACAGTAAAAACACACCAATTTGTTAAAAAAAACAAAAAAGTAAAAATACACCAAATTGTAATTAGCACATGACTTGTTAAAGCAAATTGAACATGCCATCAATCAAGCCCGGCCACTAATAACTTTGGATCAACTTCCTTATTATTTGTATACTTACTATAATCCAATTTAAAACAACTTAATATAACATCTATATATATAGTAGTAACTAGGAGAATCAATAAGGAGCCATTGCTGGAGTAATTGTCATGAACTTCACAGGGTGGACACCTCCTGATTCAGGTGCAGGTGCAACGTATCCGGAGCTTTTGATCTCAGCCATTTCTCTTCGTGCATTTGCCCCTCGTACTTCACATAATTTGGGAAGAAACACACCTGCCAATTTTATTTTATTTAAACCAAAAAAAAAAGAAGAAAAAAAATCACATGGATGGTATTAATAATGCATAATAACAGTCTCTAGCAGAATTTATTAAATGGATTTCTTTTTTTTCTTTTTTTTTCTTCCGCCTACTAGCATTGTATTTAACAATAAGGAATGGATGGATATAGGATTGTAATGAACATATATATTAACAATTTTTTTGAAAATTTGATGACACTATATACTCTTGTGTTAAGGGGTGTTTTGGAAAGATGGTTAAAAGTTAGCTTTTTGATTTTTTTGACTTTTTCATATGAGAGGTGATGTGACCCAAAATGGGTTAAAAGCTAACTTTTGATTTTTTTAGTGTGTTGCCAAAACACCCCTGAATATGGTTGTACATTAGAAATGTACCTTCACCAGCAGCAAGATTGAAATAGAGGTCCACAATGTTGGGACAGTTATCGTAACATTGAGTTGAGCAAAGCTTGTGAGTGAATTGAGACTCCAAAAGGGAGTCCGATGAGATTCCAAGCATCGTCCGATCCAGCTCGCATGCTTCGATGCACTGGTCGTTCTCGATCCAGTCCTTCAATTTATCAGCCTCTATCTCTGATGTACGACACGTGTACGCTTCCTCTCCACTCCTTTTCACTATTTTTTCGAGCACACAGCGCTTACTGGATGAAGATACCGCGAATGCACACGAGTCCTTGTTGAGATTCTCACATTCAATTCCTCCACCTACACACCACACACACACACACACATATATATATATATATATATCCCCATAAAACAAGTTAGTTAAAAGAATATTTTTAAATGAATAATAATATACAAACATAACATGACTTTTTTTTTAGAGCAGAGAATAATGTGACTTGTTACTGTCTTTTTATTGAAAACATAAACATAATAATCATAATCTACAAACATGTCATTACTATATCATTTTGAAAGTTTATATAAGTTTTTTTTCTGGGTAAATTATTAATACAACTTCTAATGTTTGTTTAAAATATAAATTACTTCCTGTAATTTTAGAAATTACATTCCGTCCCTTAAAATTTTTAATTTCATAACAAACAACACGTTTCATTAACAAATCATCAACTCAATTACTAATTTTTAATGATGTCCGAGATTTATTTCAATTAATAATTCAAGTAATTTTATTATTGTATAAGAAAATAGTTAGAAATTTCATTTTTTCAATTAATTCTGTTAAATAAAAAATTTTGAAAAAGGGGTATTTGCAAATTTTCAAACCATAGAAAATAATTTATATTTTAAGTAAACCTCAAAGATAAATTTGTAATTTATATTTAAATTTTTAGTAATGAAGCATTTTGCTTCTAAATTTAGGCATGAAATACAAAAATAATAATTATGTAAAACATATTTTGTATATATTGACGTTTTTATAAATTGAGGTGTATATATTATGATGAATTCTGTGACAAATTTACAAACTGTTGTTAATAATTTAAATTAAGGAATCCTTTTATCACAGTGTCCTCCAACAGGTTACGTTTTTATAAATTATTACTAAAATTTATAATTATTGACTTTTTTTGTGATGAATTTTTTAAACTGTCGCTAAAAGTTTAAAATTAATGATATCTTTTTGTGATGAGTTTTTTAAACTGTTGCTAAAACTTATAATTAGTGACTTTTTTGTGATAATTTTTAAATTGTCGCTAAAAATTAATAATTAGTGACTTTTTTTAATAGTGTTTGATGAAAATTGCCATTAATTCTTACAGGAGCTATTAGATAATAAGTTCATCTATTAAGATCTGCACGCAAGTTCCCTTTAATTTTTTTCTACATGTAAATCTTAGGAGATCGATAAGTGTCTAAATATTATTAATTTTAACATTTAACGTAGCGGAAGGATTGAAACTAAACTTAAGGGGTAAAAATCGAACTATTCAATTTAAAATAGTATAGACCGAAGTAAAATATGAATCAAACTATGAAAATTAAAAATATAATTTATCCAAAGAAAAGCTTTCACTAACCTATGATGCCTTGCACACAGAAGGCAAGTGCAAGAGCTAGGATTGCCAGGGCCTTCAAGCTAATATAAGAAGCCATGGACACTGATGGTGAAGGAAATGAAGGCTAATGAGGGAAGCCAAACTGGGTCTTAAGGATTTTTTTAGTTTAGGGCTAACTCTGTGAACATTCATGGTTTGGGATGGCTATTTATACTAATTTTCAAACCATGGACTGTAGTGCTCCAGAATAGTTATAACAAAATAAACCTTATTTCCCAACAAACAAACAAACAAAAAAAAGCAAAATAATAGTTTTTGATTTTGCGAATTTAAAGTCTAATCTTTTAATTTGTTTTCAATGTAAACTATTATTTATTTTCATTAAGTAAAACTGTAAGAAAAAATGCATTTTAATCATTAAACTCAATGGAACGAATCTTTTAGACATTTTTCGTACACCTAAATTGAGTTTAATAACTAAAATACACTTTTTCATATAGTTGTACTTAACAAAAAAATTTTAAAAAAATGGTTTAGATTGAAAATATATTAAAAGATTAACATTTAAATTGATAAAATTAAAAATTTATTTTATTACAGGCTCAAACCTTTATATATATATATATATATAATTTCTCCTAAAATTCATGTGTTTGTGAGTTTATCTATTGATATTTTATAATTATATCTATTATTTTTTTTTAATTTTTAATATCATATATTTGTTTTAGAAGAAATATACAACATGCGCCCAAAAAGGTGCCTACCATAAAAAGTTATGATTTCTTGTGATGATATTTTCTGGTGAAATTACAAATATTAAATTTATGATATACACTTTAAAGTCAAAAATATAATGTTATGATACTTTGTGATTTTTATTATGATACTTTATAATTTTTGTTATGACATTTTATGATGAAAAAATTATGATTTTTGTGATAAAAAAGTGATGACATTTTTTGTGTAATTTTAGCATCTCCCATTTAAGGGTTGTTTGGCATATACTATTTTAGTCCATCTTTTTATCTTTTTATCTTTTTTGGATCACATCAATCAATATTTTCTCTTTACTTTTTTACACATCTTTTTATAAAAAGTCAAAAAGTACACTTATTTAAAACATCCCAAATCATCCCTGATTCTTCATACGGTTAGGTTTCCGTTTGGAAACTTGACTATTTTAATTGATTTTTTTATTTTTTAACTATGTTATAAGATGAAAAAAAGTTATGTTTATGATGATTTGTAATTTTTTTTTATAGTTGAAGGAATAATTGTGAGAGAAAAAATAATTAATTGATATTTAAAATATAATATTGTATTTTATTAATTATTTTAAATTTTTTTTTAACCTTTTTTTTTTTTTTTTTGGGTACATATTTTTTTTTTAACCTTTATTGGCTGTTTCAATCAAACAAATTGTTCCTAAACAGCGCCTTAAATTTCTCGTTACTACTAGGAGAATAGACTTGAAAATGCTAGAAATTGGACTACGTGAAAACGACACAACCCTACTTTTTCAGACCTTAATGAATCTGTGCAGTTCTGGGTGGGACGGGACCCTACATGGAGTGCTCTGTGCTTTGGAAGATCTCTACCGAACTGACCAGTTGCCGGTCAAAGACTCCACCGATAATCACTCTGTTTTATTTTAGTTTTTAAAATTTATTTTTTTTTAATTTCACATTTCGTTTTTTTTTGTATTTTTTTTTTTTGCACTAATTGTTTTAATATTTTAAACAATTTTTTTAATTTTTAGACATACGTAATATAAATACATTTAAAAAATATAATACTTGTTAAAAAAATCTTTTAAAAATTTAATAAATATCAAAAATATATTTAAAAAAATTCAGAACATTTTTAAATTTTATATATTTATTAATTTTTTAAAATATTTTACTATTTAATTATATCTAAGTAAGATATATCCAAAAAAAAGTTTAAAAAAATACTTAAAATTTTAAAAACATTCACTAAAAATAAAAAAATATGAAAAATAAAATACTTAATTTTAAAAAAATTAAATTTAAAAAACTGAAACTAAACACACTGAATGATTTTTTTTTTAAGTAGCACCAATAATGGTTGATGATGGCGCTACAGCAGGGAAAAAAAGTCTATGGAACCCAATAAAATAAAAATTGTTCCAAAATTTTACTGTGTGTTTGGGTTTATTTTTTTACAAAATATTTTTAAATAAATTCTTATTTATTTTTAGTGATTTTTTAATTGTTTTTACTTTTTAATGCACCTAATAAAGATGTATAAAGTTAGTCAAAATATTTAAAAAAAATACTAAAGACAGACGAAAATTCGAATAAAAAATTGTATGCATTTTTGTTCAGATTTTTGTTAATTTTTAGTGAATTTTTTTTCATATTTTAATTAATTTATTTATTTTACTTATTATATGAATCTAATCTTAATGTATCTACAAAATAAAAATAAAAATAAAAATAAAAATGACTAAAATATGAAAAAAAAAAAAAAATTTAATAAAGACAAACGAAAACTAATTTAAAAATAATTTCTCAGAATTGTAGGCCCACTCTATGAATAAATCTTAACCTTAGATTTTTATAATCTATTAAATATTTATGAAAATTACAAAAAAATAAATAAATAAAAATATCTAAAGTTTGATTTTTGTAACAAAATAAATTTTGAATTTTTATTTTATCAATTTATCTTTTAATTTGTTTTCAATATAAGTCATTTGCACTTCTTTTCTTTTCTTTTCTTTTTCTTTTCTTTTTGTTAAGTAAAACTACCGAAAAAAATAGCATTTTGCTCATTAAACTCAACAAATATATATATATATATATATATATATTAGATATTTTATGTGTATATATATTGAATTTAATGATTGCAATATCTATTTTTTTTGTTAGTTTTATTAACGAAAATAGGTGGATGATTTGTATTGAAAACAAATCAAAATATTAGAATTTAATAACAAAATTAAAAATTCACAATTTATTTTGTTACATGAATCAAATTCTAGAGTTTTTTTTTTATATTATATTTCTCCTTATTTATTTATTAAGTTATATTTTAAAGATTTGTAGACCCACTGTATGAGGAGACCACATGTTATGTGAAAACAATTCTTAAATTTGGTTGAACCGAAAATATCAAAAAAAGAACACGTGTGAAATTGTAGGTAGTTCTTCTTTTGGCTACTTGCATTGCATGGTGCAATGCAAATGAGAATGATGCCCTGTTATTTGTCTTCCACAACTAGGGCTGCCCAAAAAAATCGTGTATCCATTCAAATTAAAGATGAGTGGATTGAATTGCCTGGGTTAGATGATAAAAATTAACAAGTTAATTAGTTTATGTATTAAAATTTGTCAACATGTCTACAAACTGACCCAACATGATTGTTTTGGAATTTTAAGATTAAATAACGATTTTTTATTTTTTTTTCAATTGTAAAAAAAACTAAGGTTATATGGTAATTGATGTTCTTTTTCATTTTGTATTTCTAACACGGTCGACTTGCCCAAACTATTGGTTTGAATATGTTAAAATATTCAATTAACCTGATGATTTAGTGGATAAGTGAATTTGCAGAAGATTAAAAATCCTCAAATTGCCTAGGATTGGCTGGTTGATGATTTTTTCTAAGACCATCTCCAACGGTGAATCAAAGTTGGCATTAGATTCAAATTTTGATGAAAAATGCACTTTTTTATGCTCCAACCATTGCACCAAATTGATATCAAAATGAGAATTCAGCAAAAAAAACATCAAACTGAGAACAAGATATAGATTTCACCAAATCACTGTTACTGACCGTTGAAAGAGGTGCAACGGTCAACCAGCCGGTTGCCCGGCCGGTTGACCAACCGGTCGCCCGATTTCCTTTAAATTAGGTAGGTTCAAACCAGTCAAAAAAGATTCAAACAGGTAAAAATATATATATATTATTTTGCCTTACCGGTTGACCAGCCGGTCGACCGGCCGGTCAACCAACCGATCAACCACCAAAACCAAAACAGAGATGAAGCTGTTCTGAATACATACCAAGTTCTTGATGAATTGATGAAGATGAGTGGTCCCCAACATTCCACCTTGTTGAATTCTGGAAAAGTAGAGTGAAAATAAACCCAAACCAAAGATTCCTCTAATTCTGGATAGTTATTGAACAAATTCCCATCTCCATGAACAAAGCGTTCAAAAAAAAATATTTATGCTTACCGGTCAACCCACCGGTCGACCAACCGGTTGACCCACGGGATTTGATACGAGATTTGATGCACCGTTGGAGTGAGTGGTATCAAATTTGGTGAAATGGGTCATTTTTTACTCAAATTTGGTGAAAATTTTGAGTCACCGTTGGAGATGCTCTAAAATTAACTCAAACCTGCACACACCCTTAGGCGCAAGTATCATTGTAAAACGAATCAAGCAATTTGAGTTTGATGCGTTAAAAACTCAATATAGGTTCATTATGTATAAATATAAAGGTAAAACATATTTTAGAACTTATTTTTCGAGAAAAATTTGAACAATCTACTATTTAAAACCAAGTTACTCTTGTGATCAACTCGATAAAAGCTCATGTGAGGTTGACTCAAAAAATAAACAAATTAAATTTAAACAAATACGACATACTACTCTGCTCAACTCAAATTAATTGCCAAAACCCTTGTGGCAATTTGGCATTACGCTGCACCTGAGAGCATCTCCAACCATTGTTGCTATAATGTTAATGTCATTGCTATTGTTATAATTTGGCAATGAATAGTGTTATTTTGCCAAATTATAGCAATGGTACTCCAATGGTCATTTGCTATTTTGGCAAATCTCAACCAACTTTTCCTCTAAGTTTGTAGATGTTGTTTGGATATTGATTTTTTGTGATTTTATTTTTGTTTAGTTTTTGTCTTTTGTGACCTTTTTTTAACTGTTTGTAAAAAAAATTATATGTTTATATTATTCCCAACTAGACAAATATAAAAAATTTAAAAAAAAATTGGAAAATAAATAAATAAATAGATATATTTTATCTTTTTATTGCCTTCAGTTGAAAAAATATATTTATTTTTTCATTATACTTTATTGAAAAAATTAAATTATACTAAACTATTTTGCTACATTATACATTGCAAAAATAATATTACATTCTTTTGTAGAAAATACTCAAAAATAAAAAAACAAATAATTTCATTACAAAATAAAAATGACATTGCAAATAAAGAATAACAATTACATTAAAAAATAAATGACATTGCAAAATTTAAAAATACATTATCCCGTAATTATTTATCAGGAGGCAGGGGAAATAGTAATTTGGGATGCTGACATTTGAGGACCACTTGGCGAAAATCTCATTTTTTCGCATCGTGTAATACACTTTCATCTGAGGGTCCAAATAAGAAATGTCCGTAGTCATTATCATATGTTCTTCCTTTTTCATCTCATGTTCTTGTCTTTTGATCTCAAAGTCATGTATTTTTCATCTCAAGTTCTTTCATCTCCTGCAGTGCTTAAATCCTTTTTTCTTCTCTTTCATCTTTTTTCTTTTCCTTCTCAACAAGGTGTTGGTTAAATGTTTCCAATTGTATGCTCATTTTTTAGACTTCAATTTCAACGACTTGATTTCTCCAAAATAATTCTTTTGAAGCTTTCCTACGCATAGGCCTTTTACCCCTTGCAGAGACACTGCCCTTACCAACAGTTGGATTGTTACCAACATTTGAACTGGTGCCATCTTCAAGAGAAATGCAGTTATCCATAGGAGAATCAAGGGCTACAGTAGGGGAAAACGATGTATGTATCCTTGACTTCACTGTGTTTGTAGGAGTTACATCTTACCACCTAATATTATTTTGTAAGATTGGCCAACAATATTCAAAAGTAAAATGTTTGTTTTCATCTTGGTGATATAACAGGTTTGCTTGAAGTATCTGTATCAATAAATTATAAGATTAATTAATTAGTTCGTTTTTAAATAAGACAAAATAAATAAACTAACATAAATAAATGAATATGAAATCTTACTATGTCAACTTGAGACATTCCACTTGGGTGTAGATTTTCGCCGTGTGCCAAACACCCACGAAATTTGTTGCAACATTTCATGATGACACCCCATCGAGATGAAATTGACATTTGTGTTCTTAAGTGATCATTTTGCAGCAAGTAATAATTTTCAAAAATTCTTCCCCAAAAATGAGTATAAGATTGCGAATTCCCAACAATGAAATAAATTTGAGATGAAGGGTTTCTATTTATCAAAATTCAAAATATTACCGTTTCAATATATTGCCATTTGACACAAGCTATGTTTGTTTTTTTTTCTTCTTTTTTTTTTTTTCATCCAAATAGAGCACAACATCTCTATTTGGTTTCATCACCACCGTCTACGTGTTTGTTATTATTTTTCTTTTTTTTTTTAGCCAAATGGAGCACAACGGCTTTATTTGGTTTCATCACCACCGTCCACGTGTCTCTTCTCTCTCTCACACTCTCAGCCTTTGTCTCTCTCTCTCTCTCTCTCTCTCTCTATTTGGTTTCATCATCACCTCCTCCCTCTCAGTCTCCGTCTCTCTCTCTCTCTCTCTCTCACACTCTCAGATATCATCTCTTCTCCCTCCATCACTAAAAGTCTCTCTTTGCTCTCTGTCTCTCTCTTCTCCGTCCATCACCTCCGCCTCTCTCTGTGCTCCGTCCCTCTTTACCCCACATCCTGTCTTTATCTCACTCCTCTCTCTCTATATCTCTTCTCTATCCAACTGATTGGTCATTTTCTCTCACAGATAGACACTTCTCTCTCTCTCTCTCTCTCTCTCTTCTCTCTCTCCTCTCTCTCTCTCCACTCCTAGAACCCAAATCTAACTCTCCTCTCACTCCTACAACCCGCTGTCGTCTGCCAATCGCCGCCGTCTACCAATTTCTCTCACTGTATCATCTATATTATCTGTATGAAGAACACAAAGAAGATCACGTATTTGTATCATCTGTAGAATCATTATATCAAAGAACACAAAGAAGATCATCTGTCTCTCTTTCTCTCTCACTATTAGGTATTTTTTTTGACTTCACTGTGTTCATTTTCTAATTTTTTTTTAATTTTATTTTTTTAAAATTTTGTTTGCTTCAAATTGGTGAAACTGAAATTTGGAAAATTGGAAATTTGGTGATTCTGTGTTTGGTATGTTGAAATTTGAAAAGTTGGAAATTGTTTGGAAATTCTGTGTTTGATATGTTGAAATTTGTGTGATTTTTTGGTGAATATTGAAACTTTGTTTGGAAAGGATGATGAAAACGAGAGGGAGGGAAGGAGGGAAGAAACGGTTGGTTGAAGGTGACTTGGCAGCTTTGGCAACTGCCAAAGCTTGTGCCATATTTGACACAAGTTTTGACATTTGGCAAAGATAGCAGCTACTAAAACTTGTCATTGGAGGTGCCTTTCTATCAACTGTTGCCATAATTTAGCAATAGCAGCTCCAATGGCACACCATTGGAGATGCTCTTAGGGTGCAATGGGTTCGAGGTTTGGGGTTTGAGCTGATGGAGCAACGGCGGCTTTTTAGTAGTAATCTAACATCTAATCTTACTAACTGATGCCTACCTGTGTCAAACAAAAAGAAAAAACTCGAATTAATTTATAAATCCATCCACAAGTCATACAAAGTTGGTACATAACCACTTGATATTATATTAGTGACCCATTTCAGTTCAACAGTCTTTTTAGCAAGGTCTATGCTGTAATGGATCTTAAACCATTATCAAACACTTTGTCGCGTATGATTTCACAAAGGAGGGCAGCTAATTCAGTTGCATTTTTATTTATTTGTTTAAACATGTGTTAGAATTTTGGTGTAACTTGTGCTTATATGTTATGAAGTACAAATAATTTACATATATTTTTTTAAAAAAAATCATAATTATCCAAAAATTAGAAGGAAAAAAAATACTTTTAATTCATATTTTTTAATCATCAAATTTTAAGTTGATAAAAACTATATCAAAAGGTCTAAAGTTTGTTGTGCCCTGCACAACAGCCTGCCTCAGTTGGGAACAGTTTATTTTAATAACTTTTTAATTTTTTGACTAAAACTAGCAATTGACTCGTACAATGCGCGTGTTAATTTTTTTTCGAAAAATAATTAATGGTACAATGTGTGCTATAAAAGAATAATTTTAATTTTAATTTAAAGGTAAAGTTAAAGTTAAAAATAAAAATAAAGTATGATTTTAATTATTTATTTTGATAATATTGGAGCTATCGTTCTATAAAATTGTTACTTGAATATTTATATAATTAATTTTAGTGAAATTATTTGCGTATTTTGATAATTTAGTTCTATCATATTATTAAAGTGTAATTATCATATAATAATTTTGTATGATATATATTAAATTATAAAATAATAAAATAAATACTCATTTGATATTAAAAATAATATTTAAATTAGAAGAGTTAGTAACATAAAATTAAACTAAATTCTAACTATTTAAATATTATTTTTTTTGTATTCATTTGGAAAATAAAATATGTAGAAATAGAAATTATATAAAGTTTATTAAAAAAATTAAATACAAATATGTTGTAGTTAGATTATCATATAATAATTTTATATGATATATATATATATATATTAAATTGTAAAATAAACACTCTTAATTATATTAAAATATCAACTATATAAAAAAAATTAAAAAACGACTAATCAATAAAGAATCACATAATAGCATCTAAACCCAAAGAAAAATAATGAAAACATCCAAACAATAGATACATCTCAGTGTGTGAAGTGATCAATTATCTGTAATATGATATCAAAACATAAAAAAAACTTACTGTTCAACAATTGAAAAAGTAACTTAAGCAATAAATCTAAATTTTAGAAGTTCCCCAAGAGTATTATTATTATACAAGTTTTTCCTTCTGTAAATTGTGATTATATAAAATAATATAGAAAATGAAGTATAATTTCATATATAGAATTATTATTGGGTATAGAATAATGCACGGGAAAATAAAAAGGAAAAAAAAAGGTAATTTAGTATTAAAAAAAATTGTAATACCCTTAAAAGAATTAAAAAGAAAAAACGTGAAACGTAAAATTGGTATTGGGTTTGTGGATTATCTTAATTTACTATGAAAAATATATGGAAAAGAAATATTTGTCAAATTGAGTCCACATAAAATAGGTAAGTTAGTATAATTTAAATTAGGTTTGAGTTTGTGTAGAACACATGTTGACATAACTCTCTTAGAAAAAAAGTAAGCCCTTATAATGTGTCAAAATATGAAAAAAACACTACTTTTAATAACATATATATATATATATATATGAGGTAAAAAAAAAATAGTATGTTGAGAATGATTTTTTGATTTTTTTATGAAAAGATGTGCAAAAAGTACAGAGAAAATAAAATTTTTAATTTTTTAATATAAGTTGTTGACCTTTTAATTTTTTTAATAATTTTTTGATTTTTAAACTAAAATATTGAGTGCTCAAACGAGATGCGGACCATTTCATTTTTATTACAAGGCCAATTGACCAATGCTGCCCTCATTATTTGCAAAGATGCATATGAAGTTTTATTGTTTTTATTTTTGCCTGTAACTTATTTTAAATTAATAGTTGATAAAATAAATAAATAAATAAATAAAACAAGTACAATTTAAAGGTATTTTGTTTTAGTTTCTGAATAATTAACTTTTTCAAATAATGTTAATTACATAAGAGTGACCATATTTAAATACATCTGATAACATGTCATTAATCACATTATATATCTAAAGAGTTTCACATAGTATCAGATCCATAAGATAATACTCAAATGTTGTCACTGAAACAACACTACGCAAAAAAAAAAAAATAATAATAAATAAATAAATAAAAATAAAAATAGAGAAAAAGAAGAAGGAAGAGTAATGAGTGTATATACTTAGTAGTGGTTGTTAGCTTTCAACTTGGTATATTGTTGAATTTCTAGTTATTATAGGCTGGTAGTCTATTTAATGATGTAAATATATTTTATATTTGTAATACTTTTTGATTGACAAAACACACATAAAAAAAAGGAGTACTTACCAATTAGTCCTATTAACTAAACTTATTTACCTACAGGTCCTAACTAATAAATTTAATACTATAAAAATAAGAGAGTGATAAATTTATCACTAAAAATTTATTCATAAAAACAAAGAGACTGAAAATTTATCACTATAAATTTATTCAAAAATAAAAGACTGATAAATTTATATTATCACTTAATAAATTTATCAATAGGACTTAATGGGTAATAAGTCTCCAAAGTAGGACCTATTGAGTAATAAGTCTCCAAAGTAGGACCTATTGAGTAATAAGTCTTCAAAGTAGGACCTATTGATAGTTTACCTTAAATAAAAACAATAATAATAATAATGATAGACATCCTTAAAAAAATGCACATTACATCACATGCCATTTCATAATTACACAACAATAATTCATAACAAAATCACAATGGCCTGAAATTATGCTCACTTTGTAACTTTTCAATATTCACAACATAATCACATAATTTGAAATATAACTACAATTATTTGTAGCCTTTTTTTTTTTCTTTTTTTTTTAATAACACAACAAAGATTTATATAACTCTGCTTGTCAATGATAAGACTTTCCCATGCGAAAAAACAATGTCTTATACTTTTACCATATGACCATTTTTTCAAGACCAACAACTCTAGTTTTGGTCATAACGCATTTTTACTTGAAAATGATGGAAAAGGAATTCTAGAGAAAACTCATTCTTCTTTCCTTGATTAATTGATTAATTAATTATAAAGAATTATGAAATGTAACAGAAATTCGGTTAGCAGTGATTTTTAAAAATTGCATGAGAAGGAATTTGTCTCTCAACCCCGTCATTCACGGCCAAACTTGTAAGGACTTATTATTAATTTCTTTTGTTTTTTAAAGCATAGACTAGTAGAGTTGAATCATCAATCCATAGAACTTATTGCTTGGATTTTGTAAAAAGTCATTTATGAATAGGACAATCCGTTAAAATTTATACCTTATTTTCAACTTTGCTTCCCGACTTCTTGGCTTTCTCTTTAGCTGATATGAAACCTCTATATTTTTACGAATCACTTTAAAAAATAAATTTTTTTAAGAATAAACAAAAAGTTGAGAAGATAAAATCTATCTTGTTGTTTTATATTTTTAACTTACACAAAAGAAATATATATATCAAACAAAAATATAGAATTATAATATTAAAAGGGTCTAGCTTGTCTCAAGTTGAGATCAAGACTGGACCCATCCAGTTCGGCTCATGGGGCCCATTTTTTGGGCCCATTTTGATAATCCGAACCGTTCAATGTGTAGAACTCGTCGAGTACTACATGCTTGTAAAACATCACGTTGATCGGATATCAATAGCTATGTGATCAAATCAGTTTTGTATAAAAAAAATGGACGGTGAAAAAATTAACGGTTGATAAAAAACTGTTTTTTCACATAGCTATCGATATCCGATCAACGTGATTTTTTACAAGCATATAGTACTCGACGAGTTCTACATATTGAACGGTTCAAATTATCAAAATGAGACCCGTGGTGAACCCCCACGGGCCCAACAGCACGGTCTAGTCCGATCTTGGACTGGACCAAAGCCACTGCCTATTAAAAAAATAAATAAACGGCTGCGGCACAATATCACTCTAACATTATTGTTCTCTTATTTTCATATGTAAATAAAATTCTTTCTAGAAAGTTATGTACCCAAAAAAAAAAAAAAAATACTTTTAATATAGTTTGATTAAGTAAACAATCCAAATTCACAATCCAACAAGCAATAATCAATTCAAATTTTAGGAATTTCAATTTTTAAATAAATTTAACAAACAATTGAAGTAGAACATATAATAATACAAAACTGAAGGTATATAGAGAGAATCTAAACCCCCAAGGGTTGGCCTAGTGGTGTAGGCTTTGTACTTAGGAGTTTGTTCCTCTCTAGGTCTCAAGTTCAAAACTTTTTAGGTGCTATCAATCCTTGTGTTGGAGTTTTGCTCTGGCTTTAAATGAGCCCCCCGCTAGTGGACGGTGGGATTGGTCCCCCAGGGATTAGTCGAGGTGCACACAAACTGACCCGAACACTTGAAGTTATCAAAAAAAAAAATAATAGAGAGAATCTAAAAAAATTCAGTCTTAAAATGGTGAATTGGTTTGAGGAGAAGTTTGAAAAAGTGAGATTAATTACTTTCAACTCTCCACTAATAAAAATAATTTAATTTTTAGATTTGATATTAAGTGTTGGACTTCGTTAGATTTTTACAAATGAAAATCAAAATCAAAATAATTGCGATTCTCCATCACCAATAAAAATAATTTTGTTTTCGAGTTGAGTGGTGAGAGTTGGATTTTGTTTTGAACCATCTAAATAAGTGTACTTTTTGACTTTTTATGAAATATAGATTAGGTATGAGTTGGGTTTGAAGTAATGCGATAGAAGGGTTATATGATTTAAATAAGATGATGTGACATAAATAAAATAGAAACTTTTTGACTTTTTTAGGTTATGAGAAACTATGGAGTGTTTTGAGAAGGAAAAAAAAAAGTTAGTATTTAGCTTTTTACCCATTTTGAATTACATCACCTCACATTTTTTATGGGAATTGACCAGTAAATCCCATTTTCTCATCTTGTAGATCATGTGGTCCTAATTGTTTTCTTTCAAACCGTTTAGTCCTTTGGGTTGTTTGTTTACTATTTTGCCATTAAAGTGTTAATTTGAGTTGCATGTATTTATGGGAAGGGGTGTGTGAGATTCACGTTCCAAAAAAAGGTAATAGTACTCTTTTTCTGTGATGTGGGTTGTGATGTAAACACAATTAATTTGAACCCTTTTTTTTTTTTTTGACGTGGGTTGTGTCACGTTTCTTCTTCCCACAGATTGACCTTTTGTTTTCCAATTGACATTTGTGACGTTTTCAACGTGAACCTTACCAATGGTTGGGTTCACGCAGATTCACAGATCTGATGGAGTGCTGTGAATGATTTGAAGCCGTGGTGTGGAAATCGTTCATAGACGACGTAGAACACGGTCATGTTTTGTGTTTGAATTTGCAAAAAATCTATGATTGCCATTTTTCTGTGTGAACCTTACTATGAAAATGGATATCCATAAATTACTATACAATCTTCCAATTCGGTGTACCACGTCGGCTGGTAGCTAATCTGGGACGGGAGAGAGAGAGACGAAGGAGTTGGGTAGCTAATCTGGGACGGGAATCGGTGGATTTGCTGAAGAACGGGAATCGCTGGGACGAGAATCGGTGGAATCGGTGAGATTGAGAACCAGATCTGTGAACATCAAATGAATATATGTGCTGTTTGGGTTGGAATCTTACGATACAACCCCATCATCCAAATTGTCTCTCTTTCTTAAAATCCCTCTCTTCTCTCTTTCTTTTTACTAACCAAAACTCCCTTGGAATTTTCTGTCAAATCTCTCTCTGCCAACCGTCTGGTCGGCAACGAAGCTTCAGGTCATCAGGTGTGTGAGACTCTCTGCATACACACAGTGTGTTGTCTCTCTCTCTCTCTCTCTCCCTCTTAAATTCCTCACAGACTCTTCACTCTCACTGCCCTCAACTCCAAAACTTGTGATTTTCAACAACAATCTCTCACATCTTTCTTCTCCACAAACGATATAACACAACCCAAATTAAGAACCCATTTGATCGATTCCTATTTTGTGGATCCAATCGAAGTTTCTAAATGATGACCTGCTGGATTGATGATTGTGGACGTGGTACACCGATCTGCAGGGTTGAAGATCATCGACGTGGTACACCGATCTGCCGGATTGAAGATCATCGACGTGGTACACCGATCTGCCGGATTGACATTCACGTTCACTGTTCGCACTCGATCGATGAGACCTCGAGTGGAGAACCTTCGCGAACGAGTCCCGCGACAACGACCCGGTCCGAGTTGGCGGCCCCACCAACCCCCTCCTCACCGACGGCGGCCTCTCCACCGTCATCTCCAAGCCCAACGGCGTCACCTCTGACTTTCTCTCCTCTTCCCTCGGCCGCTGGCAGAATCGCGGCTCCAATCTCGATCGATCTCTCTTCTTGGATTTTCCTTTCCTTCATCCCAAATAAAGTTCACGTTTCTGGGATTGAAATTCACGTTCACTGTTCGCACTCGATCGATGAGACCTTCGAGTGGAGAACCTTCGCGAACGAGTCCCGCAGAAATGATTTGGAAAATTTGTATAAATAATCCCTCAGATCCACCGATTATCATCTTTCAGGTTGCAGATTTGCAATACCAGCACAATCCTTAAAGATCCAAATTAAAATCCAAATCAGAAAAACCCAAATCATTCAAGCCAAAATTGTAGTTCTCCTCGCCTCCGTCTGACCTTGAGAAATCAAAACCATAATCCACTCCTGCAGGGAAGAAATGGGTGAGAAGTGCGTGGGTCCCATAATTGATGTGAGGGTATATTTGTCTCCCATATAACAATGTAATTCAAAAAAGGAGTTATTAGTAAGATGTCTCTACTATCATGGACTGCCTAATCAAACAAAATATTCATGGGACCAAATGGAATATAATTTTGCTATATGGGACTTTCTGATAATTTCCCCTTTTTTATTCATAAAAAACAAAACAAACTAAAAAACTAAAAAATTAAATTTTTACCAACTTTTCAAAATACACACAAGTCCTTAGATGAGTTTTGTTAGTTAAATCAAAATAACGGGGCCCTCCATTTAATTGATGTCTAACAAAAACAAAAAAACAAAAAACCTTCAGTATTTTTTATGGGCCCTATTTTTTAGCCTTAATTTGGGGCCAAAAATAATAATTTGTCCGCTTGTCTCGAGGGCTGGTTCTCTTAACTACATACTTTTCGATTGTATTTGATTTATAAATTTAGGAAAAGTTTAAAAAAGAGAAATGAAAAAAAAAAATGTCTGAAATAAAGTAAAATCGTCATCATATATATATATACATATATATACGTAGTATTTTTTCATTTTTAAATGACACATTCAAACGACTTATTTTTTTAAAAAAAAACATCATAATGCATTTCCATATATATATAAATTTTTACACAAACTCAAACTCAATATAAATTATATTAACTTTACCTATTTTATATGGACTCTATTTGACAAATACTGCTTTTCCATATATTTTCTATTGTAAATAATCCACAAACCCAATACCAATTTTATATGGACTCTATTTGATAAATATTTCTTTCACAAACCCAATTTGAGTTTTACATAAAATCTAACTATAAATCTAGGGTAAATTACATTGACACTCCCTGAGATTTATGTTTATTACAGTTCCCCCCTCACCTTTTGAAAATTATATCTCCCTCCCTGAGGTTTAAAGTTTCATTACAGATTGCCCCCTAAGGTTTAAAGTTTCATAACAGTTCCCCCCTCACCGTAATGATCATCATACATAAAATTAAGGGTAAATTACACTGACACCCCCTGAGATTTATGTTTATTACAGTTCCCCCATCACCTTTTGGAAATTACATCTCCTCCCTGAGATTTAAAGTTTCATTACAGATTTCACCCTCAACCCTTTTAATTTTTTTAAATGCCAATTTTACCCTCATTTGGTAAATTACATTGACACCCCTCACTTTTTAGAAATTACAATCCCCTTCCTAAGGTTTAAAGTTACATTACCAATTGCCCCCTCGATTAGTATTAGTTGGAAAAAAAATTCATTGAAAAAAAAAATTCATTGGAAAAAAAAATTAATTGAAAAAAAAATTTTGTTAGTAAAATTTTAAAATTTTTGTTTAAAAACCAACGTAAACTCATTTTTTAAATTTACGTTTTTTCCTCAAATTTACAAACTGAGACAACCATTTATAAACCAAAAAATTTATCAAACAAGTTTTTATGACAGTTTTTAAAATTTTTGTAAATATAAATTGAAAACTAAAAACAAAATGGTTACCAAACAGGTCTCAGATGGTAAAAATGTCGTAAAATTAACAAATAATTAAATAAGTTACTAACGTAAGAAATGACTTATCAAAATATTCTTAGGCTATGTAGAGTTTGATTTTTAGAATTTTTTTTTAAAATTAAAAATTAATTTGGTTAAGAAATAAAAATAAAAAAATAATTTTCATTTCGTTTAAAAAATAATTTTCATTTCGTTTAAGAAATAGCCTAAGAATCTTTTGAAAAGTCATTTTTTACGTTGGTAACTTATTTAATTATTTGTTAATTTTACGACATTTTTACTATCTGAGACCTATTTGGTAACCATTTCGTTTTCAGTTTTCAATTTATATTTACAAAAATTTTAAAAACTGTCATAAAAACTTGTTTGATAATTTTTTTGGTTTATAAATGGTTGTCTCAATTTGTAAATTTGAAGAAAAAACGTAAATTCAAAAAATGAGTTTATGTTGGTTTTTAAACAAAAATTTAAAAATTTTACTAACAAATATTTTTTTTCAATTAATTTTTTTTTTCAATGATTTTTTTTTCCAACTAATATTAACCGAGGGGGCAATTGGTAATGCTACTTTAAACTTAGGGAGGGGATTGTAATTTCTAAAATGTGAGGGGTGTCAATGTAATTTACCCAATGAGGGTAAAATTGGTATTTAAAAAAATTAAAAAGGCTGAGGGGGGAATCTGTAATGAAACCTTAAACCTCAAGAGAGGAGATGTAATTTCCAAAATGTGAGGGGGAGAACTGTAATAAATATAAACCTCAGGGGGTGTCAATGTAATTTACCCTAAAATTAAATTAACAGGGGGTCAGTGTAATTTTCCAAATGTGAGGGGGGAACTGTAATCAACATAAACCTCAGGGGGGTGTCAGTGTAATTTACCCTAAAATGCTATATGCATTATACTTTGATTGTACAAAATTTTTCCAACATTATTTTATTTTATATAATCACAACTCACATGAAGAAAAAAAAAAAAAAAAAAAAAAATACACAACTATGATTCTCTCGAAGAACTAAAATTTAGATTTGCTACTTGAGTTACTTTTTCAATTGCTGAACAATAAGTTCTATATTTTGACATCTTATTATAAATGATTAATTACTTATTGTTTCAATGTTTTCATTTATCTTTTCTTTTTGAGTTTAGATGTTGTTACGAGATTTTTTCTTAGTCAATCATTATTGAATTTATTTTATGTAGTTGATATTTTAATTTAATTAAAAGTGTTTATTTTATAATCTTATAATTTAATATATTATATAAAATCATTATATGATAATCCAACTATAACATATTTATATTTAATTTTTTCAATAAATTTTATATAGTTTCAATTTCTATATATTTTTATTTTCTAAATAAATATAAAAGAAAATTAAATAGTTAGAATTACTTTTAATTTTATGTTACTAATTTTTCTTCTAATTTAATTATTATTTTTAATATCAAAATGAGTATTTATTTTACTATCTTATAATTTTATATATATATATATACAAGTATTCAAGTAACACTTTTATAAAATGATAGTGCCAATATTATCAAAATAAATAATTAAAATCATTATTTAATTTTAATTTTAAATTAAAATTATTTTCTTATAACACACACATCGTACCATCAAATATATATATTTTTAAAATAGCACGTGCATTGCACGGGTCAACTGCTAGTATAATTATATTTTATTCACATTTCACTTTACACATTTTTATTTTTTTGTTTTAAATTTCTTCCCAAATTTATAAACTAAATATAACCTTAGAGGAACTTCAAGTTGATTTGAACACGTCCATAGGTTTTGAAAAATCAGTTTGAAACTTTCATTGGTGCTTAACTCTCAACTTTGAAATAATTTTTCACATTAATTAAAAAAAATTAATTTCTAAATTGTTAATTAGGATTAGAGTGCAAAATTTTTTCACACTTGATGATTGTATGATTGCTGATCATTGGTTATTTTTTGTGGAAAAAGTGAGATTATCTCATTGATTAACCAATAAGACATTGGGTAGGTATTGGGCTGTGTTAAGTCTGGGCTTTTACTTCAATTTCTTGAAACAAGATTAGATCAAGCCTGTGTGAATCATTGAATCTTGGCTTTTTTTTTTTTTTTTGGGGGGGGGGGGGGTGTTATGACGTAAAAAAGTGTTAATGTGTTTAGGAATAACTTATTAATTGTATTGAGAATCGTGAATTATTGAGATATTTAACTTTTTCTCAGTGGTTTTTTTATTTTTTTTTCCTTCAAAGAAAATGGGGTTAAATATAAATGAAAGTGATATTTGTTATCGGATTAGTTTCGATTGACATCATAAACGTCACAAGTATGTATTAGATTCATTTTATTTAAGAATTATAAGACCTATTGTTATTTTTGTTTATGTTTAATCTTTTATGTGTAGATGACATTCGTTAGTAGACAATGAAAATTAATAATAAAATTCTTTAGGCTATATATAATAATTCTAAAGTATAAAAATAGGGCAGCTCTAACCAGTTACCAATGCAATTTTTTTGTGCACAAGTCAAATTGTCCCAATTCAAGATTTCTTGATGAATTTTAGAAAAGTACTTTTATTCATTACAATAAATTATCAGGACAAAAACTAGGCTACCCTAGCAAAAGCCTTGAAGCATATCATTGAATACTTTTTTTTTTTTACCATGATTTGTCCCCCATTTTTAGTACCATGAAAAATGGAACACGATGATAATAAAAAGTATACAAGATATAAATTGCATAATCCCCAGTCTATTTAGACTTATTGTAACACAAATAGTCATGAGAAACATTTTGGTAGTGAGATTGAGATCTCAATTTTGAGTTAATTGAGCGATATCAACCTAACTTACTAATATTTTATTACGTGGCCAAAAAAAAAAAAAAATTTGCCAATGTTATAGAAATAATTTAACCCTCAAGTTGATGAGTGGTAAAGTATAAAAATGAAAGATAGAGATGTGAACAATGACAAATGTGTAATATTTTAATTTTGTAGTTATTTATATTAAAAAATTATATAAAAATAAAATTATGTTTAGTTAATATAATCAAGCCGAAGTGGGTGGTAGTGCGGGGTAAGTAAAACTCGTCCTCGTCCTATTTGTTTGTTGAGATGGGTCCAACATGTGAGATTGATGTTGGAGTTGGCATGCAATTTGGGTGAGATCAAGCCAAACAACTTGAGTCCAATCCAAAAAGTTTAAGGGTTTGGCCAACATATTTTTAAGTTCAATGTAGGCTTAGGAAGAAATTCAGAATTTCAAATTAAATTCGGATTAGGTTTGGATAAAGACATCAAACAACCCACACAACTCAAAATCCCAATTATATTGTGATGACCGGGTACGTAACCCGTCTTACTTTTCTTTTGTGCATGTTGGGATTCATTGTGTTAGAGTGTCGGGGTCTAACTTAAGGTCTTGTCAACTGTTGGGTTTATCGCTTTTGAAATCTATTTCTCAAAATTTTCGTCCCAATTTATTTCAATTCTGAGTTTCGCTTGTTTCAGGAGGCTTGAAGTTGAATCCGGGGGGTTTTTCATTTGAGCTAGAATTTTTCTGGGCTGAAGGCAGAGTTGCACATGCAAGAGAGGGGGGTGCACGTGCGGGAGATGAGGCCACACGTGCGGGAAACAAGGGAGGCCCAAGGGTGCACACTGCATTATATGCACATGCGGTTGGAGGTCCGCGACATGGGCCGCACGTGTGGAAGGGTGAGAGCCGCACATGCGGAAGGTACGCGCTGCACGTACAGGAATGGGCGCCGCACGTGAGGGAATCTGCGGACTTCGAAAAATCTATTTTTTTTCCTTTTCTTGGGCTAACTGTATATCATTTTATACATCACTCTCTCTCTCTAAAAACCCTTTTCTCCTTCTTATCTCTACATTTCCTACACCAAACCTCACTAGATCTTTGATTTCTCCAAATCCATAAACATTTTGACCCTAGTTCCTTGATTAAAGTTGGAAGACTCTCTGAGGGCTTCATTTTGTGCGGTGGAGATTGGATTTCAGCACCTTCAAATTTGAGGGTTTCTTCTCTTTTCCTCTTCAAAGTTGAGCTAGGGGTTTTCTTAGAGTTATTTATATATTTTTACAAGTTTATGTCGATTTCGAGATTTCCTTTGTTGGCATTGAAAATTTGGTTCTTGGCTCAAGAATGTTGGTGGTTTTGAAAGTGGATTCATCTTTTGTTCTCTTTAAATGATTTTCTTGAGGATTTGAATCATATTGATTGAAGAAAGATATTTTTGGAGAGATTCTTTCAAGAGATGAGGGAATGTCTAGTTTTGATGAAAAACCTAGAAATTGGGTTTTTGGAAGATGTTGAGAATCTATGGTTTTTTTATATTTTTTTTTATTTTGTGCCAAATGAATGAATGAGTGGAAAAATTCATATTATCGTAAACAAAATGACAACTTTCTTGGTATGAAAATAAATGGATTTTTTTTTGTATTTATAGTTAAAGTGTATGTATAGATATATTCATGAAATGACAAATTGTTGAGAACCCATGAGATGTAGAAATGTTGCTACACTTAGATAGATGTAAATTCATATGTGATATATGTTGAAATGGTTGGAAAGGGAAATGAAAATTATGATTACGAATGGAACAAATGAATGGAAATTTTGTAAATGTGAGGAGGTTGCATTGCATGGATAATTGTTATATTAGCATTTCAATACTTTTGCTCATAACAAATATTGACTTGGGATTTGAAACCTTGCAAAGATAAGAGAATGTTGTGAAATAAGATGTATTGAAATATTTTTGGGGTAAATACGTTGGTAAGTCCGAATGGGAGGTGTAGGTGAAATTGATTAAGTTGGCCTAAGTGTCCAGGGTGAAAGACTGAAAACATGCGCAGAGGAGGTACCATGTGCCTTCCGGTTAGCTACCAGTAAAGTAGGGATTTGGTAGTGCTAGGCGTCATGCCTACTTGCAAACACCGACCTAGGAATTACCCGAGTCGTATTTACCGCCCATAATCTTGGTTTAAAGTCTATGAATTTATTGAAATTTCAAATTTTCATTGTGCATGTTGGTTTTCAAATGATAAAAAGGAATGATACCTTGCATGGCATGGCATGTACCCTTCATTTCATGGAACTTTTATAAAATGTATATACTTTGTTAAGAATTTTCTATTGGGCTTTATGCTCACCCTATGAGATTTTGGTGCAGGAAAAGATGTGGCAATTCCTCCGAGTTAGGGCATGGATGTATATGTTCAGAGCACAAGGCTCTTATTTTTGTTGTGGTATATTTTGCTAGCCAAAGGCCAAAAGTGTATGGGTTCGAGAGACCATTTTTGTGTAACCGGACTTAAGCCTTGGAATTTGTAAGCCCATAAAGGTATTTATTTATCTTTGGATTGAGGGTTCTACGTGCTAGAGATTCATGTACTAGGAATCATTTAATATATATTCGCATGTGGAATTATTTTGTATGATCCTCGTGATCAAGTATTGTAAAGGTTGGAGAATTGTTTCTTTTCTTATAATGAATGTTGGTTGATGTACCTTTATGGTGTTATAAAAATTAGGGCGTTAAAACTTGGTATCAGAGCTACCGAATTTGAATACTTGGGGTTTGTGGAGGTGGTTGTTTTACCACAAGGGGTTCATTTCGCATGATTAGGAGATATTGCACATTTTGTGGTTATGTGATAACATGCTTATATGACTAAATGGGTATGAGATTAGACTTTTGGGATGTTGTTTGCACCTATTAAATTCCTAGAGGTCTTATTAGAAGAGTACTTGATCAATACTCGTTCTACTAAGAATTCTTGGTTTTTCATGAGACAAATTTCATCATAAAAGAATAATCCGTATGTGTTTACATGACTAAGTGCTTATGTGGAGTGAAATTAAATTGTTTGTATGGTAGAGAAATATATAGAATTGTTGTGGTTAAACATGTGAGGCAAGTTGCGAGCACATGTGGATTCGTGTGCTAAATTGTTTCTCTTGTCCCTTAATTAGGATGTCAGGAAGGGGTCAAACCCGTGGCGGTAGAGGCGAGAGACGCGGTAGGCTTTGCTGAGGTGTTCATGAAGTACTGGTCCGTGAGGTTACGGTGCAAAAGAAAGGGTTCGGCCAAGCTAACGCGACCAGGCAAGCGGGCCAAGCAAACTTGGCCGGGCAAGTGAAACAAGCGGACCAAGCCACAATGGGGGCCCTAGCCCGAGAAATGGCGGGGGTTTTGAGGGAATCGATAAACATGTTAAGGGCGGAGAACCTAGCCTGAGAGAACGCCGTGGAAACAAGGGCGGGTTTTCTCACTAGGAAATTTTTACGGGTCAAACCAGATGAGTTCCATGGTGGTCCCAAGCCCAAGAAAGTGGATGAGTGGTTGGAGCAAATAGTGAAGACTGTAGCGATCCCAATTTTGCCACTTCATTGAGTATGTCGGGGATCGAGTTGCCCGGTCAGCTCGCGGGGGTCAAGAGGGCAGCGCCCCTCTGCGAGTCCAAGGGCAGCACCCTAGCGGGGATCGAGCTGCCCGGTTAGCTCGCCGGGGTCCAGGGGGCAATGCCCCTTGACGAGTTGTAGGGCAGCGCCTTGGCGGGGTTGAGGGGTAGCGCCCTAGTGGGGTTGAGGGGCAGCGCCCTCGAAGCAAAAATGCAAAATGCATTAGACGTTGCTTGTCCGCTCGAGCGGCCGTTTATGCTTGAGCGGAGAATGTTTGGTTTCAGAAATTTGACCTGTCTGCAAAAGTACTGAGAAAGTGTATTTAACGCTCGAGCAGGGCTTTCCACGCTTGAGCGGACCATGTTATATCAGTTCATGAATCTGATATTTCAAATCACCTTTGTATATCTCTCTCTCTATAAACCCTTTCCTCTCCCTTCTCTCTACATTTCCGTGCGCCAAATTGGATCAAAACCTTGATTTCTCAAGATCCATTAGAGTTCTGCCATAAGTTCTTCATCAAATTGGTTAACTTCTTGAAGGCTTCATTGTGTGCGGTGAAGATCAAGTTTCGACACCGTTGATTTTGGGGGTTTCATCTCATTTCTTCTTCAAAACTTGAGGTAGGGATTTTCTTAGAGTTATATATACATTTTTGTAAGATCTACATGATTTTCGAAATCATCTTTCGATAGCTTTGAAAATTGATTGTTAATTCAAGAAGTTGAGCGATTTTAAAAGTGGGTTTGTCACTTGTTCTTTTAAAATGATCTTATAGGTTTTGATCTTCGTTGATTGAAAAAAAAGATGATTTTGGAAAGTTTTCTTTCAAAAGATTTGAGTTGTATAGTTTTGGTAAGAAAACCTAGAATTTGGGGATTTTTTTTTAAAGAGACTGAAAATCCATGAATGATATTGTTATATTTATTTTGTGTGTCAAAATAAATGGATGTTTGGAAAATTTCTTATTTATATTTATATAAATGATGAATTTCAGGGAATATGAGAATTGTTGTTTATTTTGGAAATTATTGTTCAAAACGTTGAAATAGTCTTAAAATGACTAATTGTTGAGGATATTTGAGAAGAGGGAATTGTGTTATTCCTTAGATGATGAATTGGAATAAAAGTATTCATATTCATCTTGTGTTATTGGCATATCAGTTCATTTGATTACATTAAACTTTGAAAGTTGATTTGAAAACTTGCATTAAGAAAAGAATGTTGAGAAAGAAGTTTCCATGAATTGGTTTTGGGGTAAATACGGTGGTAAGTCTTGACAGGTGGTGTAGATGAAATTGAATAGGTGTCGAGCCTTCTAATTAATACTAATAAAAATGACAGATTATAAGTGTCGAGTCTTCTAGTCAATGCTGGTAAAAATGACAAATTGGTAGTACTTGTATAGTCTACTTGCAGACACCAACCTAGGGATTACCAGAGTCGTATTTACCGCCCTTAAAATAAATTGTTAAGTTTGAAACAATTGAAATTGCATGACATCATTGAGTATGATGGTTTTCAAAAAATGAAAATGTGATTTATCTTCAAAAAGGGACATAGCATGGCATGTGTTTTTCATCTCTTGAGACTTGTATAAAATGTATATACTTTGTTAAGGATTTCTTACTGAGCTTTATGCTCACCCTACGGGATTTTTGTGCAGAAAAAGATGCGGTGATGCCGCCTAACTAAAGGCGAGGAAATATGTGTTGAGAGTACGAGACTCTCATTTTGTTGTGACTCTGTGTGTAAGCTAAGGGTTGTATGTGTGTGGGTTTGAATAACCATTTTGTGTAACCAAACTCAAGCCTTGGAAATTTGTAAACCATTGGGGGTATTTATTTGTTTATTTACTTGTTATTGGATTAATGTATTGTTGCATGAATAAGTATTGTATCATGAAATGTAAATTTGGAGATTTATATTCGGTTTTCCTTGAAAAAGCCATAATTGTTGTATTATCATTTGGGCTACAAATTTGGGACATTACAGAGACATTCGAAATGCTTCACATTAAGGATAGCGAGCTAAGGGTGACTCTAGCGAGTTGTTATCTCAAGGGGGATGCGGGCCAATGATGAAAGTACGCCAAGGGTAGATTGGAGCCGACGTAGGAAGCCTTTCTGGTTGCTTTCCAAGACAAGTATATACCTCCCACTACTAGGGAAATGTTGAGGCAAGAATTTCAAGACCTCGAACAACTTAATATGTCAGTGGCTGAGTTTGAGGCGGCCTTCTCTAGTTTGTCCGAGTTTGCGCCGGAGTTGGTGGCAACATAGGAACGCCATTGTATAGAGTTTGAGAAGAAGTTGTGAACTAAGATCTTGTTCAAAGTTGCCGGTAACATGATCCGACTATGACTGTCTTGTGGAGGTGGCGACACATGTGGAGATTACAGTGTAGGCCAAGGAGGAGAGAATCCGGGGTTTAAGGTCTAGGGGCTAAGAGTCACAGAGTGATTATAGGCCCAGTAAGAAGAACAGGGGCAACTTTTCATCCCAATCCTAACCACAGCAATCTAAGTCTACATTTCCCTTGCCTAGTGCGGGCCCGGGGAAGAGCGCACTGGGTAATTTCTCGTGTTTCAAGTATGGCCAACCAGGTCACAAGGCCTTTTCTTGCCCACAGAAGGGGGGAGGACAACAGATGTTGCTACCACCACCTCCTAACCGATCTCAGAGTCAGTCTCAGAACAGAGGGCAAGGACTTACCTATTTTCAGTGTGGTCAGTCGGAGTATATGAAGAGAGCTTGCCCGCAGTTGGGAAGCGCATCTGGCGTATCAGGTTCGAGGCAGACATAGAGCCACCAGCAGGCTCACTCAGTTCAGACTTCGCAAGCTAATCAGGGAGCCACTTCAGCTCAGTCCGTGCAGCAGGCCTATGCTCCGAGAGAGGAGTAGGTTGATTAGAGACCACAGGGACGTGTGTATACTGTTATCGTGCCAAAGCAGTTACCGGAATCCTCAGTTGTGAGAGGTATTTTTGTTGTGTGTAATTCTTTGGCTAATGTGTTAATAAATACGGGTGCATCTCATTCATTCACATATACTGCATTTGCTTCTAAATTGGGTTTAGAGGTGGCACGGTTAGCGTCTCCACTCACAGTAGAGTCCCCAGTTGGGGGTACGGTTGAATTAGACCGGGGAGGTCGTGGTTATGAGATAAAGGTTGCCGGACGTCGACTTCCGTTCGCTTTTGTATTACTAGACATGTCGAGTTTTGATGTCATTTTAGGCATGGACTGGTTATCTTCATATGGAGTTGTGATTGATTGTTACCGTCAGAAAGTTACGGTATGCACCTCAAGTGGTGATTGTTTTTATTTTTTGGGGGACCGGGTTAATAGGGTCTTGTCACCAGTTTTTGACCCTCATAGTAAGAGCAAGCTTAGTGGCCTTCTTGCAACTCTCTTGGATAGTAAGAGTGACAGGGCCCGTGTTGAATTGCTAAGGGTAGTTTGTGAATACCTGGATGTCTTTCCCGAGGATCTTACTAGTTTGCCACCCCACCGGGAGATCGAGTTCTCCATTGACTTAGTGCCTAGCACGGCACCGATTTCTATGGTGTCATATAGATTTGCACCTGTCGAATTGCATGAGTTGAAGATTCAACTCCAAGAGCTTCTAGACAAGGGCTTTATTTGCCCAAATACATCGCCTTGGGGAGCACCAGCTCTCTTTGCAAAGAAAAAGGATGGATCATTGCAGTTATGTATTGATTACCGCAAGTTGAATCGGGTTACCATTAAGATCAAGTATCCTCTGCCCATAATAGATGATTTATTTGACCAACTTAGAAGGTCTCGTTGCTTTTCGAAGATAGATTTGAGGTCAGGGTATCATCAGTTGAGAGTCCAAGAGGAGGACATCTAGAAAACGGCCTTTCGTACACGTTATGGCCATTATGAAATTCTTGTAATACCTTTTGGATTAACTAATGCACTGGCTTCCTTTATGGACTTGATGAACCGAATTTTTTGAGAATTCTTGGATCGCTTCGTAGTCGTCTTTGTGGACGACATATTAATCCATTCAACCTCCACAGAGAAACACGAGGCTCACTTGCGGGTAGTACTTGACTTGCTTAGGGAGCACCGATTGTATACCAAATTTGAGAAATGCGAGTTTTGGTTAACCGAGGTAAAGTTTTTGGTGTTGAGGGAGGGAGTAACTGTAGACTCTTCAAAGATAAATGCTGTACAGGATTGGGAGTAACCCAAAAATATTTTTGAAATCCGGAGTTTCCTGGGGTTAGCCGGGTATTATCACCGTTTTGTAAGGGACTTCTCTAAACTAGCTGCACCCTTGACTAGGTTGACGAGGAAGGGTGTCAAGTTTGTGTGGAGTGAAGCTTGTGAAAAATCATTCCAAGAACTTAAGACTAGATTAACCACCGCACCAGTTTTGATAATTCCGGAAAGAAGTTTGGGTTACACTATCTATTTTGATGCGTCCCGCGATGGACTTGGTTGTGTCTTGATGCAAGAAGGAAAGGTTGTGGCCTATGGCTCACAACAATTGAAAACCCATGAGAAAAACTACCCCACCCATGATTTAGAACTAGCAGCGGTAATTTTTGCCTTAAAGATTTGGAGACATTACTTGTATGGCGAGAAATTTGAGGTTTTCTCCGATCATAAGAGTTTAAAGTATTTGTTTTCTCAAAAGGACTTGAATTTGCACCAACGGAGGTGGATGGAATTTATGGAGGATTACGACTTCGAGTTACACTATTATCCGGGGAAGGCCAATGTGGTGATCGTTGTTTTGAGTCAGAAATCTGTGAGTAGTTTGGTAAGTGTGGCCATTCGAAAGTGGGAAATGCTAGGTGATATTGGTGAATTTGATTTGCATTTGGGTGAGTCCAGTGAGGGTGCTCCCTTGTCTACTTTGATTGTTCAACCTACCTTGATTAGTAGAGTCATAGAGGCACAACAAGGCAAGCGTGAGGTGGAGTCAATCCGTTAGAAGATCTCCAATAGAAGGAATGAGAGGGGTTTGAACATTCACTCGGATCTAAGTGTACGTTATCTAGACCGTTTGTTTGTACCAGAATCTTGTAGAGAGGAAGTGCTTCGAGAGTTCCATCACTCACGCCTTACGGTACATCCGGGAGGTACCAAAATGTATCATGATCTTAGTTGTCAGTTTTGGCGGAGGGGTATGAAATGGGATGTCGCCTTATTTGTATCGAAGTGCCTTACTTGTCAACAAGTGAAGGCCAAACATCAAAAGCCAGCGGGTTTGTTACAACACTTACCGCTAACCGAGTGGAAATAGGAGCACGTTACCATGAATTTTGTAGTTGGACTTCCTAGAACACAATGGGGCAATGATGCCG
Source organism: Camellia japonica (assembly GCA_030407325.1). Taxonomy (NCBI): domain Eukaryota; kingdom Viridiplantae; phylum Streptophyta; class Magnoliopsida; order Ericales; family Theaceae; genus Camellia; species Camellia japonica. The sequence goes on along the minus strand of JAPPVO010000002.1, from coordinate 97,217,793 downwards.
TTTGGGTGATTGTCGATAGGTTGACTAAGTCAGCACGTTTCATTCCGATGCGCACCCGCGATTCAGTTGAGCATTTGGCGAAGTTGTACATTAGAGAAATAGTTCGACTTCATGGGGTCCCTATGACCATTGTATTGGATAGAGATCCTCGTTTTACTGCCCCGCTGTGGCAAAGCCTTCCAGAGGCGTTGGGAACTAAGTTGACTTTTAGCACCACTTACCACCCTCAAGCCGATGGGTACTCAGAGCGTACCATTCAAATTTTGGAGGACATGCTTAGAACTTGCGTCCTTGATTTCAAGGGGTCTTGGAAGAGGCACTTACCATTGATTGAGTTTGCCTATAATAATAGTTATCAAGGTCGCATTGAGATGGCACCATTCGAGGCCTTGTATGGCTAACCTTGTAGATCACCGGTTTGTTGGCCCGAGGTGGGTGATGCACTATTGTTAGATCTAGAAATTGTTAGAGAGACAACCGAGAAGGTTGCTCTCATTCGGAAGAGGGTACTACGGCCCAAAGCCGACAGAAGAGTTATGCTGATAAGAGAAGACGACCCCTAACTTTCGAGGTTGGGGATCACCTGTTCCTTAAGATCTCACCAAGACAGGGTTTGATGAGATTTGGTAAGAGTGGTAAATTGTCTCCGAGGTTCATTGGGCCTTTCGAGATATTAGAGAGAATTGGGGAAGTGGCATACCAGTTAGCCTTGCCACCACAACGTTCAAGAGTTCACAACGTGTTTCATGTATCCATGCTTAGAAAATATGAACCCGACCCTTCTCATGTACTAGATTGGGTTGAATTGGAGATAAACGAGAATGCCTCTTACAAAGAGTGATCAATTTAAATATTAGATACCCGGGAGCAAGTGCTACGGGGCAAAACTATACCGTTAGTAAAGGTGTTGTAAAGACACTGTAGGGTTGAGGAAGCAACTTGGGAACGGGAAGAAGAGGTCCGCTCCAAGTATCCAGATTTGTTTGAAAATGCTTAGTTGTCTTAATTTGTAATATTCCCTAGTATTGGAGAGAAATGTATCAAAGTTGTTAATCACATGTTGTTATATGTATTGTTATTCTAAGCATGAAGTTGTTGTGAATTGATATTTTGCTAGAAAGCTTCATACTTATGCTTACCATAAGTGGTTGTCGTTATTGAGGTAGCCATGATGATAATGGTAAATGTTGGTTGAGGATTTATTTTGTGATTAGAGATTGTAATAGCGTGGTTGTGATTGCTAGAAGCTCTTTTGTTTGAGTAGTTGATTTAATTTCGGGGACGAAATTTCCTATGGTGTGGTGGTTGTGATGACCGGGTATATAACCCATCTTACTTTTCTTTTGTGCGTGTTGGGATTCACTGTGTTAGTGTCACGACCCAAACCCGCCCCTATAGGTTTAGCGTCGTAACCGGCCAGTAATCCGTGATTACCGAAGGCCTGTTTAACAATAATGATAATAATACAATATAAAGGGGCTAGCAGAAGCCAATCAATAATAATATACATCGTCCAATGAGCTATTAGGATGTCACGCCCCGTATTTTATTACTCAGATAACATTACCAATATTCATTAATCAAGTCCCTTTACAAATAACATTTCATCATTGGATGAAATGATGAATAATTAAATATATTTATTCCCTCTCGTTATACAACAATGACATTTACATACAAATAAAAGAAATGCCCTAAGGCTTACAATAAAAGAGATGACACTATTCTTTATAAAAAAAATAGCACTTAGCTAAACAACAAATGAAGTAGTTTAATCCATCAATACATTACACTTATGAAATAGTAAAACCTATTCTTTGATCTTCAAATCCGAAAAGCATTCCTTGTACACATGTACAGGTAGGGGTGAGCAACCACTAGTTCACCAAACAATCCCATATTAAAACATTAGAAGATATACGGGTACCAAAATACTCGTACATATACGTGAAATCATATTATGTCAAAACCATATGATTTTATTATATAATCTCTTATATCCAATTTATTTAATTAACCACAACAAGTTAACTTAAACAAATAAACAAGTTTTAATAGCAACAGAACATCTTTTTCAATTCATTCAATTATCTCATTATCACTTGAATCAAATAATTAAACAATTCATCAAATCCATTTTATACAGTCTTATGAGATGAATGCATATGCCATGTCATGCTCAAAATATTTTTCTCATCTTTTGAAAATCTTATTATAGCGACCCCGGTCTTTTCCCATTTGGTTGTTGTACCCGGACATATGTTCCGTAGATTCAGTTGTTATTTTATTGTTGTTGTGGTCCTTTAATTCCTTATTTTGAGTTATGGGTTGTGTTGGGCAGGTTTGTTACAGGTTGGTTGGGTTGAAAACCAAGTGTTGATGTCCATATTTTTGGACCTTCGCTCAAGCGAGGAGTTGGTCGCTCGACGAGCGAGCTGTTGTTTTTGTCCTTCACTCGAGCCAAGGTTTTGGTCGCTCGAGCGAGAGTCTGCGTCTGGGCTTAGGACCTGAGAGTTGTGTTTCTTCTCGGCGAGCGAGCGGGTGTATGTATTGAGTTCTTCGCTCGAGCGAGCATTTCTTCGCTCGAGCGAGCTTCTGGGTTGCAGACCTGAAGCATCGAGTTTTGGCTCGAGCAAGCTTTTCTTCGCTCGAGCGTGGATTCTTGTGTCTGGTCGCTCGAGCGACCAAGTCTTCGCTCGAGCGAGCCTGTCAGGTTTAAATAGGCAGCAGCGGGTTTTTAATCATTTTTTTATCTTCTTTTGATTCTAAACCCTAGGTCCGACTTCTCTCTTCCTCACACCTTCTACCCTAGGTTTCATCTAGTTTTAGGTGTTTCTACCCTAGTTGCTTTGTTAATAAGACGTGTGAGTCGAGGGCTTCAGTTTAATCTGAACTTTTGGTGGTTTGGAGCACTTTGGAGTTTGGGGCTTCATCTGCGTATTCTTCATTCGGGTTAATTTCTTCGAGGTAGGGATTTCCTACTCCATCTTATAGGTTTTAATCCTTAGTTTTGGTATTTCTGATATGTTTAGTTTTATTTGGTAATATTGAGAAAAGCTAGGGTTGTTTTTATAATTTAAAAAGCCCTAAATGTTGTAATAAATTATTCATATAATTAATTTTGGAAAAGGTGTAGAAATTGATTAAATTCATGATATTGGGAAGTTATGAGATTAAATGTTGTAGTTGGGTAATTTAAACCACTCAGCTTTGAAATTGAGATTATATATGTGTTGAGACATTTATTTCCTGTTTAGAAATAACTGTTTTGGTATCGGTGGAGGATAGTCATGATTGTTGTAGACAATGCATGTGGATTAGGGAAAACTGAAACTAATCAATTGATTGGAATAATACATTAAACTTAGTATAAAGGTTGGAATAATACATTAAACTTATGTATTGAATTATTGTGTATATGACTCTGTGTTGATATGCATTACTTGTGTATGGGAGGAGATAGGGGATGTACTCCACGTTTTAGGGGAATAGGGGATGTACCTCTAAACCGGTTTAATGTTTAAGGAAGATAGGGGATGAACCCAGGGTCGCAGCTCATATGCTCGCCCATTACAGTTTTGATACAGCTCTTATGCTTATCTACTGGATTATTTGTTGTTTGATTTGATACATCACTAAAATGTGTATCAATTGGGAAGTATAGAAGTGAGTTTTTGATTGAGATTGATACAACACTAACATGTGTATCCGTTATGATATAAGAAAGGTTTAACTTGATTTGTTATCCCTGTTGAATTGGTAATATTTTAATAAGAGATGAAACCCCTGTTGAGTTATTTGGCCAGGTTCTGAGCCATATCCGTATAATTGGAAAGTGAAATGTGTCATAGACATTAGTGTCATGAAATTGTATATTGATGTAATTGACTATCTTGTGATTGACCAACTATCGAATGCTACTGCTTTAGTTAATGCTTATACTTGGTTTAGTATTTTTCTACTGGGCTGTGGCTCACCCTATATGGGAACATCATTTTCAGGTTCAGGTGATGGGCTACCTCCAAGGAATTAGCTTGGGAGGACTTAGAGTTGAAGACTCATTTTAGATTAGTTGTTATTTGCTTTATTTGATATTACATGTATGGACTCAAGCCAAGGGCTTAACTTGTAAATGAGTTAGTACTCATATTTTTGTGTCCAAGTGTTGGCTTGGAAAGATGTAAGCCCATAGGGCATTTACTTTCTTTATTACATGTAATGTCTTTTAATAAGTTTACTCTGATGAATGGAATAATACTCTTGTTTTCTTATAATGATGCATGTTAATTTTATATATTATGGGTTTAATTTTGAGGGCGTTACAACTTGGTATCAGAGCGTACCGGGTTTGAATACTTTGGGTACGTGGGAAGTGATTAGTATCACAATGGGTTCGTCTCGTTTGATAGAGACTTAGCTGTACTGTTATATGCTTATATGATAACATGTTTATGTGATTATGTGGGTATGGAACGTAGTTTCTAGGATGTTGATTGGACCCTTGAGTTTCTAGTAGTCTTGTTGGAAAGGCACTTGATCAATGCTGCTTCCAACCGGAACTATAGTAACGCTTCGGGACTATTATCATCCAGGAATGAAATTCGTAGGTGCTTATGTGATTATGTGCTTACGTGGAATGAATTACTGTTGTCCAATGCATTAGGACGCGAGTGTTTAGTTTCGGCACATCTATTAATGTGCTAACGTCTTTGTTTCCTTTCTTAGGATGTCAGGACGAGGACGCGGTAGGCGTGGTAGGCCGGGTAGGCAGGAGTAGTGCCGAGGAGGTTCCTGTGCAGGAGAGGCAGTCAGGGAGGCAGAGTTGGCCAGGCCAATGTGGCCGAGCCGGTAGGCCAGCAAGCTATGGGTGCTTTGGCCCAAGAGATAGCAGGGGCATTCAGGGAGTCTATTGGCATTCTTAGGGCTGCGAATCCAGCCCAGGTTGTTGTTGCTGATGCAGGACCTTCTTTTCTGAAGAGGGAGTTCTTCCGGTCCAATCCGGACGAATTTGTGGGTGATCCGAAAGAGCCGCTTAAAGCAGATGAATGGCTCGAACAGACAACGAAAACGTTTGAGATGCTTGGCATCGAAGACGAGGGGTTGAAAGTGACCTTGGCATCGTTCCAGCTGAAGGGGGATGCGGGTCAGTGGTGGAAGTTCACCAAGGGTCGTATCGGAGGTACTTGGGAGGCTTTTGTGAATGCTTTCCAGGAGCGGTTTTTTCTCCAGCAGTTAGGGAGAAGTTGAGAGATCAGTTCTGCCAGCTTAAGCAGAACAGTTCATCAGTGGCCGAGTTTGAGGCCTCATTTACTAGTTTGTCCAGGTTTGCACCTGAGTTGGTGGCGTCGGAGGAACGCCGTTGTATTGAGTTTGAGAAGAAGTTGAGGCGTGGCCTCAAGTTGAGAGTAGTAGGGTCTTTGATTCGGGATTATGGGCGTCTGGTTGATGCTGCAGCCATACTGAGATTATGATGCAGGAGGAGGAAAGGGCAGAAGGGCTCCAAGAGGAGTCAGGATGGGCAGAGTGATGGTAGGAGACAGAGAGGTTTCACTCCTCAGCAGTCTCAGGGTAGCTTTTCTAGATCGACTTTTCCAGTACCGAGTGCTAGTTCTGGGAAAGGTAGCCAGGGAGCCATTACCTGTTTCAAGTGTGGTCAGCTGGGCCACAAGTCTCCAGCTTGCCCACAGAAGGGAGGAGGACAGAGAGCATCATCTTCGGCTCGATCTCAGAGCCAGAGTCAGGGTAGAGGCCAGCCGCTCTCGTGTTATCAGTGTGGTCAGCCAGGGCACATGAAGAGGTTTTGCCCGCAGTTGGGTGGCACATCTGGTGCATCTGGTTTGAGGCAGACTCAGGGTCAGCAGCCAGCTCAGTCAGGTCAGGCCTCGAGGGCCAATCAGGGGGCTTCATCGTCCCAGTCTGTGCAGCAGTCTTATGCTCCTAGGGGTGAGCAGGTTGATCAGAGGCCATCTGGGCGCGTGTATGCTGTTACCGCGCAGGATCTTGTACCGGCTCCATCTGTTGTGAGAGGTACCTTCTTGTTTTGCAATTCAGTTGCTAGTGTTTTGATCGATACGGGTGCATCTCATTCCTTTGTGTCTGCTGCATTTGCATCTGTTTTGGAGTTGGAGTTAGCTCAGTTAGCGTCTCCTATTTGTGTAGTGTCACCTCTTGGGGGTGAATTGATCTTGAAACAAGGTGTTAGGGGTTGTGATATAGAGGTCGATGATCATAGAATCCCATTTTCCTTTGTAGTTATGCCTATGAAGGGCTTCGATGTTATTTTGGGTATGGACTGGTTATCGTCATACCGGGCAGTTATTGATTGCTATCGCCAGAGGGTCACTTGTTGTACCGTGGGCGGAGAGTGTTTTCATTTTCTGGGGGACCGGGTTGGTAGTGTTTTGCCACCGGGGTATGGTTCGCGAGGGCGGAGTGAGCTTAGTGGTCTACTTGCTAGCTTTGAGAGTGGTGAGTGTGATGAGACCCAGCCTGTGTTGCCAAGAGTGGTTTGTGAGTACTCGGACGTCTTTCCCGAGGATCTTGTTGGTTTGCCACCTCACAGAGAGATTGAGTTCTCTATTGACTTAGTGCCCACGGCGCCAATTTCTATGGCACCTTATCGTTTTGCCCCAGCCGAGTTAGTTGAGTTGAAGATTCAGCTCCAGGAGTTGCTAGATAAGGGCTATATCCGTCCTAGTGTTTCGCCGTGGGGAGCACCGGCCCTCTTTGTTAAAAAGAAAGGTGGTGCTTTGAGACTGTGTATAGATTACCGGAAATTGAATCAGGCTACGGTTAAGAATAAGTACCCTATGCCTCGTATAGATGATTTGTTCGATCAGTTGAAGGGTTCCCGTTGTTTCTCGAAGATAGACTTGAGATCGGGTTATCATCAGTTGAGAGTCAGGGGGGAGGACATTCCGAAGACGGCATTCCGTACGCGGTATGGCCACTAGAGTTTTTAGTGATGCCATTTGGGCTCACCAATGCACCAGCAGTGTTTATGGATTTGATGAACCGGATATTCCGGGAATTCTTAGATCGTTTTGTAGTCGTCTTCGTGGACGACATTCTGATTTATTCACCTTCGGAGGAGGAGCATGAGGAACACTTGAGAGTGGTGCTTGAGTTACTTAGAGCCCATAAGCTTTATGCTAAGTTTGGAAAGTGTGAGTTCTGGCTAGAAGAGGTCAAGTTCTTAGGCCATGTGGTTTCTGGGGAAGGAGTGTCAGTTGATACATCCAAACTGAGGCAGTGCAAGATTGGGCACAGCCTAAGAGTGTGTTTGAGATCCGCAGTTTTCTGGGATTAGCTGGGTATTATCGCCGGTTTGTGAAGGATTTCTCCAGGTTAGCTTCGCCTTTGACTAGATTGACTCGGAAGGGAGTCAAATTTGTATGGAGTGAGACTTGTGAAAAGTCGTTCCAGGAGTTGAAAGTTAGACTGACCACCGCTCCGGTTTTGATTATTCCGGAGAGAGGGTTGGGTTATGCAGTCTATTGTGACGCCTCACGAGAGGGTCTGGGTTGTGTGTTGATGCAAGAGGGGAAAGTAGTTGCCTATGGCTCACGTCAGTTGAAAATTCACGAGAAGAATTACCCTACGCATGATTTAGAGTTAGCAGCTGTGATATTTGCCTTGAAGATTTGGAGGCATTATCTTTACGGTGAGAGGTTCGAGGTATTCTCGGATCATAAGAGTCTGAAATATCTGTTCACACAGAAAGACTTGAACTTGAGGCAGAGGAGGTGGATGGAGTTCATTGGGGATTATGACTTTGAGTTGCACTATCATCCGGGGAAGGCCAATGTGGTGGCCGACGCCCTTAGCAGGAAATCTGTTGGTGACATAGCTAGTATAGCCATCCGGGAGTGGGAGATGTTGGGTGCACTTGGAGAGTTTGATTTGCTTCTGGGCGAATCCGTTGAGGCGCGGCCTTGTTTTCTGTTGTTGCGCAGCCTACACTTGTGACTCGAGTGTTAGAGGCTCAGAGGGGTGACCTTGAGGTAGAATCCCTTCGAGAGAAGATCTCCAGTGGGAAGGTTGAGAAGGGTTTGACGGTGTATCCCGACCTGAGTGTGAGATACCGAGACCGTCTGTTTGTGCCGGAGTCTTGCCGAGAGGAGGTACTCCGAGAGTTTCATCATTCACGCCTTGCGGTGCATCCGGGAGGCACTAAGATGTATCGGGATTTGGGTCGCCAGTTTTGGTGGCGGGGTATGAAGAGAGATGTGGCAGCGTTCGTGTCTAAGTGCCTTACTTGTCAGCAAGTGAAGGCCGAACATCAGAGGCCAGCGGGTTTGTTGCAACCCTTGCCTATTGCCGAGTGGAAGTGGGAGCATGTCACTATGGACTTCGTTGTAGGTCTTCCGAGGACTCAGCGGGGTAGTGATGCTATTTGGGTGGTTGTAGACCGGTTGACTAAGTCGGCGCACTTCATTCCTATGCGCGTGAGAGATTCGGTAGATCATCTTGCCGACTTGTACATTCGGGACATAGTGAGGTTGCACGGGGTCCCAGTGACGATCGTCTCAGATAGAGATCCTCGTTTTACTGCTAGGTTGTGGCAGAGTTTGCAGAGTGCCTTAGGCACTAAGTTGACCTTTAGCACGGCTTATCATCCTCAGACTGACGGGCAGTCCGAGCGTACTATTCAGATCCTTGAGGATATGCTTCGGGGTTGTGTTCTTGATTTCAGTGGGTCGTGGGAGAGGCACTTGCCATTAGTGGAGTTTGCCTACAACAACAGTTTCCAGTCTAGTAGTATCGGTATGGCACCGTTTGAGGCCTTGTATGGCCGACCGTGTAGATCTCCAGTTTGTTGGGCCGAGGTGGGTGATGCACCTCTGTTGGGTCCGGAGTTGGTGAGGGAAACGACGGAGAAAGTTGAGCTTATCCGTAAGAGGCTTGTTACAGCCCAGAGTCGTCAGAAATCTTATGCCGACCGTAGGAGGAGACCTTTGGTGTTTGAGGTGGGTGATCATGTCTTTCTGAAGATATCACCTAGACGGGGATTGATGAGGTTTGGGAAGAGCGGGAAGTTGTCCCCTCGGTTCATTGGTCCTTTTGAGATCCTTGAGAGGATTGGCGAGGCTGCTATCGTTTAGCTTTGCCACCGCAGTTGTCCGGAGTACATGACGTGTTTCATGTGAGTATGCTTCGGAAGTATGAGCCGGATCCATCACATGTGTTGGATTGGACTGATTTAGTGGTTGACGAGGATGTCTCGTATGAGGAGAGACCGGTTCGGGTCTTGGATAGGCGGGATCAAGTTTTGCGAGGCAAAACCATCCCTTTGGTAAAGGTTCTGTGGAAACATCACGGGGTGGAAGAAGCCACTTGGGAACGTGAATTGGAAGTCCGCGAGAAATATCCGGACATGTTTATTGATTTAATCTTGTATTTAGATTTTGTAATATTGTTGAACTTAAGAATTTATATATGTCTTAAGTTGGAAAACATTGAGAATGTTTTGGTTTAATGGAAATATTTTGGAACTTGCCTCATAATGGAAGTTTGGTATAACATTGAATATGTTGAATATATTGTTGAATTAGAGTTCTATCATGAAATTGAATATGATATTGAAAACTGTTGAAATTGAAAGGAAAAATGCATAATACTGATGCAGGTTGTAATATATGTTGTTTTATATACATATTGTGAGATGCCTCTTGATAAGAGATGAATGACCGTATTGGGTCAAGTTGTTCTTTATAATGTCATATTGTTGGAATTTGAGAAAAACCTGTTTTCAAAAACTTATGCTTAATTTCGGGGACGAAATTCTTTTAAGGGGGGGAGGTTATAGCGACCCCGGTCTTTTCCCATTTGGTTGTTGTACCGGACTTATGTTCCGTAGATTCAGTTGTTATTTTATTGTTGTTGTTGTCCTTTAATTCCTTATTTTGAGTTATGGGTTGTGTTGGGCAGGTTTGTTACAGGTTGGTTGGGTTGGAAACCAAGTGTTGCTGTCCAGATTTTTGGACCTTCGCTCGAGCGAGGAGTTGGTCGCTCGAGCGAGCTGTTGTTTTTTGTCTTCGCTCGAGCCAGGGTTTGGTCGCTCGAGCGAGAGTCTGCGTCTGGGCTTAGGACCTGAGAGTTGTGTTTTTCGAGCTCGAGCGAGCGAGGTGTATGTTTTCGAGTTCTTCGCTCGAGCGAGCATTCTTCGCTCGAGCGAGCTTCTGGGTTGCAGACCTGAAGCATCGAGTTTTTGGCTCGAGCGAGCTTTTCTTCGCTCGAGCGTGGATTTCTTGTGTCTAGTCGCTCGAGCGACCAAGTCTTCGCTCGAGCGAGCCTGTCAGTTTAAATAGGCAGCAGCGGGTTTTTAATCATTTTTTATCTTCTTTTTTATTCCAAACCCTAGGTCCGACTTCTCTCTCTCTACACACCTTCTACCCTAGGTTTCATCTAGTTTTAGGGTGTTTCTACCCTAGTTGCTTTTAATAAGAGTGTGAGTCGAGGGCTTCAGTTTAATCTGAACTTTTGGTGGTTTGGAGCACTTTGGAGTTTGGGGCTTCATCTCGTATTCTTCATTCGGGTTAATTTCTTCGAGGTAGGGATTTCCTACTCCATCTTATAGGTTTTAATCCTAAGTTTTGGTATTTCTGATATGTTGGGTTTTTGGTAATATTGAGAAAAGCTAGGGTTGTTTTATAATTTAAAAAGCCCTAATTGTTGTAATAAAATTAATTCATATAATTAATTTTGGAAAAGGTGTAGAAATTGATTAAATTCATGATATTGGGAAGTTATGAGATTAAATGTTGTAGTTGGGTAATTTAACCACTCAGCTTTGAAATTGAGATTATATATGTGTTGAGACATTTATTTCCTGTTTAGAAATAACTGTTTTGGGCTATCGGTGGAGGATAGTCATGATTGTTGTAGACAATGCATGTGGATTAGGGAAAACTGAAACTAATCAATTGATTAGGATTTGTGTATAAAGGTTGGAATAATACATTAAATTTATGTATTGATTATTGTGTATATGACTCTGTGTTTATATGCATTACTTGTGTATGGGAGGAGATAGGGGATGTACTCCACGGTTTAGGGGAAGATAGGGGATGTACCTCTAAACCGGTTAATGTTTAAGGGAAGATAGGGGATGAACCCAGGGTCGCAGCTCATATGCTCGCCCATTACAGTTTTGATATAGCTCTTATGCTTATCTACTGGATTATTTGTTGTTTGATTTGATACATCACTAAAATATGCATCAATTGGGAAGTATGGAAATGAGTTTTGATTGAGATTGATACAACACTAACATGTGTATCCGTTATGATATAAGAAAGGTTTAACTTGATTTGTTATCCCTGTTGAATTGGTAATATTGTTAATAAGAGATGAAACCCCTGTTGAGTTATTTGGCCAGGTGAAATGTGTCATAGACATTAGTGTCATGAAATTGTATATTGATGTAATTGACTATCTTGTGATTGACCAACTATCGAATGCTACTGCTTTAGTTAATTCTTATACTTGGTTTAGTATTTTTCTACTGGGCTGTGGCTCACCCTATATGGGAACATCATTTTCAGGTTCAGGTGATGGGCTACCTCCAAGGAATTAGCTTGGGAGGACTTAGAGTTGAAGACTCATTTTAGATTAGTTGTTATTTGCTTTATTTGATATTATGTATGGACTCAAGCCAAGGGCTTAACTTGTAAATGAGTTAGTACTCATATTTTTGTGTCCAAGTGTTGGCTTGGAAAGATGTAAGCCCATAGGGCATTTACTTTCTTTATTACATGTAATGTCTTTTAATAAGTTTACTCTGATGAATAGAATAATACTCTTGTTTTCTTATAATGATGCAAGTTAATTTTATATATTATGGGTTTAATTTTGAGGGTGTTACACTTATGCACAATGGCAATTTGAAAACACATTAATCCAATAATTTCAATAAGATTCCAAGATGGTAAATACGACTCAGGTAATCCCTAGGCTGGTGTCTGCAAGTAGACTATACAAGTACTACCAAATTGTCATTTTTACCAGTATTAACCGAAAAACTCGACACTTATCCGTGCGGGTTTCTGGTCTTTCACCATGGACACTCATGCCAACTTAACCAATATCAAACTGCACTCCCATCCGGACTTACCAACATATTTACCCAAAACAAATCCAAATGATCTTGTTTCTCAAAAACAATTCATTTCTCAAAACAATAGTTTTCAATTGCAATTCAAAATCCATGATAACAATGAAATGGAATGGCAATGCAATGTGTAACGATGCATTAAGATAGTTCCAATTTCAATTCTACCACACAATGTTCCATTGTGATCAAATTCCATATCTCTATCAATGTAATATCATGATACAATTTCAAGAGATAATGTAATAATATCAATATTCATGTATGTATCACAAGTAAATCAACAACTTCTAACTACTCTTTTCAAGACAATTCAACAATATCATTTTCAAGACAAACTTCCAAAATCAAACATTTTCTTACCTTTCCAAGAATCTCCTCATTTAAATGCCAACATGGTAATCCTCTACCTATTACCAAAAACCAAAACTTTTAAACAATAATTTCATCAATAGCAATAATATATAACACCAAAGTGGGTTCAAGGTTTCATAAATTTCCAACTCACATATTTTATCAATAAAATGAAATTATAATCTTTTCAAAACTCATCCCCTTCCCAAACATTAAATAGAATCAAATTTCCATTTTTTTCATACAAGTAAAATCTCAGGATCTTCAAGTTCAATCATAATTCTTAATAAGCATAAGGGAGTATTCCAACACTTAATCAATTTTATCAAAATCTTATCTTGACTATAATTATAAAATATAACACGAGTGTTCACTTTTCAATTTTCAACATCCACCCCATCGAATTAGACCAAGGAAAAATAATAAATAGATAAAAGTTTTGATCAATCATCTTTTTGTTTTAATCCAATTCATCTATTTGCTCCAAACGAGATAAAATCACATTCTATCTTTTCTTGTCAAAAACAGCCAAACAATTCAAATATCTCCTAAAAATTTTGAAGTATGAAATTATTATTATAACATTACTCAACTAGTAAAACTAAGAACCCAATACCATACCACATCAACTTAATCTCGCTTATTTCTCCAAATCTCATACTTGGTTAACTTCGTCACTTTTAATCTCATAATATTAAAGTTATGAATTAAAAACCCAATAACACCCCCTTTAATTACAAAGGATTTAAAATATTAACCAAACTAATTTAATTCATCAAATTAGTAAGTTCACTATGTTCACCATCTTCCAAATTAATAACACCAACTTAACATTCTACACAATATTCCTCAATATTAATTTATTTTTCTCAAAAATAAATTCTAAATCAAAGATAAAAAAATATTTCAAATTTATATTTCTCAAAATAAATCATCTAATCATAATATGATGTAAATACAATCCATACATCTTTTCAATTTTATTTTCGGATTTGTTTTACAAAATTATCAACACAAAATAATTTTCCCAAATCAATCTGAAAATACCAACATTCTTAACATTTCAACATAATTTTTCTCCCAACAATTACCCAACAAAAATCTGAATATATATATATATGCAATACCTCTTAAAATGACATATTTTCTCAAAATAACTCTAACATAGCTTTAATGTAATGATATGAAGGAAGTCCCTATCTCAAATAATGAAGAAGAGCAGATCTGAAAGGCAAATCTTGCCCGATCATGAATCCGAGACTATCATTGCGAAGATCACGATGAGTTCTCTGACTTTCATTTACAACACTTTAACAAAATCTCACTCTAAGGACTCCCATTTGAAACTCAAATGTTGAGCCAACAATGGAGAAATAAAGAAGGAGAGAGAGAGAGAAGAGAGAGAGAGGCGCTGGGAGCTCTTTGCTCAACCACAAACATGAAAAGAAAGAAAATGAAAAGATGTAAAGGAAAAAGGGGAAGCAACCCCATATGAGTTTGCTTTCTCAATAATGGTTTTTTAAAAAAATTAATTTTTGTAATATTACCTCAAAATTTTATAATATAAATTATAAAATGATATAATTTTTCACACACAAAATATAATATTTTGTTCACTACGAAATATACACAATTTCATTCCTTGTAAAATATATAATTTTTCACCATATGATACACGCCATAAAATTAACTATCAAATATTTATTATAATCATATATAATAAATAATAACAACTTCTATGGTGGTCAACACCAATCACATATTCAAAAAAGACTAGACAGTTAAAAACGAGTCATTAAACAAACTCAATTTAAATTAAATCTAAGTCATAGGTCCCACCCATAACCCAAACATGGTCCAATTATATACCAAAATAGACCCAACAAATTTATCTCAAGTCACGGTCTAAACATTCAAAATTTTACTATAAATTAAATTGAACACCAATCAGTTCGCGAATTTTCATAAACTAAATACTCATCATTGAATTCTGAAATTTTTATCCATCATGCTAGACTCATATGGGAACAACATATAAAAATATCATAATTTTCTGAGAACGGGAACTATTTTTAAAAATAAAAACCGAACTGTTTTAGCACAGAATTTACACAACAATCAAATTTGAAAATTTGCTCAATTAAATTATGCACTGGCTAAAAATAAAAAAAAAAAATAAAAATAAATAAAAAATAAAATTCAGGGTCATTACAACCTACTCTCCTTAAAGAAATTTCATCATCGAAATTAAACTCAAGTAATGTAATGCATCCTTCAGTCACCCACAAACTTACTCAGGTACTTTCGAATGCATCAACAAAAATTCTTTGACCACTACATGAGCCATCAACAAGTAACGAACCAAACCATTATTTTGCACCATAATTGATTGTATAAACCCTTACTAGTATAAACCTTTAAATGATTCTTCTATTCACATTGATAATCCAAAGCAACAAAATAGGATCTAATTCCTCAAGTATAACAAAAATTTTGGCAAAACGACTCTTCAAAATACCAAGACACCATACCTTATTGGTGATAACCCAACTTTAACGAACTATCTCCATCACCTAATACACAATGCATCCCAAGGCCAAAATAACTATCTCTACTCCATGACCTTAACAAAACGAAATAATACATCTTCAAAAGCACTAACCACCAACCACCAACCACCAACTCAATAGTGACCGCCAATCGTCATAAGGCAAACAACACTTAACCAACACTAGGGTGATGCCACACCCCATAACCCAAACGAAATAAAATCAATTCAGACAACGGACTAGGATTTCCATCAACAAGACTACAAATCAACATTAACGGTTCCACTCCGATGTGGAATTTACAAAATGATCTCAACAATATACCTTAAGTCTAAGCAAGACTCAACACAACTAGGTAAACACCCAAATCATACATGGCCTTCAAGCTAAAGTTAATTCAACTCAACTTCTAAGACATTTACTTCGAGTTACAACAAAACCCTACACTAGTATTACAGTGACTTATAAGGTCCACCCTGAATGCAACCATGATTCGACTAACACAACCGCGGGATACTTAAAACAATAGTATTATTCCCCTAGCCAACCAACAAGAGATCCTACTTCTCTTTAGGACTTATCACGCATTAAGCACAAGGAAACACCCTCTAAGGTTTAGCAAACAAACTCATAATTCATTCTAACTCATCCAATTGCAAGGAAAAGAGAGCCTAGTTCTTGAAGTTACCCAAATTACACAAAGATGAAACCAACTACCATTCCAAATTGCCTATGGGCCAAAACAATTTAAAATCTAGATTACACCGCCAAACTATCACACTCGTAGAGTCATTCCAAGAATTCATTTGGACACTCCCTCCCTTGACACCCAGGGACAAAACAATTAAATAAATAAAGGCAACAACAATTATGAATGTCTGTTTCAAATCTCATCTTTAAATCTTACATAGTTTGCAGTTTATAAATTTTACAACCAAGTCTCAAAATAGTCAATCTCTCTTGGAAATACATTCCTTACCACCATTCATAATCTTTACCATATCAAGGCCACACCTCTTCCCAAGTACATACAAGGGTATACAACCCAAGGTTTAGGAACAACTCCACACATAATCAACTGAATAAAATAATTTCACAATCATGCAAGGCCACATATATAGCATTCATAACATTTAGCATCAACACCTCCCACTAAGGTACACTCTCATGTTCCAATACAAAACTCAACATATGTATATCAAATAGCATAGAGTCCATAGTAATTCTCTTCGACGAATCACCCAAATTTTGAGTTCGCACACTATCAATTGAATCATACAAGACATACCAATCATATATTCGTGCCAACTCTTTCTTTAATCTCTTTACCAAGTCCTCAACATGCTTAGCTCCATAAATTTGTTCTAAGTACCATTGCACGTACTTGAGTTTGTAACGGGGATCAAGAACAACCACAACAAACAATAACAAATTGATCATATCAAACCTCCCCCAATACTTATCGAACTTAAAACTCATGCCATGTGCCAATAATTGCAAATTTTCATCATCATTTGCACACAATTTGGTGATTGCACTTTGAATCACCATTATCTCTGTAAAAAAAGCATCGCAAGTGACATACGAAGAATCTGAAAGACGCAAAGTTGCTTTGTAAAACAATTTTAAAAACTTGAAGTACAACTTAGCCTTTATCCAATCATCACTCAGGCGGTCCGAATGGTTATACTCTTTCCCTCCCCCCCCCCCCCCCCTTTGTTAGCCCTACTAGCACCAACAACACCCTCACCACTTTCACCAACCTCCTCAACAATCTCATCCTCTTTAAATTTCAAATGGAAAAAATTGTCATCATCTTCCAACCGCTCAAACGCCTTTTGAAATTGTAAAGCCCTTTCTAACATGAAATATGTAGAGTTCCACCGAGTAGCCACATCCAAACAAGGTTGACCCTCATATTCAATGTGCTCTAATTTAACACAAAACTTGAATTCGGCCATCCTAGATGGAGAGGATTTCATGTACTTCACAATATTACGGATCCTTGTGATTGAGTCATCAATCTCTTTCAAGCTCTCACAAACAATTAAATTCAATATGTGGGCACAACATTTCACGTGTAAAAACTCATGCTCTAATATGGTATTCTTCCTATCTTTGGTTCACCGCTTCAAGAAATTAATGACACAATTGTTTGAGTTTGCATTGTCAAACGTAATTGTTAGAAGCTTATGACACATTTCACGTGTGTTTTACCTTTGTGATTTGGTACTAAATGAAAGTTAAGAATTTTTTTGTTAAGTTTCCAATCACAATCAATAAAATGCGCAGTATGACACATATACTTCAAATTTTGCATAGATGTCCAAGTGTCAGTAGTAAGACATATTCATTGACCTCTAAGTGCATTCTTTAAAGCCGCCATCTCTCTCACAAATATTGACTTACAATCATTAGCAATTATAATCCTAGATGGGATTGTTAGCTACTCTGGTTGCACCACAACGCATAAATCGTTTAAATCCTTCACCTTCCACAAATTTAAAAGGCAATTCATCTATTATGATCATCTCCGCTAGGGCTTTTCTACATGCATCCACACTAAAACTTGCAGCCACAAGATCACCAATTGTTTCTCCATCAACAGTTTCTCTTTTGGGTTCAAAACCTGTGGTAGTTTGGTTTTCATCTTGCCTTAAGGGATACTCCTTGCACTATGATTCTATATGAGTTAACATAAATTTTGTTCCATTAACTTTAGGATCACATGCATAATCCATACCACAATAGCTGCAAGCAGCCCTAGGATTTTCACCATGTTCACAATCCAATCTTGTGAAATGATCCCAAACAATCCCTGGGTTTAGTTTCTTGGGTTCTTGGGTTTTCAGTTCTTCAGAAGTAGATGTATCCATCTGCAAAAAATTTAAAACTATTATACAACAGTGTCCACTATCAGATAGAACACAATCAAAGTACTAAATCAGTGTCCATGCACAATTAAAATCAAACGTTTAACTGTTAAACATAAACTAAATCCAGCAGATTATTTAATTCAACCCAGCCCTAAATAACCCATTTGAGATGGAAACTCATACCAAAGTTCAATTTGATTACCAAATGAGATTCAACTACACACTCACAAAATGATCATAAAAATGCACAAATGAGAAAACCAAATAGATAAAGAATGAATGGAAATTAAAAAAACAAACCGGTTCTTTTCCCAGTGAGATTTCTTAGAGCAATGCTTGGCTATATTGTGCTGGTCTGACGATTGGGCTTCTGGTTTCTTGCGCTTGAATTTGCTCTTCATTTTGTTCTTGTTTGGGTCTTTAGGTATTGTTGGGTCTGGAATTGGGAACACTTCGGGGTTTTTCTGTCGATTGCTTGCCATCTTTTTTGCAATAGCAGTGAACAGGTCTTCGATTCACAATCCAGAAAAAAAAAAAAAACAAAAATAAAAAGCCACCGAAGATGGCAAGTGAAGCAATGGCAAACGAAGAGGCTCTCTGATTTTGAAAAGGGTTTATGATGAAAAGGATCCGAACCCATTTTAGCAGATTTTAGGTTCAATTCAATCCTCTCGGTTATGTATCTAGATCCAGCCCAACCCAAAGTTGGAAGACAAAAAACATGGCTTTTTTTTTTTTTTTTACACTATGTTTGGATTGAGTGATTTGGAGAGAAAAGAAAAGAAAACAAAAGAAATTGAAAGATATATATTTCTCTTACTTATTTGGATAATTTAAGTGGAGAGAAATGGGAAGAAATTGAGAGAAACAAAGAGAAACTCATTTCTCTTACAACCTCATTTTCAATCTTTCCAAAAGTGGAGAGATTGGGAGAAAAAGAAACTAACAAATTCTTATATTTCATAATATCAATTTTGTCCCTGTAAAAAGAAAGAAATAAAATGATTGACAAAATATAAAAAGATTATTTCGGTAATATAACATAAAACAGTTTCTTTTATTTTCTCTTATGAAATCTATCCAAACAAGAATGAGAGAAATCACAATTATTTTTTTCTTTTATTTCTTACTTATCCAAATAAGAAAGAGATAAATTAATCATTTCTTTTCTTTTGTCTTATAACCTAAGTAATTATTTCTTTTCTTTTCTCTCCTAGTTCCCAAACATAGTGTTAAAATTAGCATGTTATTAATAGGAATGGCAACGGGTCGAGGCGAGATTGGGATTACACTCCTCGTCCCCGATCTCCGAAAGTATAAAATTTTATGTCCCCACCCCGATTTCTGGCGGGGAACCCATTACCCCCCACCCCCTAACGAGAATCGAATTTCCCCGACCCTGAAAAATTCCTGACTTTTTTTTTTTTTTGAATTTTGCATATCCCATTTTATCTTTTATTTTTTTTTAGGCAAATAAAAATAATATATATAAAAGCATAATCTAGCAACGTCCAAACATAAATATCCAAACAACAACAACTTGACAAACAAGATACAAAACAATACCAACACCACAATACAAAGTAGCATGCACAACCAACATTATTAGTTAAGTTAACTTCTAAAATCAATAGGCAGGTATAATAGTAATTTCAGTTCGGGTGGGAAACGGGGACGAGGATGGGAATGGGCCTGGGCCGGGGCTGGGGTAGGGGAATCTATCACCATCCCCGATCGAAAAATTGTCAAGGATTCATTTTCGAATATCATCCCCGGCCCGTCGGGAGTATTTTTCGAGGAAAAAACCATTTTAATCAGGGTCAGGGGGCCGGGTCCCCGTTGGGTCGGGTTCAAATTGACATCCTTAATTATTGATGCCAATAGTAAGTTTTTCAAGCTAATATTAGAACTCGTTTAGTACCAAGTTGTGATAACCCTGTTCCGTATTATGCTAATTGGTCCTCATTATAAATGTGATTATGTGTTTGATATGATTTTGGGTGCCATTATGTGAAAATATGTGGTTTTGAATTTCTATTTGTTCACCGTAGGAATATCTATTTGATTATCTGCTTTGGAAATTAAATTGAAGGCCACATCGGCTACGAAACCCGAAATTGATTACGCCATTGTGATTAGCGTAATTTTTAGAGCCTACGGTGAAATTTAATTGAAAATTGATTCAAATCAAATTAAGTTGATTAAAATAATGACTTAGTGCTCAAATCATTTAATCTTAAAATAATATGACTAAGGGAGCTTCTTATTAAGGGCATTATACACCCAATTCTCCTTTTTGGTATCCATTTGGCTGATTTAACTCTAAGAAAAGAAGAGAGGGTTGGCTTAGAGAGAGGGAGAGCTCACAATTAAAGTTTTGGTCTTGAAGCTTGAATAATTTGGAGACCAACTCAAGATTTGACCATAGATTGGGAAGATTGAGCTTCTAGGTGAGTGTCTGATTATGAATTCCTGAGTTTAATGTTGTAATTTTGTGAATGTGAAGTTGATTGATGATCAAGAACATGAATTTTATTGATAATGATGAAATTGAGTTGGTTTTGTTGAATTGGAAGTCAATAGATGCATGCATGTGTGTAATTGTTTTGGATTTGCATGTTTGAGCACAAAATGTATGATCCAAGTAAGTTTTTAGTTAAAGCTCATGTTCTTGGCCATCTCTTCATCACATAAGTTGAGAATGAGGGTTATATGTCACATGCATGTACAATTCATGGGAGTAGAAGTTTTGAATGTTTGAATTTGGTATGTTGGTAATGAGCTTGAAATAATTTGGGACATGCATGTGTTTGATTCATGAAATTGAGCTTCATAATGATGTAATTTGGTGTTTGTATCATGTTAGCACAAGTATATTTGAAGTTTGAGCTATAATATGCATGAAATGTTGGTTTGAATGTTGAATTCGAGCTCAAGAACACATTTCGGAAAACCCAAAATTCATGATGTCCGCTCGAGCGAGGAAACAGCCGCTTGAGCGTAAAATACGAGCTCCCAGTATTTTTTTGCAGACATGACGTCCGCTCAAGCGCGGAAGTTCACGCTCGAGCGGGGAGCCATATAGTGAGGCCTTCAGCTCGAGCGCCCAACTTCACGCTCGAGCGTAAATTTGATGCATCCAGTACTTTTGCAGACCTCATGGGTCCGCTCGAGCGGGGAAGTCCACGCTCGAGCGGGGACCTTGTTTCTGAAAATTTTAAAAAGGCATTCTGTGTTTCGTTTTCTGTTCTCTTTCACTTCTAAGTACTCTTAGGCATACATTGAGCATTGTAATTGAATTAAAGGGATAAGAATAAAGCCTAAAGAGGAATATGTAATTAAAGAAACGGATTGAATCATTTGTGACCCGTATGTGTTATGTGATGTGTAGGGTCAAGCTCCAGGGCAAACAATCAACCGATCACTGTGAGTAATATCTTGACAAAGATATCTGAAATATTTGTTGTCCAATTGCTTACTTCTATGTAAGTTTATAAGTTTGTTAATCTGATTGGTGGACAATGTTTGCTATACCAAATGAATGGGCCAGAGGCCAGTTTGACACGAATGAATGAATGAACGGGCCGAAGGCCAGTCTGACATAAATGAATGGGCCAGAGGCCAGTATGAGTTTGAATGATAGAGTGAATGGGCCAGAGGCCGTATGAGTTTGAATGACAGAATGAATGGGCCAGAGGCCAGTATGATCTGAATGAAAGATAAATGGGCAGAAGGCCAATTTGACATGAATAAATGAATAGGCCAAAGGCCAGTTTGACAAGAAAGTTTGAATGGGCCAAGGGCCAGTTTGACATGAATAAAAGTCTGAATGGGCCAAAGGCCAGTTTGACATGAATGAAAGTCTAAATGGGCCAAAGGCCAGTTTGACATGATTGAAAGTATGAATGGGCCCAAGGCCAGTTTGACTTGAATGACACGAATGAATTGGGCCCGAGGCCGTATGATGTATTTGGAACCGTAATCACTTGACCTATATTTATATATGTTAGATAGAAACACGAATTAGGCCCAAGGCCGTTTGAAGCACGTTGTTCTAAATACCATTTGTGTAACTTTCTTATTTGATATTATTCATAGGCTTTCGCTCACGCTCATTCATGTGTTTGTAGGTGAACCAAGAGAGTCCAAACCTAGCATCAGTGAAGTTTGTGTGGAACAACCAAGGTTTGAAGAGTCAGCCTTACGTCTCACGCACGTGACTCGTCTTTGTCTTTTTGCTACCTGTTTATTTGTCATATTGGCGAGGACTTTGGATACTTTTGTATATAGTTTTGTTTGGCTGACTTAGACTTATATAATCCTGTATGTACAGAGCTTTGTGTAGTACTTATTTGATGTGAGTTATTAATATGCATATGTATAGTTTGTTATGATGTGCCATGTAAGCACAGCTCTATGGACAAAGTTTTAATTGCTTCCGTTTGGCCCTCATTAATCTGTTAAAATACGTTTGGTTTGGTTTGAGGTCGTAGGTAATCTCATGATTACTGGCCGATTATGTCCTTAACCCATGGGGGCGGTTTGGGTCATGACACAAGTTGTCAACAATAACCTTTTAACTAACCTTGTTTTATATATGAAAAAATTAATTATTGTGTCGACTGATTCAATGATTGTTAATTGGTTTTGCAAAACAACGTAATTTATTTTTACCCTCTATTCTCTCCTACATTTCCTATCTCTCGCTCAATTCATAGCACAACATTGTTGGTTAGACTAAGTGACTATCGCTAATTGTTCTTCTCACCTCTTGCTTTCTCAGCCCTTTCACTATCTCTCACTCTATATGTCCTCTTGTTATCTCACTAACATCTTATTCTTTCACACTATTAGCATGTCTGACAATAGTTAATAATCAGGCCTCATTTGGAAATAGGCTAATTTAGTAACTTTTTTGCTATTTGGCTAAAATATGAGCTAAAAAAAATTAGTATGTTTGGGATGACTTTTTGACTTTTTACGAAAAGATGTGCAAAAAGTAGAGAGAAAAAAGAATCTTTGACTTTTTGGTATGGGTTGTTGGCTTTTTGGTTTTTTTAGTAACTTTTTGGCTTTTTGGCTAAACGGGTCACTTCCCAAACGAGGCCTCAGCGACAACTCATCAATCGACACAAATATTTTTTTATCATTTTCATGCTTGTGTTATTGTAACAATTCCTGTCATTATTGTAACAATTCCTGTCCATGTCAGGGTCACATTCAGTATCATCCATCTTCTACAAATGGAAATACTTTTTGCTAACCTTTTTTAGTCAAAATAGAAAACCTTCTCTTGTTTTTTCTGAGTCCGGATCCCCTCCTTGAGATGCCTCTTCCACATCCTACTTGCAACGGCTGAGATCAGCCGTTGCACATCCAACGACTGAGATAAAAAAAAAAAAAAAGAAATTGAAATTTTGGTCGATTCCCGCCCAAACAAAACACAGCTCTGTGAGGCTATACATTCACTCTCACTCTCACTTTCACTCAAACTCACAATCACCCATGCTCGTCCAGTGAACCCACCCTCACCGGTGAACCGCCGACCAGTCTCAATAACGACCCAAATGGCGAACGCACTCGTAACCCCGCGACAACCATAGCTCCACCACTCTAGCCCTAATATGCTACGCTTCGTGAACCATAGCTCCACCGCGACGACCACCATTGGTTGAGCAAAGAAATTCTTGACGAACCAGGTTCGTCTTCGAATGTTTGAAATTATTTGGTCAAGACTTGTGTGATTGAGATTGAGATTGAGATTTGGGTTTGGAATTGAGATTGAGAAGTTAGGGTTCTGTGAACGTCTGAAAAAAATTTAGGGCTTTTAGATTTGGAATTTCAAAATTAGGGCTTTGATTTGGGATTCCAACGGCTAAAAATTTAGGGCTTTGAAACGTCTGAAAAAATTTAGGGCTTTTAGATTTGGAATTTCAAAATTAGGGCTTTGATTTGGATTTCTTCTTCTTCTTCTTCTTCTTCTTCTTCTTTTTTCCATCTCTCTCCATATGTAATTACTTCTATAATTTTCTGTCTTAAATTGCCTAAATACAAGCCATTAACATTAACATCAATAGCTGTAGGATAAATCAATTTTAATGGCTTCTGTTAATAAATCAATTTTAACAGGTGCATAGCTGGGGCATTTTTCAGGTGCATAGCTGTAATTTGTTGCAGCTGAGAAAGGGGCACAAATCTTCTGAACTTCTGAAAAATTGTCGTTTTGTTCATCTAATCGAAGAAATTCATTTAACTGTGTTATTTTTTAATTCAACTGCAAGAAAACATTCTCATATTATTATGAAACAATACCAACATTATGTGTGTGCCCCATAATCAATTTCAGTAAGTCTAGTTATGCAGAAACCAAATATAGAATCAAACACAAAAAATATATGGATGAACATGATTTTACAAGATTTGATGGTAGAGCCCACTTCTATAAAATCTTGTGTATAAATATATTTTGTGTCCAACTCCGTATTCGGTTTTTGTATTTCAATTGAATACCTCAGTTATAGAAGTATGAACAGTATAACCAATGTCTATGAAAACTTTGTCAAAAGATGAAGAATTTGCACATGGAAGTATTGAGCTCAGACTGTTATTCTGAGGGTTTTGTTCAAAATTCTTGAGGACTGAACAAGTATCATCTGCAAAGCTGCATGTTGAGACAAAATTGGTTTCAAAAGTATAATTATGTTGAAAACATGACTTGAGCAATTTTTATGTAAAGCTTTGCACCATTAATACTTCGAGAGTTCGTACTCACGTG
Source organism: Camellia japonica (assembly GCA_030407325.1). Classification (NCBI taxonomy): domain Eukaryota; kingdom Viridiplantae; phylum Streptophyta; class Magnoliopsida; order Ericales; family Theaceae; genus Camellia; species Camellia japonica. The sequence continues at coordinate 97,193,127 of JAPPVO010000002.1, read as the reverse complement.
TGAAAGAAGAAATCAAAGCCGATAAGAACCCAACATAGAGTTGTAAAGATCCAGCAGAAAAGAATTATACTGAGATTGAAGTGAACACAAAATGAATTATAGATTGTGTCCTTCCATGCTGAACTACAATGCTGAATAGCTAGTAGAACTACACTTCAATGCTAGTAGAATAGTGGAATAACTACACTTCAATGCTGAACTACACTTCAACACTGTGTACATAATTGATGTACACATAGAGCTAAACATAATTTTTTTAGCTAGTAGAATAGGTTGTGTCCTTCCATAGAGTGAAAGACACATGAAAGCTTACACCACCTATTGGTTTGAGATTGTTTGTATTGTGTATGCAGATTTAGAAATGGCTTCTTCTTCTACTAACAATAGCAACATAAGATTAAAACCGAGACTGTGCAATTGTGGAAGAACAGCTGCCATACATATTGTAAGAACCAATGAGAATGGAAATAAAGGGCGTTTGTTCTTTGTTTGCCCATCAAAATATGTAAGTATGTATTGGAAATATTAAATATGTAAGTAGTGACAAATTAATTTGTGTTATTCGACTAACTGATTGTCATGCATTGTAGACTGAAACTCCCAATTGCAATTACTTCAAGTTCGTGGATGAAGATGATGAAGATGTTACGTCCACAATCTGTTCTAACACTAGAGCTTGTGATGGTGTTACAGTAGAAGACTTTAATGAGCTGAGGAGGAGGCTGTATGACGTGGAAAATGAACATGATGACTATGGTCGAAGGCTTCGAAGGGTGGAAAATAATTTGAAGGCGATGGTGTATTTGATTGTATTTTCTATAATTTTGTACTTTATGATGTAACTTATTGTTTGTTTGGCTTCCGAAAAATTTGACTAACGTTATTATGGATTTAATGGAACTTAACGGATCTATTATTAGCATTTTCGCTTTGATGAATATATGCAATGATTTTAGATGGTTTTCATGAATGGAATTTGATGAATGTGGTTATGGATTTAATGATTATAAATGCAATGATTTTACATGGTTTTCATGAATGGAATTTGACGAATGTAGTTATGGATTTAATGATTATAAATGCAATGATTTTACATGGTTTTCATGAATGGAATTTGACGAATGTAGTTATGGATTTAATGATTATAAATGCAATGATTTTACATGGTTTTCATGAATGGAATTTGACGAATGTAGGTATGGATTTAATGATTATAGATGCAATGATTTTAGATGGTTTTCATGAATGGAATTTGACGAATGTAGTTATGGATTTGATTATTACAGATGCATCAATCTTACCATGACAAGTTATCTACCAAGCACACAACTTGTTATCCACACTACCAAATTATGTACACAAGCACACAAGTTATCTACACAAAACACAAAACACAAAATCAAAATGTTCACTAAACACAAGCAACTCTTGAAGAACACAAGTTAACATCAAGTGTACATACAAACACACAAGTTAACATCAAGTGTAAATACAAGCCATTACCATCAACATCACTTACAATCCATTAACATCAAGTGTAAATACAAGGCATTACCATCAACATCACTTACAAGCCTTAATATCAAGTGTAAATACAAGGCATTACCATCAACATCACTTACAAGCCATTAACATCAAGTGTAAATACAAGCCATTACCATCAACATCACTTACAAGCCATTAACATCAAGTGTAAATACAAGCCATTAACATTAACATCAAGTGTAAATACAAGCCATTAACATTACAGCAGCAACTACAACAGCAACACATTATAGCCCAATTTCAGCAACGACAGCAGCAATATCACTTTCAAGTTTCAGTTTAAGCATTAGTTTGTAGCAGTTTGCTTCACAGTTTCAGCTAGTAGGACTTCTATTTCCAGTGCGTTCCGCCACTTTCTGCCTGTCGATAGCCTAAAACGGAAAAAGACAGAATTTTCAACAACTATATGAATGAGCTAAATACATGTTTTATCCAGAATTTTCAGCAAGTAACTGCATGTTGTAAAGATAATTTTCAGCAACAAAAAACATAAAATTTTCAGCATATACCAACACAGAATTTTCAACAAATACAAATTAAACAAACAGTAGCAAATTCAGCAAGTATATACATGTTTTTTCCAAAATTTTCAGCAACTATATGCATGCTTTTCTAGAATTTTCAGCAACTATATGCATGCTCTAAATATAATTTTTAGCAACCAAAAACACATAATTTTCAGCATGACAAACAGCAGCAAAGTCAGCAACTATATATGTGCTTTTTCCAGAATTTTCAGCAAGTAAATACATGTGATTAAACATAATTTTCAGGAACAAAAACCACAGAATTTTCAGCATCACAAACAACAGCAAAGTCAGCAACTATATACATGCTTTTCCAGAATTTTCAGCAAGTAAATACCTGCTCTAAACATAATTTTCAGCAACAAAAAACCAGAATTTTGAGCAACTAAAAATTAAAAAGACATGAAGGATGAACCTGACTACACATTGGACTATTTGATTCTTGAGAATACCGAAACCCAATGTCATATCCCAATGAACCTTGAAATAGTGACTGGAATGTTGGTTGAGTAGAATAATGTTGAGGCATTGAATTTGGCAAAGAATTTAGCACTACATACATCTCCCGCAAAGTGCTTGCCTACAACAATGTCATATATTAATTTTCGCAATCTTGGTTTAAGTCACATATTATATTCACACAAAAATACAATGTTAAACTAACACTCACATGATATGTGGGATACATCAATGGCAGAGGAATAGAATTATCACCCATGGCCGAAGATGGAGGAAGAGGATGAAGATGAGGAAGAGGTTGAAGAGGAGGAACATGTTGATGGACATAGATCTCTCCTCCAACAAATAATGGAGAAGGTGCAACTGTTGGACTTGCAATAGATTTTGAAGAAGCCAAGCTGTTAGCACGAGATTTTTTTTTTAAGTTCGCTACCAACGCCGCTTCGAATCCACCTTTTACCCTCCTTTTGCCCTTACTAGTTGCCACCTTTTTCTTCAATCCTTTTGGTTGCACAACATGATTCACATCTTCACCATCCACTTCAAAGCTATGGGTTGTAACATCATTACTTACTTCATTTTCAACACCAAAATGAGCACTTAACTTGCGTTCAACATTTGTACCTAATGTAGCAAGCTGTGCAATAGAAAACTCATAAGTTTCTTCAGTTTCTACAGCTCTACATGCTATTGCTCTAAATGCGGTCATCAATGTCTTATACCGCGAGGCTTGTTGGAATTTCACATCTACTTGAATGTCATTCCCCGCAATATCTTTAACAGTTTCGGCTCTTGTTTGTTTCGTCCACCTTTTTAAAATGTATTGTGGAGGAACCTCTTGCATCTTCAATATGTCTCTAATAACCTTCAATGAGTGACAATACAAAATGCCTTCCCTTTCAAACTTGGTATAATTACAACCCAAAGAGCCATCCCTCTCCATCTTCACTTTCCTTGCATGATTACTGCCAACATCAAAAACTGTGTAAATGGTACTAGCCTCGCCATATTCAATTGCTTCTATGTCGGATTCAATAGATCGAAAGTACTCATCTTGAAATTCCTCAAAAATCTTTTTTGTGTACACATTACCCATTTGAATTAACATTCTTATTGTCGCTTTCACCTTTGGCAACCTTTGGCACAAAGCATATCTGTAACAAGCCCGCGGGGGACCTCGCTACAGTTCGGACTCGATTTGTGTCACGGTTCTTAATCTGAACCAAAGAGTCCAAATCCGGCAAATCGTTTTGAGAAAATAGATTTTTGAAAGAAGTGCCAAACATGGACTGCTTTGCCAGATACAGAGTCGCCACCTAAATATTTTATTTTTGGGAAATTTAGGAAACCCTGACTCGTTGCCTAAGGCCACGTGTCCATCATCACCAAAGTTACCTCGGCTCGGGAACTTGGGTACGATTGGGGAAGGTCACTTCGTGAGCCCCCGCTCGCCCGATCAAAGATCGGCCTCTACTAACCATGATATCTAGTTTTGAAAACATTATGCATTCTTATTCCGGTTATTAGCCTAGATTTACTATGTGATGCGCACAGCATACAGTATAGACCAGGTCGCCTGAATTGGAACAAAACATTTCATGTTTGTTTTTGAAAGATGGTTTGCTACTCGCAAGTAGGCTTAAAATGCAGATTTTGCCACCCTCGGCTGGGCTTAGAAAAGATGGTTTTGCCACTATCTAGTGGGCTTAAAACTCATAGTCAATGCATTGTTCCAATCCAAATAACCCAACCTTCACACACAGGCATTCAAGCAGTTGTATCACATAAGCACATAGCCTCATGGTAAGCATGCTATCATGGCAGTCACTCACACACATGCAAGGATGCTAAAGCATAAAAACTTACTGAGTACTCCAAGCCAAAATAGAAACTATGTTAGAAATCCATGCATGATCCTAACTATACAAAAATGCCTAATGCAACACATGCAAAAATGAAACTATAGCAGGCTCGGCTATCCTAAACATGGCATATGGAATGTTACAGCTAACATGTATTCAACTCGGAATTGAAATACAATGCAGTTAGTATGATGCGCCGAGCCCGGTGCATGCAAAACAGATGAATGAATGCAAACATGCTATCATACTGTATGCTAATTGAAACATGCCCTAATCTAACCATCATAAGCTGGTAAATAAAATGGAGAAAGACGTGGGGTTGGAAGACATACATCACACGCACGCACACTTATTACAATTGTGCCCTCGCTCGGAGGGTCCGAATAAATAATATACAGTCCCAAATGAATAATACAGTCTAAATAAGTACAAAATCCTAATTAATTAACAAATTAATCTAGGAAAGCTGTAAACTAGCATGCAAGCTAGGGACTGTCTCGACTCTGCTCCGGATGATGAATGATGCATGTTCGGGTTGCTTGGCACGGAAATCCATCGCGATGCCCCAATTAGCCTCTGTTTGCAATTGATGCCGGAATGCTGTGCAAGGCTTTTGAAAGCTGCTGATTTCTGATTTACTGCAACAGAGAGCAGGAAAGGGGCATAGCAATGTATTTTCGTATATGTATGCTTGACTACTCTTCAGGGAGTGTAGTCCTCGATCCTCGTGCCACCAATCACGCATCTCGATGCATGATGGCCGAGGAGTCGAATTGCATGACTCAATATTAAATGAATGCACATATAAACACAACAAGACCGAGACTCCATCATGGGTAATCCGGAGTGTCGGTGATCGGGAATTGAGGCACGTTCCGTCACTCGGAGTACGAAACGTACCTCGTTTCCCGTGCTCGGGCTAACTCCTATCCCAAACACAATGCAATATGCATGATATGCATGAATGCAACTAAGATACAACCTAACATGCACAATGCTATGAAATGGCATACACGATGCACGAGGTAACATGGCATACACAATGCGTAAACATACAACCTAGCATACACAATGCTACGGAATGAAATGGCATACACAATGCATAATGGACTTACACCAACACAAGTGGGCCTCAGCCACACTCACATAAGAGGCCATTAGATGAAAATGAGACACTCGAAATGCGTGCACACGTGCACGCAAACCGAGGACCGACCCTAAGGCACCAAATGCCACTCTAACAAGACATGGCAAGGCATGGAATATGGTATACTAGCATGCAAATTTCAGCATCAAAATGTGATGCCAAAAAGTCCCGAAACATGGAAACATGGCACCCGATGCATGAAATGAATCCCGAAACATGAAATTAAGTGCATGGAATGACCTATGGCTATGCAAAGCATGCATTATTTGAACATGAAGTATGAATACAGAATTAAGACAGCCCCAAAAGAAGCATATTTCCAGTTTTAAGCAAGGCCAAAAGGTGAGCACAAATAAGGCTAAGCTATCATGCGAAAATGGCCCCAAAAGAGAGATAAAGAAGAAAGTAGTAGATGGAAGCCTAAAACAGTGAAGAGCCCTTCAACAAAGTTGAAGAAGGGCTCAAAAAAAGCCACTTTACAGTTTTCAACAAGCCACGAAAGTAAACACAAGTGGGCCTAAAACATTATGCAAGAAAAAGGCCAAAAGAGGGACAAAGAAGCAAGTGATGGCTGCTGGCCTCAAACAGAGGAGGGCCCTTCAACAATGTTGAAGAGGAGCCCAAAACATGGTATTTTACAGTTTATGACCAAGCCCAAAACAGTGCACAAGCAAGCTTAAAATACTATGAAAAATAAGGCATAAAAGCGAGCTTTAACACAAAGAGCAACAAGGAAGCCTCAAACAGCAAAAGACCCTTGATCAAACATGAAGAGTGGGTCGAAATAAGGCTATTTACAGTTTGGACCAGAGCCCAAAAATACAAGCACAAGAAGCTAACAAAACATGCAAAAATAGGGCCAAAATAGGGATAAAGAGGCAAGTGACAGATGGAAGCCTCAAACAGTGAAGATCCCTTCAACAATGTTGAAGAAGGGCTCAAAACAAGCCACTTTACAGTTTATAACCAAGCTCAAAACAGTTTACAAATAGGCCTAAAATACCATGCAAGAAAGAGGCATACAAGAGAGGTAAAGAAGCAAGTGGTGGCTGGAGACCTTAAACAGGGAAGGACCCTTAATCAAACATGAAAAAGAGCTCAAAAAATGACTATTTTCAGTTAGGGTCGGAGCCCGAAAATGTAAGCACAAAGAGCTAGGAAAGCATGCAAAAATAGGCTCAAAAGAGGAAAAATGGGACTCACCCTTGTAGAACCAAGCTTCAACAACTTTTGGACCAGGTTTGGAAGCTCTTGACCTCTGGAAGACAGCCTCAAGTTGCTGGAATGGATGTTGGAGGTGTGATGCTATGAGTTGTAGTGTAAAATGGTGTAGGACTTAAGAGGTTTTGATACTTGGAAGAGAGAGAGAGGGAGCTTTAATGCAAGACTCCCAAACAAAACTTTTTTCACTCCCTAAAATGCAGCTGGAGCTGCTGGTTTTATAGGCAAAAGAGTGGAGGAAAAGGGGGGAAATTGAAATTCAAATTTCCCCCAAAAATAGGCCTAAAAGAAAGATAAGGAAGCAAGTGGTAGCTACCGGCCTCAAACTGAAGAGAGCCCTTCAACAAAGTTGAAGAGGGACTCAAAACAAGACATTTTACAGTTTATGACCAAGTCCGAAAGCTCACAAGTAAGCCTAAAATACCATGCAAAAATAGGCCTAAAGAGGGTTAAAGAGGCAAGTGATAGTAGGAGACCTCAAACAGCAAAAGGTCCTTAATCAAATGAAAAGGAGCTCAAAATATGACTATTTACAGTTTGGGTCGGAGCCAAAAAATGCTTGCAAGCAAGGCTTAGATATAGAGCAAGATAGGAACAAAAAGGAGGGGAAAGAAGCTTATCCTTGAAGACCAATGAACCAGCAGCTTTTGGACCAAGAAGAGGAGCTCCTAGCCTCTGGAAAACAGCCTCAAAGTGTTGTAATGGAGGATGGAGGTGTATACCAAAAACCGGAGCAAACGGAGGTGGTTAAGCGGTCCCGAACCGAGGCACACGGCCGTCGGCTCCGAAAAACCAGAAACCGGGCTCCAAACGGGAAAAATGGCCTACGACCACGAAACGTAGCCTACGGCCACTGAGAGATGATCTACGAGACCTCTCTCTCCCTTCGGGAAGAGAAAACGGAGCCTGGTTCGCAAACCGAGGCAAGACACGAAAGAGCCCGAAAGTCCGCAGGCAAGGCTCGCAGCCGAGACTCTGAAACTTCCGCACGAGCACAATATGCAATATCACCGAGCGCTCAATCGGTGACGTCTAAGTCTGAAGGTCGGTCAAAAATGGGGTGTCTACAGTTGCCCCTCTTTGACAGAACTTGAAAGTCATAAGTGACGGGAGTGAATGTCAAAGCCCAGAGACGACCCATTTTTGACAAGGCCGAAGACTTAGACAAACAGGCGAGTAAACAGAGATGTGCCTGCAGGCGCGCCGCAGGCAGGGGAGGGGCAAAATGCAATCGGCAATGCAAGACGCCGAAGGTAACTCAATGATCATGCAAATGCAGCAAGCTGTAATGAAGCACATATTCAATAGATGCAACAGTTTTAAGCAAGAATGCGAAGCAACAACTATATTTCATGCAGTTAAGAATGCGGAGAATTATTCAATTCTCGCCACGTCTCACACGTGGAAGATACAATACCTGCGCGGTTCGTCTGGTCGCACCAGCCTCAAATGAACCGTACATACAATATCGTGCCTCATGGTGCTGGAGATCTCTCGTTCTTCTTGGTCGAACCACAGGTGTTACTTTTCTCCCTGACTATGGTTGCAGCTTTCCCTATTCTCCAATAGGGTGACAGACTAGGTTGATTCAGTATCCAGAATTGAGGCGCAGACATATGCTATCTCAATCTATGGGGCTGCCATACAGATTTCAAGCCGAGGATATACCCCTGGGTATTTAAACCAGACTTTAGTCTCGGAAATCCCGAACCTTTGCGTTCTAGGCATGAGCCATTCGAACTCTAGTTTCCACCGTCTCAGTTGGTCTCCTAGGAACTCACCGCTAACACAGGCAGGTGGCTATACCAGACCACCGGAAGTCGTTCGGGCACGACAAACACCAAAGGAATTGCACCTTTAGAGGATTTAAGGTCTCCTAGACCGGACAATAAAATAGATATGATGCAATGGATATAATAGATGTGATGCAATAGATAATAGATGTGATGCAACAGAGAGTACAATAGATGCAAAATGGTGACATATGCCAACCACGCTGGACTCGTGAGTGGAGGAAGAACAAAGAAAATCAATCAGAAGCGCGTTCCACGTAACCTAAGATAAATTCCAAACACGCTGAAATCGTGTGAGGAAGGGGAGGCTCCAATCACGCTGAAATTGTGAGAAGAGGTAAACAAAAACAACCCGCCCAGCGCGTCTACAATGCAACCTGGGATAAATTCCAAACACGCTAAAATCGTGTGAGGAGCAGAACACTCAAACCACGCTGAAATCGTGAGAAGAGGTCTGAAAACAACCGCTCAAGTGCGCGCACAACACAACCTGAGATAAGATCCAAACACACTGAAATCGTGTGAGGAACGGGACACTCAAACCACGCTAAAATCGTGAGAAGAGGTCAAAACAATCCGCCCAGCGCGTCTACAACGCAACCTGGGATAAATTCCAAACACGCTGAAATCGTGTGAGGAACAGAACACTCAAACCACGCTGAAATCGTGAGAAGAGGTCTGAAAACAACCGCTCAAGTGCGCGCACGACGCAACCTGAGATAAGATCCAAACACGCTGAAATCGTGTGAGGAACGGGACACTCAAACCACGCTGAAATCGTGAGAGGAGGCCCAAACAACAACCGCCCAGATGCGCGCACAACGCAACCTGAGATGAATTCCAAACATGTTGAAATCGTGAGAGGAGGTCCAAAAAACAACCGCTCAAGTGCGCGCACAACGCAACCTGAGATAAATTCCAAACACGCTGAAATCGCGTAAGGAACGGGACACTCAAACCACGCTAAAATCGTGAGAAGAGGTCAAAAAACAACCGCTCAAGTGCGCGCATGACGCAACCTGAGATAAGATCCAAACACGCTGAAATCGTGTGAGGAACGGGACACTCAAACCACGCTGAAATCGTGAGAGGAGGCCCAAATAACAACCGCCCAGATGCGCGCACAACGCAACCTGAGATGAATTCCAAACACGCTGAAATCGCGTAAGGAACGGGACACTCAAACCACGCTGAAATCGCGAGAAGAGGTCAAAAAACAACCGCTCAAGTGCGCGCACAATGCAACCTGAGATAAATTCCAAACACGCTGAAATCGCGTAAGGAATGGGACACTCAAACCACGCTGAAATCGTGAGAAGAGGTCCAAACAAACCCGCCCAGCGCGTCTACAACGCAACCTGGGATAAATTCCAAACACGCTGAAATCGCGTAAGGAACAACCAAACTCTAACCACGCTGAAATCGTGAAAAGAGGTAAACAACTCGGGAGCGTGTTCCACGCAACCTAAGTTAAGTCCCGGGGGACAACGATCCTAAACGCTGCTTAACGTAAAAGGACAAACAATAAGAGGTAACACAAGATGCAAATAAATGCAATAAGTGCGATCATACGATACATGTTGCAAACAATACGGAGCGTGATGTTTAAGGAATGCAATAAACAAACAAAGCGGCACTTTCGAAAGCACCTCATGGAGTGAGTGGCGGTAAACCGCTTTATTCTGATAGGGAATGGTACTCAGGGAGAGCACTTCTGATCGCCATTCTGGCTTGAAATAGTGAAACAGTCAACACAGTATTCTGTTCACTTTGAACACACAGCTCGTATCGGCATACTGCTTATTCTGAACACGCAGCTCATAACACAATATTCTGCTTATTTTGGAACATACGGCTCACGCAAGACACTGCTGATTCTGAATACACAGTCTGTTCTGAACACAACTCATTCTGAACTCACAGCCCATAACACAGTATTTTGTTTATTCGGCACACAGCTCTTATAGTACACTGCCCACTTTGAACACGCAGCTCATAACACAGTATTCTGTTTGTACGGCACACAGCTCTTACAGCACACTGCCCACTCTGAACACACAGCTCATAACACAGTATTCTGTTTATTTTCAACACATGGCTTATAAAGACGAAACTTGCAGAAGTTGAAACACACTCAGATGCTCTAAATTTTCTCTCTTTTCTTTTGCTTGGTAGCCCGGAACTTTCATAGCTTCAGATGGGTCCTGGTTTTACTGTTTTCACATGACTTGGGTTGAACCCCGCGGCTTTATGAAAAAACCAATCCTGATTTGCACAAATGTGGAGAACGACACGGCACTCTGAGCACAAAACGATTTTTGAAAATGAAATGAGAAAAGGGTTCTCAACCGGGTATTGAGCCTACAACTGACCACAGCCAAAACGACTCAACAATGGAAAACAAAAGTAGAACGACCTAAACACAACTCAACAAAGGAAAAAACAAGGTAAAATGACCTAAACACATCTGTTGACACTCAAACGACTCAAAACAAGAAACGAGACAAACAAGACGCACAAACACAACACTCAACTGTGTTACAAAGGCGAGAGACCTCTTGGTGCACGAGGAGCCAGTTTCTCCGGGTATTGTTTCCCACCCTTTCTTATTTGTGATTCTCACACCACTCGGCCCTCAGGTTCTGTTTTTCTGAAAAAGCCCTTTCCTCACTTTTTCTCTCAACGCACACCTCTCTATTCTTCAATCTCTCATTTTAAATCCCTCCCCTGGGTGGTTGATGGATAAACAGAAAGTTGTGGGCTCTTGCCCCTAGCATTCCGCTAGATTCTTCTTCTTCTGCACGCAGCTAATGAGTTTCTCCTACAGAGGGGCTGTGCTACAACTGGGTGTGTAGCAAATCTGCAGCTGACATCGGTTGACGATGCTCTGCTGGGGAGTTTAGACGTGATCAGATCTGTCCAGATGAGGGAGTGGAATATCTTGATCCATTCCAATTCATGCTTCGCACTTGGCTTGATACCTCGTTGCTCGGAAGGTGAGAGAGCTTTCAGCCCTTTTGCTGTTAACTTCAGTTGTGCCCTTTTCTGGCAGGTAGAGTGCCCTTCTTGGCAAGTATTGTGGCAATGGAGAAAAGACAGAACACCTGACTCAACTGTGCCCCTAGTTCATCATTTCGACCATTTTTTTTTTTTTTTTGTTTTTAGCTTTCTACTAAGACAATTTTGACCAAAATGAGAGTTAGATTAACATGCTTGTTCAATTTTTCTGATTTAAAATCATGCAAGTTAGGCTATGAGCACTGAAAATTTTCCCTTTTTGGGGTCCAAGAAATGGTCCAGTTTTGGAAAAATGGAATAATTTTTTAGAGAAAATTAGTCAACCTCATTAAAAATTCTCAAAAACTATTTTTGCAAACGGCCACTGCTCAACGAGCACGAAACCTACTCCTGAGATGCACAACCTCAGATCCAAAGGAAAACTGCCCCGTGCCTGAAGAGAGCTGCATGGCAACGGAAAGTTGCCCCTTGTTTGAACGGCACCGCAGTGCATTGAATGGCAACGGAAAGTTGCCCCTTGTTTGGATAGCACCGCGGCGCATTGTAGTCAGTCCTCAGAGTGACGAACACAACCAAATTCTCAGATTCAGAGAAAGCAAAGATGATCAAAACCATTACATGGACACAGTCGAATTTTGAAGTGTTTTACGGCTGGACTTCAGAATGAAGTTGCCTACGTATCCCAAAGATGGGAATCAAGCCTCACGTAGTTCGGGGTTAAGGTACACT